>SJYV01047155.1:11022-73125 GCA_006410875.1 Neotragus pygmaeus
GGGGGAGAAGGGGATGACAGAAGATGAGATAGCTGGATGGCATCACCGACTCAATGGACATGAGTTTGAGTAAACTCCGGGAGTTGGTGATGGACAGTGAAGCCTGGAGTGCTGCAGTCCTTGGGGTCGCAAAGAGTCAGACATGTCTGAGTGACCGAACTGACTGGGGACTACAGTGAAGAGAGGATTGACCGAGAAGATGCAGGAACGAACTTCTGAAGTGATGGGAACTTGATTTGGGAGGTGGTGACATGGATGTATATATTTATCAAGATGCATTGAAATGTGCATCTCAGTGAGTGCACTGTAATATAAATTAAACTTGAATGAACTATGTTAAAATTAAAAAAAGAAAACACAAACAGATAAAGGAAAGAACCGTCATGTTGACATGATGTGTCAAAATCATTTTTCTGAAGGAAGAAATTTAAAGGTGACTGAAAGGTGATATCCTATTAGTGATAGGAGGCAAGACTACACAGTTTTTCAGGAAAATCCTCTGTTAGAAGATGTTTCTGAGAGTGAGAAGTTTACCTGGATGACTATTGTCATCAAGTCTTCGTTCGGAAGAAGTGAAAAAGTTTTTCCTTTGAGACTTAGAGAAATCAAGAGGGAAGAGACAGGTCGATGGAGATCCTCCCTTTTATAAATGACGCTGTTTCTCACAGCCTGAGTGGCAACTGAGCTTGGGCAGTAAGCAGGTTTCTGAGCCCTGCCGCTGTTCCCCTAGCCTCCTGCACCCTCAGAAGTCAGAACACCGCGTGCAGCAGGAATAAGCACGTGCTTTAAATGGCCACCCACTCCAGTACTCTTGCCTGGAGAATCCCATGGAGGGAGGAGCCTGGTGGGCTACAGTCCATGGGGTCACAAAGAGTCGGACATGACTGAGTGACTTCATTTTCACTTGGTGTCCACAGACCAGCATAAGAACCTTCCATTGCCACCTACTAGTTTTGTGACTTTGGCTAAGTTACTTAAACTCTACTTGGTCCAGTGTATTTATTAGCAAATGACAGATATCCTTGCAGTACTAATAGGGTCCCAGGTATCAAGCACCTACTGCAGCAGTTGGCCCACAGAAAGCACAGCATTAATAGTATTAACAGGTATCGCTACACTGCAGTAGTAGAAACCAAGCTTCATGGGTCTCTTCTATTACTGTTCTCTCTCATTTATGTTTGGTGAGAAAACTTACAATTCAGATAGGCTCTCCCTGTTAAAACTCTCTCATCCTTATCCCCTGTTTAAATATATACCATGAATTTATTTATTCCTTCTTCAGTACAGCACAGCTTCAAATGTGTTTACATATTATTCCATATCTAATGTGTTCTATGGAAATCTTACCACAGTGATAACTGATGTACATCCAGCCACAGTTTAACTTTTTATTAAAAAAAAAAACTCCAGTAGGTCATCCAGGTTCCACTATGAACACCTTATTTATAGGCTCATTGCCAACATGAAAAATGTGTTGATAATAAATTCCACTTGTAAATCAACATGTCATAAATTTAAAATAAAGAATATTTTAATAAAAACAAAACATACGGATAGGCTCTATCAGCCTTCTCATCTCACCTGGTGTTATTGTTTCTGACAGCTGGGGTCTGGCTGCTCTTGGACTGCTCAAAATCCAGTAAGCAGGCCAGGTTGGTGGAAAGGAAGTGAAGTGAAAGTCACTCAGCCATGTCTGACTCTTTGCAACCCCATCGAATTCTTCAGGCCAGAATACTGGAGTGGTCAGCCTTTCCCTTCTCCAGGGGATCTTCCCAACCCAGGAATCAAAGCCAGGTCTTCCTCATTGCAGGCAGATTCTTTACCAGCTGAGCCACCAGGGAAGCCCAAGAATACTGGAGTGGGTAGCCTATCCATTCTCCAGGGGATCTTCCCAACCCAGAATCAAACCAGGGTTTCCTGCATTGCAGGCAGATTCTTTACCAACTGAGCTATCAGGGAAGCCCTGATGGAAAGGAAAGTTTGCTTTATTTCAGATGCTGGCAACTGGGGGTTCCTGGGGGAGGGCAGACATCTGTTCAGGGGCAGATTCCCCCCCACTGACAACCTAGTGGGACAAGAGTTTTTAATGGTCGGGGAGGGGGCTACATGCAGAAACATCATAGTCAGCTCTGACAGGCATCTTGAAACCGGTCATTGGTGGTCTGAGCAGTGTCGTCTTGCTTGTTTAAGTTGCAGTTAGTCTTCAGTTCCAGGGTAAGTTGGTTTCCATTCTTTGAGGCCAATTCTCGGCTTATCTCAGTCTTGTCATCAAGTAGTTAACCTCTTCACTTGGTGGGGGTTTCCGTATCTATGAGACCCAGAATATGGCTTGGAATATTATTTATGGATCATGCTGCTGCTGCTGCTAAGTCATGTCAGTCATGTCCGACTCTGTGAGACCCCGTAGATGGCAGCCCACCAGGCTCCTGTCCCTGGGATTCTCCAGGCAAGAATACTGGAATGGGTTGCCATTTCCTTCTCCAGTGTATGAAAGTGAAAAGTGAAAGTGAAGTCGCTCAGTCATGTCCAACTCTTAGCGCCCCCATGGACCGCAGCCTACCAGGCCTCTCCGGCCATGGGATTTCCCAGGCAAGAGTACTGGAGTGGGGTGTCGTTGCCTTCTCCACTGTGGACTATGAGGAGGAACTAAAGGTCTTGGCTTTGCTTAGTGACTGTTATTATTATTTGGTCTCCTTTGATTGTTTTCCTTTGTTTCTGCATGTTCACGCTTTTGTGATTAAACTTATTTTTTGACTACAATTTTCCATTAAAAAAAGGCAGACAGAGAGCATGGTGGGGGTGGGGGCGGTGGCAAGGACTACAGGGTCCTGCTCTCTTTCACTATGAGTTACCCAAAGGTCTTTGTGCAACATCATTCTTGTATGATCCCTACATCATTTTCAGGAGAAAAATCACACATCAAGTGTATGCTAACAATGGAAATCATGCTGAGCTTGACAGTTCCCCTCTCAGAGATGTGCACATCCTAATTCCTGGAACCTGTGAGTACACTATCTTGCACAATGGGGTTAAATAAAGGTGGTAATTTAATGATGAGAGATAAGGTGATGCAGGTGGATTCAACAGGATCAAGCCTTCTAAGAGGGAGGGGCGACTCAGAGCCTTGGGCAGAAGCAAGATGGTACGTGACGTGAAGACGGGAGTGGCAGACAGAGAGAAGGAATTCTCGTCCAGAGCCCCCACGGAGGAACCAGTGCTGCCCAGCACCCTGATTTCCCACATCTGAAGGTAGGAATTCACTTTCCTTGTGCTGTGGCGCTCTGTTTGCGGTGGTTAGTTGTGGCAGCAACGAGAAACTAACACGGGCGTGTTGGGGAGCCTGGGGCAGCACCACAGAGTGTCCGAGGACACCCGTGGAGACCGCGGGCCCCCTGAGGATGCTCACGGGCCCGGCCCTGGTCCCTGGGTTTCCCTGAGTGTCTAGGACCATGTGTCCGACCAAATTCCTGCCCTGTAGCTTCAGAGGGAGAGGGCGTCTCCTCTTCTCTGCGGTCAAACTGGCAGGATAACAATCACGTCGCCTCTAACTGTTCATGTGCTAAATGTGTCCTGTTGGTTAGTAGGGTCTTGCTGACTTGGCCAAGGATGACCCAGGGCAAACTCATCACTGCTAGTGGGATGAACATAAAATTCTGTACGTTTTACTGCAGCTTGAAATAGAGAGCTAGGGTTTGTATCTCTTGTCTCCAAACCCATAAGCACATATTGGTCACTTAAGACTTAGGGAGGAGAAGGTAAATGGTTTCTGTTTAGAAAAGCTAAATTTAAGGTGAACACGTGCCACATCGTTCTTGGAGGCCAAAGTCATTTACAGTAGCAACCACCTTTTTGGAAGAACTGTTCATTGGATCCTAGTATCTATGTATTTTGCTGCCTTGCAAGGTATCTGAGAGCAATATTCTTCAGACTTATGATTGTGTGGAGAGCACTGCAGGTTGAATCACTTTAGGGATAATGAAACACTCAATTAAAATAAAAATGCTTGTGTAATGACTATCATCACAAAGGGATGTTTTACAGAGAAAGAAAGCTATATTTGAAAAATCTATTTTGAGTTTTTTTGTGATTCTCAATGTAAGAAAAAGCACAGAGCAGATATTGACCCTAAAACATTCCTTTGTTTTCAGGTGAATGAATCAATAGATGGAAATTCTTGACAATACTTGTTTCAAGGTTCTCTGAATTTGATAACTTTATCTGGAAGGAGTTTCAGTTGTGGTAAACCATAATGGGAGGAATCATAAACTTGTAAAATAGGGTAAAATCAAATAGAACTGTCTTTATGGAGTGGAAACCAGGAAGCTTTAAGTCACAGGCTCAGTAGCTCTGTGACAGTTGCTCAGCTCTGGCTGAGGGTAAAGAGGAATCACCTGGGGGACTTCCGATGTCCTACGCCTGATTCCTGCAGCAGAGACTCGGGCTTAGTTGGTGTGGGGTGTGGTCTGATAGGTTTCCAAGCCTCTTTCTCCCTGGGTGGTTGTAGTAGTCAGCCAGGCCTGCCACCCAGCCCCATTTCTTCCTGGGATCTGGGGCACTGCTGGGTTCCAACCTCGCACTATGGACATGTCCCCTGTTGATTACAAAAAGGATAAAACAAACACACACACACACACCCCAACTTTCAGCTGGCAGAGCCTTCGGAGGTTTCAACATGGCATTATTTCCTCCATGAAAGATGAGCAGTGATTCAGCCTAAGCCCTTACAAAGAATAGCTCCCTTGATGATTTTGTAAACTGAATATTGTCAAAACGGAGACACATAGAGAACAGACTTGTGGACTTGGCTGTGGGGCTGGGAGAGAAAGTGAGGGCGGTTCTAAGGGAGAGAGTAGCCTGGAAACATACTTTACACGGGACCTCAACACAGGGGCTGGGAGCAGCCTAGAGGGGTGGGTGCAGAGGAGGTGGGGTGGAGGTTCAGGTGGGGGGCACAGGTAAACCTATGCTGATTCCCGCTGATGTTATTAGAAACCAACACAGACTGTAAAGCAATTATCCTTCATTAAAAACATCAGTTCAGTGCAGTGCAGTCGCTCAGTCATGCCCGACTCTTTGCGACCCCATGAATTGCAGCACGCCAGGCTTTCCTGTTCACTCAAACTCACATCCATCGAGTCGGTGATGCCATCCAGCCATCTCATCCTCTGTCATCCCCTTCCACTCCTGCCCCTAATCCCTCTTGGCATCAGTCTTTTCCAGTGAGTCAACTCTTCGCATGAGGTGGCCAAAGTACTGGAGTTTCAGCATTAGCTTCAGTCCTTCCAATGAACACCCAGGACTGTAAAGCAATTGTCCTTCCATTAAAAGCATACAATTATTTTTAGAAAAAAGAAAAAAGAAAACTAAGGCTCCTGGCACCCATTTTTTCTTCTCATAAAAAAAGTACAACTGGGATCCAGTAGTGAATGTGTGGGAGGGTAGATGTTGAACAGCCCTTTCTAGGAGAATCATCCTAGTGCTGAGAATCCCATCCTTTATTCTAATGAATCCTCCTTCTTTACACAAATCTTATTTACACTGATCTCCAACATTTTATATTTTATAATGTTAAAATATTTTAACAGGCCTTTAAAATACTTTAATTCAGCTGAGAAGGAAACAAAATGGGAAACACATTTTGCAGATGTAAGGCCATTAAAAGTTATCTTGCTTTAACTGAAAGTACTTTTTTTCCCCTTAAAATTTTATAGTGTTATGTATTGTAATACTAATTTAATAATCTATTAACACAAATGTCATCATTTTTTAAATGTTATGAATTAATAATGCCAGTCATCTGTGCTTTTTTTTTAGCGTGTGGCTGGGCTTTACAACCTAAAATTTGAGTGATGTCAGGGAATGTACATGGAAAGCTTTATTGTCGTGTTCTGGGTCAGGCTCATTTTTTTTGTTTTGTTTTGTTTTAATTGGAGGCTAATTACTTTACAGTATCGTAGTGGTTTTGCCATATATCGACATGAATTAGCCATGGGTGTGCATGTGTCCCCATGTCCCTTTCCCACGTCCCTCCCCATCCCATCCCTCAGGGTCATCCCAGTGCACCAGACCCGAGCACCCTGTCTCATGCATTGAACCCGGACTGGCGATCTATTTCACATACGGTAATATACATGTTTCAATGCTATTCTCTCAAATCATCCCACCCTCGCCTTCTCCCACAGAGTCCAAAAGTCTGTTCTTTACATCTGTGTCTCTTTTGCTATCTCGCATATAAGGTAATTGTTACCATCTTTCTAAATTCCACATATATGCATTAATATGCTACATTGGTATTTTTTCTTTCTGACTTATTTCACTCTGTATAACAGGCTCCAGTTTCATCCACCTCACTAGAACTGATTCAAATGCACTATTTCTAATAGCTGAGTAATATTCCATTGTGTGTATGCACCACAGCTTTCTTATCCATTTGTTTGCCGATGGACATCTAGGTTGCTTCCATGTCCTGGCTATTATAAACAGTGCTGCGATGAACATTGGGGTACATGCGTCTCTTTCAATTCTGGTTTCCTCGGTGTGTATGTCCAGCAGTGGGATTGCTGGGTCGTATGGCAGTTCTGTTCCTTAGTGGCTGAATGGGGGGGGGCTGAATGTGTGTGTGGGTTGGTTTGCAGTGTGGGCTCACTCGCACCGGAGGTGAGCCCAGAACACTCCTTCCCCTAGGTGGCGCCACAGGCCTGTGCTGCCTCAGTCTCTTTCTCAGCTGCAGATCAAAGANGGGGGGGGGGGCTGAATGTGTGTGTGGGTGTGGGGGTGTGTGGGTGTGTGAGATACCTTGAGAGTTCTGAAGGTAAAGGTTGGTTGTAGCTGTTGTTGCTCTTTCTTCCTGCTAGGATGCTCTGAAACTGTCAGAACTGGGACAGAGTGGTTGTAAGCATGTCTCTTCTCCGTTCCTCAAACCAGATGAACTATATAATGATGGAAAACATAAATACAGAGTGACCAAAAAGAACAAAAGAATTTCTTAGAGAAGCTGGGGCTATGAGACTTTTCTATTAAGAAAGTAGATGAGATGATACTGATGAGTGAAACGGTGGAACATATGGAAATTGAGCCTCTTGGGGGGAGGTCCACAGGCGATGGGGCACTTTAAAGGTGCTGTGTATCTGGAGGTCCCCAGGAGCCAGAGAGACTTGGGAGCACCTGGCAGGGAGATGATTGAGGCACCACAGGGGGACCAGTCAGGCTGCTTGATCCTGTGGGCCCCCTTCTTCCCTCTGAGCCAGGGCCTGAGATGGGGCATCTAACAAAAGTGGGAGCTGTCCTGGACACAGAGGCAGGGCGGTGCTCTGAGTTGCAGGTCATGCCAAGCTCAGCGGGCGGGGTACTGAGACTTCCTCCTGGAGTGCTTCCCATTTTAGCCCAAGAGGGGAACTAAGAAAGATACGAACATGTCAGAGGCGGGTAAAGGATCCAAAGAGGAATTCACTGAGGAAAACATAAAAATGTCCAACTCAGGTGTGGTTGAGCATTGTTCCACATCTAGAAACTGAAATTTGAAAACACACACACACTCACACAAACATAGTGTATTGGCCAAATTCCAAGTCTGACAATAAGAATGGTAAGGATAAAGGGAGAAATTTTACTCTCCTGTTACTGGTGAACGTGAGAATTATCATGGACCCTTTTGAGAAAACTGGCAATATCTAGTAAAGTTAAATGTGTGACACATGTATTCAGCTACTTTATTTCTGTACATAAAACTTGTAACTTCTCAAAATGATACAAAAACGTTCATTGTAAGTGTCTGTAATGAATAAACAAAAATGTTAAGTGATCATGAAAAATACAATAGGTGTGCCATACTGTCATAAAATACTATTCATTAAAAGAATTCATTAAAGTGACTTTTATCAAAATAGAATGAAGTATAAAGAACTGAATAAAAGCAAAATGCAGTTGAATATGGTATTATAATTAAGTAAATAAAGCAGCATAAGATATGACTAAGTTATATACATATTAAGCTGAAACATATTAAGCGATGTAGTTATATTAAGAAATGTAGTTGCTTACATTCCCCTTAAACATGGTTAAACTTTGTTTCCATTAATAACTTGTTAAGTCTGTACTTAACTATGTTTACTTTTTTATTTTCTTAACCTTTACAGACTTATTTCCACCTCTATTAAAATCACTGCCGATGACTGTGACCTTCATCTTACTACATTGATTTTGTCATAGTCCATGATTTTTCTGATTTTTTTTACTCTACACTATTTAACACAAGTGACTGCTGCCTCCTTTTTGAAATTTATATTACTTATTTTCCAAGAAACTATACTTTTTTTTTGGCAGAAACCTCAATTCTCCTTCCAATTTTGTTATTATTTTTTTAAAATATTTTTAAATTTATTATTGGAATATAGTTGCTTTACTATGTATAGCAAAATGAATCAGCCATACATAAACACATATTGCCTCCCTTTTGGACTTCTTTCCCATTCAGGTCACCACAGTGCATTAAATAGAGCTCCTTGTGCTATACAGCAGGGTGTCATTAGTTCTCTCTTTTACACATAGTATCAATGGTGTATGTGCGTAGATCCCAACCTCCCAATTCCTCCCATCTTCTCTTCCCTCTTGGTATCCATACATTTGTTCTCTACATCTGTGTCTGTATTTGTGCTTTGCAAGTATGATCATCTATGCCATGTATCTAGATTCCACATATACGCATTAATGCACGATATTTATTTTTCTCTTTCTGACTTACTTCCCTCTGTATGATCTTCTCTAGGTCTATCCACATCTCCACAAATGACCCAATTTCATTCCTTTCTATAGCTGAGTAATATTCCACTGTATGTATGTACTATATCTTTATTTCTCTGTTGGTGGACATATGGATAATAAGGTTGTTTCCATGTCCTGGCTATTGTAAATAGTGCTGCTTTGAACACTGGAGTTCATGTATCTTTTTGAATTACTTTTTTTTTTTTTCTGGGCATATGCTCAGGAGTGGAATTACAGGATCATATGGTAGTTCTATTTTTAGGTTTATAAGGAAGCCCCATAGTGTTTCCCATAGCGGTTTCACCAGTTTACATTTCCACCAACAGTGCATGAGGGTTCCTTGTTCTTTATACCCTCTCCAGCCTTTATAGTTTGTAGATTTTTAAATGATGGCCTTTCTGAATGATGTAAGGTGATACCTCATTTTAGTTTTGATTTGCAGTTCTCTAATAATTAATGAGGCTGAGCAGAGTTTTATCTCTTTTTGAGCTCAATTTCATCTTACTCAAAAGACTTTCCTTATAGTTGTCTTGAACCTTATATAAACTTTCTTTTTGGTGATCTTAACATCCTCGTTTTCTATATTACATACAAAATAAACCAATGATTCTAAATGTTTAACTCCAGGATAAACTCTCGTCCTGAAACCCATTCTCTTTATGTTGAGTCGCTTTTCGTCTCATGTACTTCTACCATATTACACAGTGCTGTAATCTCTTATTTGTAGTTGCAACTATTTTCTAAAATGTGTGAACTTTCTGAGAGCGGAGAAGGAAATAGAAAATAGTACAATAATTAATGACTAAAATTGTCCAAATGTAGGGGTTATTTATAAAATTGAATCAATGCCAAATAATAAAAGAGAACCTCTCCAAGGCAGAGATATCATTAAATATACCTTATTCAAAACAAGTAGAAACAAACATTATATACAGAGAAGCAAGAATTAATGACAGCAGACTACTTATCATAAAGTAAGGAAAAGGAAAATGTAATTACACATTAATGTACTGAAAAAATTCCAGTTTAGAATTCTATACCAAGTAAAAGTATAACTGAAAATGATTAAACTTAAAAACTCTTGCACAGCAAAGGAAACCATAAACAAAACAATAATAAATCTACAGAATGGGAGAAAATATTTGCAACTAACGTGAGAAGGGATAATCTTCTAATATACAAACAATGCGTACAGCTCAATATCAAAAAGTAAACCAAATCAAAAAATAGGCAAAAACTATAAGTACACATTTCTCTGAAGACTTACAGATGGAGGGCCAACAGGCATGTGAAAAGATTCTCAACATCACAGAGAAATGCAAACCAAAACCAAAATGAAATATCACCTCACATCATTCAGGATGGCCATGATTTAAAAAATCTATAAACAATAAATGCTGGAGAGGGTGTGGAGCAAAAGGAAGCCCCTTACAATGCTGGTGGGAATGTAAACTGGTGCAGCTAATGTGGAGAACGTATGGAGATTCCTTACACTAAACACAGAACTACCATGTGACCCTATAGTTACACTCCCGAGCATATATCCAGAGAAAACCATAGTTCAAAAGGATATGTGCACCTCAGTGTTCATAGTAACACTTATTCACAATAGCCAAGACATGGAAGCAACAATGTGGGGGGGGGGTATTTGCATGCATGCATACATACACCATGGAATATCACTCAGCCATAAAAATGAATTAATGCCATCTGAAATAATACAACATGGATGGACATAGGGATCATCATCCTAAAGTAAGCCAGGCAGCAAAGCAAATTATCATATGATATCACTTACATGTGGACTCTACCAAAATGATACAAAGGAAGTTTTTATAACACAGAAATAGACTTACAGAAAATAAACATATTTTACTATTAATATATGGGAAAGGAGGGAGGGATAAATTAAGAGTTGGGGAATAAAATATATACACTATTACTATTATATTTTAAATACATAACCAACAAGGATCTAATGTACAGCACAGGGAACTAACTATACCTGATACTTTTAGTAACTTATAATGGAAGAGAATATTTAAAAAATGGCATATGTATTTATATATGTATAACTGAATCACTTTTCTGTACATCTCAAACTAACAGCATTGTAAATCAACTATTTCAATTTAAGAAAAATCTTAGGAAATCCAGAAACCATGTCATGGTTTATTATTTGGATTTAATTTGCCTAATGACTAATCATGTTGCACATCTTTTCCTGTGTCTTTTGCCATCCATTTTTTGGGGAAATGTCTTTCACATACTTATCTACCTTAATACTAGGTTTTTGGTTTTTTTTTGTTGTTGTTGTGTTTTGAGCATTCTTTTTTTCTGGAATCAATTTATCAGATAAATACCTTGCAAAAATTTTCTCAGACTGTGGTTTGCCATTGCATTTTATTTAACTGTATATTGTGAAAATAAAAATATTTGGAATTTTGATAAAGCTCACGCTACCAATTTGTTTCCTGGATTATTTTTAAGTATCATACTTAAGTCTTTGCCAGCCCAATTTCAAAGGTTTAACTTCAAAAGCTTTTATCATTCTAGGTTTTACCTTTAAGTATATGATCCATTTTGATTTAATTTCTATATATTGTACAAGATAGGAAACAAAATCACATTTTCAGCACCAGGACATACAACTTTTTATAACAATATTTGTGGAAACACTATTCTTTCGTCACTGAATTGCCTCTGAATTTTCATAAAAATCAGTTATTCATGTATGTGAATCCATTTCTAAATTTCCTATTCTGTTTCATTGATCTTCTTGTTTATACTGAGGCCAGTAACAAAATTTACTGTGATTTTTTAGTTCTTATAATAAGATAATGCTCTCTAGTGTTTTTTATTTCAGAGTTGTTTTACCTGTTTTAATTACTTGGGATTTTCATGTGAATTATATAGTTTAATTGGAGTTATTGAACATACTGGCACAAAATCATTCATGATACTCCTTTGAAATTCTGTTAGTGTTTGTAGAATATGACCTATTTGTAGTTATATTCTTTTAAATCTCACACAGTTAAATTGAGTTTTATCCTTCTCTTTTTCCTGACTAAATTGACTAGGCTTTTACCAGATTAAGTTATTTGAGTTAGTTTTGGTTTACACTGATTTTTTCTCCCATATTTTTCTTCTTATATCTGTTCAGATTATCAGTTCATGTCCTCTGCTCATTTTCTAGTTGCTTAAAATAGAACATGAGATCATGAATTTGAGTTTTGTTTTCTTCTAATAGAATTCTATGGTCTAAATTTCTGCCTGAAATTTGGTCAGTTATATGTTAAAGTGTATATACTAGCCAGAGACTTATATGTCGTGCTTCCATTTACATTGAGGTCAGAATATTTCTAACTTCCTTTTTTATTTTTTTGCAATGACACAAGCTTTTTAGAAGTGTTATTTAATTTTCAGCTACTTAAGGATTTTTCAGAAAATCTTTGTTAATGATCTGTAATCATGTTGTGGTCAGAGCATTCTTTGTAAAAATTCTCTTAAATTTTAGATTTTTGTTATGTGGTCTTGGGTTTGAGTCTATGTACACTTGAGAAGACTGTATATTCTGCTGAGAAGATTATTCTAAAAAAATTAATTAATTAAAAAAAACCAATATATACAAAGCATTATATGTAAGAATAAAGAAGGATCTATTCCAGGGATGCAAGGATGGTTCAGTATCCACAAATCAATGTGACAAGCCACGTTAACAAAAGGAGAAATAAAAATCAGATGATTAATTGTACAAAAAAGGTCTTAATGACCTGGAAAACCACAATGGTGTGATTACTCACCTAGTGCCAGACACCCTGGAGTGTGAAGCCAAGTGGGCCTTAGGAAGTATCACTATGAACAAAGCTAGCAGAGGTGGTGGAATTCTGGCTGAGCTAATCCTAAAAGATGATGCTGTTAAAGTGCTGCACACAACATGCTAACAAATTGGGAAACTGAGCAGTCACCACAAGACTGGAAAATGTCAGTTTTCATTTGAATTTCAAAGAAGGGCAATGCAAAAGAATGTTCAAACACTATACAACTGCACTCATTTCCTATGCTAGCAAGGTAATGCCCAAAATCCTTTAAGATAAGCTTCAACAGTATATGAACCAAGAACTTCCATATCTTCTTGCTGGATTTAGAAAGGTCAGAGGAATCAGAGATCAAATTACCAACATCCATTGGATCATAGAAAAAGTAAGCAAATTTCAGAGAAACATTCAAGTCTGCTTCATTGACTATGCTAAAGCCTTTGACTGTGGGAATCACAGCAAACTGTGGAAAATTCTTAAAGACATGGAAATACCAGACCACCTTATCTGCCTCCTGAGAAACCTATGTGCAGGTCAAGAAGCAACACTTAGAACCGGACATGGAACAACAGACTGGTTCAAAACTGGGAAAGGAATATGTCAAGGCTGTATACTATCACCCCATTCATTTAATTTATAGCAGAGTACGGTACATCATGTGAAATGCTGTAATCAGGATTGCTGGGAGAAATATCAATAGCCTCAGATATGCAGATGACACCACCCTATGGCAGAAAGCAAAGAAGAAGTAAAGAGCCTCTTGATGAAAGTGAAAAAAAGAGAGTGAAAAAGCTGGCTTAAAACTCAACATTTGAAAAACGAAGATCATGGCATCCAGTTCCATCATTTNCTGAGAAACCTATGTGCAGGTCAAGAAGCAACACTTAGAACCGGACATGGAACAACAGACTGGTTCAAAACTGGGAAAGGAATATGTCAAGGCTGTATACTATCACCCCATTCATTTAATTTATAGCAGAGTACGGTACATCATGTGAAATGCTGTAATCAGGATTGCTGGGAGAAATATCAATAGCCTCAGATATGCAGATGACACCACCCTATGGCAGAAAGCAAAGAAGAAGT
This sequence comes from Neotragus pygmaeus, assembly GCA_006410875.1. NCBI lineage: Eukaryota > Metazoa > Chordata > Mammalia > Artiodactyla > Bovidae > Neotragus > Neotragus pygmaeus. Next base: position 24,687 of record SJYV01047155.1, read on the forward strand.
AAAGAGCCTCTTGATGAAAGTGAAAAAAAGAGAGTGAAAAAGCTGGCTTAAAACTCAACATTTGAAAAACGAAGATCATGGCATCCAGTTCCATCATTTCATGGCAAATAGATGGGGGGGAAAATGAAATCAGTGACAGACTTAATTTTCTTGGGCTCCAAAATCAGTGCAGATGGTGAGTGCAGCCATGAAATTAAGACAATTGCTGCTTGGAAGAAAAACTATGACAAACCTAGGCAGCATATTAAAAAGCAGAGACATTACTTTGCCGACTAAGGTCCATCTAGTCAAGGCTATGGTTTTTCCAGTGGTCATGTATGGCTTTTCCATTACTTGTGTACAGATATGAGTGTTGGACCATAAAGAAGGCTGAGTGCTAAAGAACTGATGCTTTCAAACTGTGGTGTTGGAGAAGACTCTTGAGATTCCCTTGGATAGCAAGAAGATTAAACCAGCCAATCCTAAAGGGCATCAATTCTGAATATTCACTGGAAGAACTGATGCTGAAGCTGAAACTCCGATACTTTGGTCACCTGATCCAAAGAGCCAACTCACTGGAAAAGACCCTGATGATAGGACAGATTGAGGGAAGGATGAGAAGGGGGAAAAAGAGAATATAGATGCAAAACACCAATACAGTATACTAACGCATATATGTGGAATTCAGAAAGATGGTAACGATAACCCTGTATGCAAGACAGAAAGAGACACAGATGTATAGAACAATCTTTTGGACTCTGTGGGAGAGGGAGAGGGTGGGATGATTTGAGAGAATGGCACTGAAACATATAATATCATATATAAAACGAATTGCCAGTCCAGGTTTGATGCATGATACAGGATGCTTGGGGCTGGTGCACTGGGACGACCCAGAGGGATGGTATGGGGAGGGAGGGGGGTTCAGGATGGGGAACACATGTATACCTGTGGCGTATTCATGTTGATGTATGGCAAAACCAATACAATATTGTGAAGTAATTAACCTCCAATTAAAATAAATAAATTTATATTAAAAAAATAAAGAAATAGATGCCAAAAAAATAAAAAATAAAATTGACAATTGAGTTGATTTAGTCGATAGCATTGTTGAAGTCTTTCATACACTTAGGTATTTTCTGCCTATGTTGAGAAAGTAGTATTTATCTTCAAATATGGCCTTGGAAGTATCTGTTTCTTCTTGCAGTTCTACCAGATTTTCCTTGTATTTTGAAGATGTTGTGTACATAAATTTGAAGAGTTTTTTCTTTATGAACTGCTTCTTTATGAAAAGACCTTAATTCTTGATTATATTCTTCTCTAATTCACTTTGCTTATTACTGTAGTGATAGCTTTATTTTGATCAGTTTAGAATGGGCTATCACTTTGATCCTTTTACTTTTTACCTACTTAGGTATTAATATTTGAAGTGCATTTCTTTTAAGAAGCATAAAATTGGAACTTGATTTGTATCTAAGCTGACAATCTCTGCCTTTTAACTGTGGTATTGTCGCTTACATTTAATGTGATTGTTATGGTTTGGATTAAGTCAGTCATGAAGTTAACAGAGAAATTTAATGGTCATCTTCAACTTCAGCATGGGTGGAGGCATATTTATATCCCCCACTTTTGTTAAAAAATGAAAATGAGAATTTGACAATCTGTCACAAAATTAGGCATAAAAATAAACATCTACCTACCTTTTTATATTTGCCTTTCTAAAATGCTAACCTTTAAATAATAGTAATATTTAACAAAAGAGACTATAAATTCTGTGTCCTGCTACAGGGATGAGGCCTATTTTAAGCAAGAAATACTATAATGTCTTGAAAATTTTCCAACTAAGTATAATAAGCAGTTGTATATGCTGTGCATAAAGCTGAAAGTGCTAGTCTCTCAGTTGTCCAACTCTGCAGCCTCATGGACTGTAGCCTGCCAGGCTCTTCTATCTGTGGGATTTCCCAGGCAAGAATCCTAGAGTGGGTTTCCATTTCCTTCTCCAGGGGATCTTCCTGACCCAGGAGTTGAACCAATGTCTCCTGCATTGCAGGCAGATTCTTTACCATCTGAGCCACAATAGGCAGTTCTATATGCTGCGCTTAAGCTAGTTTCAGGCTTCCCAGGTAGCTCAGTGGTAAAGAATCTGCCTGCCAAGCAGGAGACATGGGTTCGATCCCTGGGTTGGGAAGATCCCCTGGAGAAGGAAGTGGCAACCCACTCCAGTATTCTTGCCTGGGAAATCCCATGGAGGGAGGAGCCTGATGGGCTATAGTCCATGGGGTCATAGAGAGTAGGACACAACTAAGCAACTAACACAAAGCCAGTCTAACAACTATTAAGTAGCACTGCTTGTATATTGTTGGATAACTAATCCAATACTCCTTAGCCCACACCCTAGTACTATTTCTCTAGATTCCTAAAATTACACTGAGGCTTCCCGTATGTGATATAGTTTGAGACTGACAGTGAAATAGAAGTGGTCAGATAAGTCACCTGTAGATGCAGGGAAAGTTTGGTCCCATTGATTATATTTTCAGTGTTGAACAACCCCACAGGCTTTACAATGTGGCCTGAACTCTGGAATTAAGGAATATGATTTTCTCACTCAATGCCACTGACCCCATACCTAAGGAATGTATTTACACATCTGTTAAAGTAACAGATTTGATAAAGATGGAAGTTAAACTGTGATAAAAATCTAAAAATAATTTATGGATCCAGTGAGAAATTCAATATTTTACCTTTCTGTTCTCCTTGATATGTATTTTACAACTAAGTGATGAATACATATTGTACATATGGTACCTTAAAAAACTGAACTATTTACAGAGTTACCAATACACATACTATATTAAATATAACAGCTGTGTGGTTTTAATATATTTCATTCATTTACTAACTAGAGGGGATGCATTTTACAATTCAGCTTAGAAGTCAAATTTAATAGTTGTCTGTGTTGTGAAGACAAGCTCCTGACAAGATATCTTTTGGCTCAACTCATAGTTTTAATAATTTTTGACTAGTTATATATACATCCATAAATAATGATTGATTTTTAAAAACATTGGGTTGTTATTTACTCACTAAGTTATGTCTGACTCTTGCTATCCCATGGACAGTAGCTTACCAGGCTCCTCTGTCCATGGGTGTTCCCAGGCAAGAATGCCTTGAGTGGGTTTCCATTTCCTTCTACAAAATATTGGGTAACTTGGTTATATCTGGAGACCTATTAAATCATTAACAAAATTAGGTCATAGAATATTTTCAGGAAAAACTATGATGCAATCCGTAAAATCCTTGTTACTGAGCCATATAGTTATGTTTCTGACAAAAAGATATACCTTTCTCATAATTGTGTCAGCAGACAGCACTGTGGAGTATGTAGCTAGGAATATACAAGCCCTTATTTGCTTAAGATGCCCTAGTGACAGTCTGAGGACAGTCATTATAAACATGACTCCAGATAGCATTTCAGATTGAATTTTCACCAGAGAATGAGTGAGCCAAGGTGAGTTTATAGAGCCCATGGTGACCACATCCTATTCCAGTAATTAGTCCTGAAACTCAGCACTTCTATGTAACAGCAGCTTTTCATTTTTTTTAAGTGATAAAATGCTGAAAAAAATATACTAGGGCTGGAATGCATTATTTGGCAATAGCAGAGAGTTCCTGCTGTGTGTCACAATTTCATACCGTATGAAGCCTTTATCCACAATTGAATGCGAGTCTGCTAGGGGAAAGGAGGGGAAGGGCACTTGAGGAAGAAGAGCAGATAGGCAGTGCTTACTGGGGATTGCATTTTGTGTAACTAGAAATTTAGGAGCGCTCCTGCCCTGAGAGTGAGGCGTCAAAGCTGGAGAGTTTCTGATAAAAACAGTATTAAAAATGGCAGGTTGTCCCAAGCAATCTCAGAAAAGGCTATAAGCACTCGTATTTATATATATTAGTATTTATGCATTTCAGACAACATACTGGATAAGAGGATAATAGTGTTGAAGTTAATGTTACTACCAATTTCTTAATTATTTGGAAAAGTTTTCAAGTTCAGAATTCTATCTGTACAATATTTCATTTCTTCTAGTACTTCTTGTGGAAAGTTGTGTGTGTGTGCGTAGCCACCTTTGGAAAGTACAGACACGTGTGTAATACATGCCATCTGTATACTCTACTCCAGTGTAATGTTGACATGTCTCCACTGAGAGGTGTGAGCTGTGTTCCCTCCCTTCAAACCTGGGTGGGCTTCTGTGGCTAATTTGGCCAATATAATGTAGCGGTGATGCTGCATGACTCCTGAGACCTGACCAGAAGTGGCAATGTGGCTTCTCCCAATTCTCCTTTTCCTGGAACTCTTGCCCCTGGAATTGGAGGACCCCTTGTGGGTTATTCTGGCTGATAGGCCCAGCTAGTCCCCGAGCAGGACATCAGCATATATGATCAAACGTGAGCAAATGAGCTCCTAGATATTTCCAGGCCTGGATTTTGAGTCTTCCAGCTTTGTTCCAGGCACTGTAGAATAGGAACTAAAACCATCTCCATATGTCTGTCAAAGTAAAGACCAGTGGAAACTGCTAATATTTATTTGTAGCCTCTAAGTTTGGGGTGACTTGTTACACAGCACTTGGTGACCAATGCATCTCTGTAACTCTAATGCTGAGTTTCAAAATTGTGCCTGTGCTTCTCATGGCACCCCAGACTCTTCCCCCAGCCCACATACTTCATCCTTCACTACTTTTTTCTATAATGGCAAGTCTTCCCTGGCAGCTCAGAGGTTTAAGCATCTGCCTGCAATGCAGGAGACCTGGGTTCGATCCCTGGGTTGGGAAGATCCACTGGAGAAGGAANTTCTTCCAGCCCAGCGTTTCTCATGATGTACTCTGCATAGAAGTTAAATAAGCAGGATGACAATATACAGCCTTGATGTACTCCTTTTCCTATTTGGAACCAGTCTGTTTTTCTATGTCCAGCTCTAACTGTTGCTTCCTGACCTGCATACAAATTTCTCATGAGGCAGGTCAGGTGGTCTGGTATTCCCATCTCTTTCAGAACTTACCACTGAAGAGAAACACAAAACCAATCTTACTTTGGAAACACTGTCCCTACTTTGCAATGTGAGAAGGTATCTTTGCACATACAAGAAACTGGAAATTTGTGAGATCATAGGGGCTCACCTAGCTTGATTGTATTTTTTCTATGATCACAGTACTGTATTACCATTTGTTTCAATTTCTGAAAATCATTATTTTATATAGTTTTGCTAAGTTTATACCTGTTATGAAAACTGATTCTGGCCTTTGTCTGGGCTACATGTCTCCAGTAAGCTAACTAAACCACCTTTGCATTGTGACCTATTTCTAAAAGCAACAAGCAAGAGAGGGCAAACCCTAATACACAAGCATTTGTCAAGCTCTTGAGTCATTTTTATTATTATCTCATTGGCTTAAGCAAGTCACAATGGTAAAGACCAGAGTTAACAAATGAAAGGATTAAACAAGGGAATGGATAAGAGAAGTGTGATTTATTAGGGGCCATTACTATAATGATCTATCACACAAAATTTATCAACAATTACAATAGCTGAATAACAGGTACCTGTATAGGAGCTATAACAGGAGCTGTACTGAACATATCTGGAGCAACAGCTACAGTGGGAGATATCTCCTGGTATAATGTACACCAATCTACAATCTTCTTCCAAGATCCATGTGTCTTACTGAAAAGGTAATTTAAATGAGGGTGTAATGGGAATCCTCACCCCTGCATTTTCAAACTTTTGAGGATGGCAGTCATCACTGAATAATCACAAGGGATGCAATTTTGCATTTGGCTGAATTCTTTTATTACCAAGTGAACTCCAAAACTTTTCAATATTTATTCCTACTATACAACCCTTACTTCAAATAAGATGAATAAGGTGAAGTCGCTCAGTCGTGTCCGACTCTGCGACCCCGTGGACTGTAACCCACTAGGCTTCTCCATCCATGGGATTCTCCAGGCAAGAATACTGGAGTGGATTGCCATTTCCTTCTCCAGGGGATCTTCCCAACCCAGGTATCAAACACGGGTCTCCCGCATTGGAGACAGACGCTTGAACCTCTGAGCCACCAAGGAAGCTTTACTTCAAACAACAGGCCAAAAAGTAGATATTCCTTATTTGCTGAGTATAATTGTACTAACTACATATAAAGAAACTGGGAAAATGGAAACAGGATAGGTCTGTGGACCACTAGTTCCACTGTACTATAGGCTTGGCAAAAAACCCACTCATCACCTAATTCAGTGAGTATCCATTTTGACCAGTAAGTGGATTGCAATGGTTGTTGTTCAGTCACTAAGTAGTATCCAACTCTTTGTGATCCCATGGACTGGGACTGGCCAGGCCTCCATGTCTCTCACCATCTCCCAGAGCTTGCCCAAGTTCATGTCCAATGAATTGGTGATACGTGGCCCCTTAATGGATCACTGCCTTGTCATGGTGAAGGGGCTTGTGTAATTCAGTGAAGCTATGAGCCATGCCATGCAGGGTCACCCAAGACAGATGGGTCATAGTAGAGAGTTCTAACAAGTGGTCCACTGGAGGAGGGAATGGCAAACCACTCCAGTGTTCTTGCCATGAAAACCCCGTGGATAGTATAAAATATTGCAATAGTATTTTGGATTCAAAGCACCAGCGTTAGTTTTACATTAGAAGTAGTGTACAGTAACCTATGAGATACCTGAGAGATGACCCTTTAGAGATAACTAAATGGAAGGTTCGTGTCCCACATTATTATTTTACCATGTAGTTCTTTTTCAAGTTCCATGGATTAGCCTTTGTCACAGGAAATCTGAGTAAACCTGCAAGTAGCCCAGATCTTGGAATGGTATCAATGCAATGACTTTACTAACAGTCTCAGAGCTAACCTTTTATTGTGGTAAAATACACACAATTTAGGCTTCCCAGGTAGCACAGTGGTAAGGAATCCACCTACTGATGCAGGAGACACCATGGAATTCATTACACATATCTTTTTAATTCTGTTGTTCATATATTCTTCTATTCTTACTAATAAACATTTTGTGCCTTCTTTATAGGTTCATAATACGTACCCTAATTGTAGGTTTGCAGAAAAATAAAATATAACTCTCAGGGAAAGCCAGATTACTAGAGTTTAACTCTCATCTGAATTTTCATTAGGGACAGAGACTTTTTATAAACTAAAACGAAGTAAACCTACAGATTTAGTAAATACTGTATAATCCTAATCCAACACAATTTTATATTAAGATTTTAACTGTATATTCATTATGATCCTACACACACACACACACACACACACACACACACACACATTTCTATACACACACAGCTGCAGCTAGAATTTGTGTGTGTCTTTCTGTTGAAGAGTACCTACAAAAAAAAACACCTTTCATCATTTATATTGGATTTCAATATATTTGAAGGGGTAAAACGGGTTTGTTTTGTTTTGCATTAAAAGTGTTTATTCATCTTACACCCTACCAAACTGCTTGATAAAGTCCTAGAAAACAGAGTCTATATTTCACTTTTCTTTCATTATTAACATGCCAAACACAAAATCTAGCCTTTGAATAATTACTTAATAAGCTTAATGGAAAAGTATAAATGTCTTCTATTGGACTTTTAATAATGAGAAATCAAATCTTTTGGCCTGTAATCATGTATTCTCTATGCTGGAAAGACTTCACATTTATGACACTAATACCTCTTCTACAACATATCTTTCTATTATTTGTCTTCAAACACTAAATTGTGAACAGTGAGGACAAAATCATCCCACTAGTGCATGCTCTATAGACTCCTCTTCCCATACAACATTAAGTATAAGTTAATTTCTCCTCTATTATCCAATTGGACAGAAAAAAATTATATAATTTATGGTCAGTATATTGGGGAATAAGAGCTTCCCTGTTTGTGCTAGTGGTAAAGAATCCACCTGCCAGTGCAGGAGAGGCACAAGATGAGAGGTCATCCCTAGGTTGGAAAAATCCCCTGGAAAAGGAAATGGAACCCTACTCCAGTATTCTTGCCTGGAAAACTCTATGGACAGAGGGACCTTGTGGGCTACAGCCCATGGGGTCTCAAAGAGCCAGACAAGACTGACATAGTAACATCATTAAAATTTATTTGGGGATTATTTTAAGATTAATAAGAATAACATGCCATCCATTTTTTTAAATGAATAACTTTTTTTTAAAAGTTACTTACATAGACATATAGAACCTTAGCTATAAATGTGATACTTATATACAATGGTATATTAAGAAGAAAAAACACTGAGTCATTTGTAATGGTGTGGATGAACTGACTGAAATAAGTCAAAAAGAGAACAAAAAATATTGGCTATTAACACAGATGTACAGAATCTAGAAAAATGATACTGATGAACCTATTTGCAGAGCAAAACTAGAGATGCCAACATAGAGAATGAACTTGTGAACACAGAAGGGGATGAAGAGGGTGGGAAGAACAGAAAGAGTAGCACTGACATATGCCATGCGTAAAATAGCTAGTTGAAAGAAGCTGAATAGAACAAGGAATTCAGTTCAGTGCTCTATGAGGACCTGGGTGGGTGGGATGGAAGAGGTAGGGATGGAAGCTCAAGAGGGAGGGAACATATGTATACTTATGGCTGATTCACGACATTGTATAGCAGGAACTAAACATTGTAATATGCCAGGAAATTTGGAAAACTCAGCAGTGGAGACAGGACTAGAAAAGGTCAGTTTTCATTCCAATCCCAAAGAAAGACAATGTCAAAGAAGGCTCAAACTACCTCACAATTGCACTCATCTCACATGCCAGCAAAGTAATGTTCAAAATTCTCAAAGCCAGGCTTCAACAGTACATGAACTGCGAACTTCCAGATGTTAAAGCTGGATTTAGAAAAGTCAGAGAAACCAGAAATCATATTTCCCACATCTGTTGGATCATTGAAAAAGCAAGAGAGTTTCAGAAAAACATCTACTTATGCTTTATTGACTACGGCAAAGCCTTTGACTGTGTGGATCACAGCAAACTGTGGAAAATTCTTAAAGAGATGGGAATACCAGACCACCTGACCTGCTTTTGAGAAATCTGTGTGTAGGTCAGGAAGGAACAGTTAGAACTGCATATGGAATAATAGACTGGTTTAAAATTGGGAAAGGAGTGCATCAGGGCTTTATGTTTTCACCCTACTTATTTTACTAATAAGCAGAGTACATCATGAGAAACCCTGGGCTAGATGAACTAGAAGCTGGAATCAAGATTTGGAGAAATATCAATAACCTCAGATATGAAGATGATAACACAGTTATGGAAGAAAGTGAAGAAAACCTAAAGAGCCTCCTGATGAAAGTGAAAGTGGAGAGTGAAATAGTTGGCTTAAAGCTCAGCATTCAGAAAACGAAGATCACAGTATCCAGTCCCATCACATGCTGGCAAATAGATGGGGAAGCAGTGACAGACTTTATTTTGGGGGGCTCCCAAAATACTGCAGATGGTAGAGGTTCATGACATTGTACAGGAGACAAAGATCAAGACCATCCTCATGGAAAAAAAATGCAAAAAAGCAAAATGGCTGTCTGGGGAGGCCTTACAAATAGCTGTGAAAAGACAAGTGAAAAACAAAGGAGAAAAGTCAAACAATATAAGCATCTGAATGCATAGCTCCAAAGAATAGCAAGGAGAGGTAAGAAAGCCTTCCTCAGCAATCAATGCAAAGAAATAGAGGAAAACAACAGAATGGGAAGGTCACTTCAAGAATATTAGAGATACCAAGGGAACATTTCATGTAACGATGGGCTCGATAAAGGACAGAAATGGTATGAACCTAACAGAAGCAGAAGATAGTAAGAAGAGGTGGCAAGAATACACAGAAGAACTGTACAGAAAAGATCTTCATGACCAAGATAATCATGATGGTGTGATCACTCACCTAGAGCCAGACATTTGGAATGTGAAATCAAGTGGGTCTTACAAAGCACGACTATGAACAAAACTAGTGGAAGTGATGGAATTTCAGTTATGCTATTTCAAATCCTCAAAGATGATGCTGTCAAAGTGCTGTGCTCAATATGCCAGCAAATTTGGAAAACTCAGCAGTGCCACAGTACTGGAAAAGATCAGTTTTCATTCCAATCTGAAAGGCAATGCAAAAGAATGCTCAAACTACTGCACATTTGCACTTAACTCACAGGCAAATAAAGTAATGCTCAAATACCTCCAAGCCAGGCTTCAGCAAAATATGAACTGCGAACTCCCTGATGTTCAAGCTGGTTTTAGAAAAGGCAGAGGAACCAGTGATCAAATTGCCAACATCTGCTGTATCATGGAAAAAGCAAGAGAGTTCCAGAAAAACATCTATTTCTGCTTTATTGACTATGCCAAAGCCTTTGACTGTGTGGATCACAATAAACTGTGGAAAATTCTGAAAGAGATGGGAATATCAGACCACCTGACCTGCCTCTTGAGAAACCTATAAGCATGTTCAGGAAGCAACAGTTAAAACTGAACATGGAACAACAGACTGGTTCCAAATAAGAAAAGGAGTACGTCAAGGCTGTATATTGTCACCCTGCTTATTTAAGTTATATGCAGAGTACATCATGAGAAATGCTGGACTGGAAGAAACACAAGTTGGAATCAAGATTGCTGGGAGAAATATCAATNGGGTTGACCTCTTTTAGATGATTTATTTATTTTAATTCTTGGCCGCGTCGGGCCCTCTCTGGTTGCAGAGAGGGGGACTCCTCCTCACCGCGGTGACGGGCTTCTCATCGGCATGCACTAGGCTTCCTGTTGCACCGCACAGGCTCCGGGTGCGGGGGCCTCGGTGGTTGAGGTCCACAGGCTCAGCTGCCTCGGGGCACGTGGGTCTCCCTGGATCACAGACCAAACCCACACCCCCTGCATTGATAGGCAGAGTTCCAACCCCCGGACCACCGGGGAAGCCGGGAGGGACTGATGTGAGATGGAGCAGATCGTGTCTAGGAAAGCGGTGTGATGAGCAGCAGCAGCAGCGAATTCTGCACGCAGACTCCTGTTCCCACTCCGAATGGTGGTCCCGCTGGAGGTGGGCACGTGCTGTCCAGGTAGGCACTCCGTTTCCCACCTTGCCTTGTGGCCGAGGGGGCGGCCCTACTGCAACGTTCTCACCAGGGCAGTGGAGGAGGAGAAAGGGTCCCCTCCCAGGCTGGCACCGGCAGACTCGGGGGGCGCCCCTTGCGTGCTCCCTCCTCTCTCGCTGGCAGGGCAGCAGCACCCCAGAGCCTCGCTTCTCGGGCTTCCTGGGGAGATGGGCCCCGCGGGCCCCGCTAGCACCCCCGCAAGACGTGCCTGCGCGCCCTCTGTGTCTCAGACACGAAAGGATGACGCGAGGGTATCCTTTGCTGGATGCCTTATAATTTGCAGGCTCTGCATATGTCTTGGATAATTCAGATGCAAGTAAATCCATGTTCTGAGGCTCAAATGAAATTACAGGTGTCGNGCTGTATCCATGCGCTCACTCACCCACTTATCTTCCATCTCGTCTCTTAGAAGGGGTGTGGCCTTGGCCACACTGTATGCTCTGCTTGGGGTGCATGTGGAGTGAATGAATGGACTAAGCGGGGAAGGAACGAGTGAATGAATGGGATATTGAGCCCAGCACCTGCTGCCAGGAGGTCCCCGTGGGTGGAGCCTTTCTTGGCATCAGATTCAAAGGTGGTCTGTGCAAGGTCCGCCACAAAACCTCAGCCTGATTTGGGGTTCACCTTCCTGTCGGGAACTGTTTCCCTTCATTTTGGGTCTTCCCTGAGCCTGTGAGGCGAAGATTTTCTTTCCTTTCACAATTTTCCCTTCTTTCCCTCCTGGCCTTTGTTCCCCAGCGCTTGGAGCTCCCTCCCTGCAGTGGACTGTCAGTCATGATTGATGCCAGGTGAATGGCTCCTGCTGATGCCTTTGTGCTGATGTTTAGTTAGCAGGTTTAAGTTTCATTTAATCCCGAGGGAAGGTCCGGGATGCAGGCTGGAGCCCCCCCCCCCNCCCACCCTCTCCTACTCCCTCAGAGGCCAAAAGTCCGTTCTCTATGTCTGTGTCTCTTTTGTTGTCTCACATACAGGGTCATCGTTACTATCTTTCTAAATTCCATATATATGTGTCAGTATACTGTATTGGTGTTTTTCTTTCTGGCTTACTTCACTCTGTATAATAGGCTCCAGTTCATCATTACAAAATTATCTTGCTTTTTGCTTAGATTGTCCATGATTAAAATAGACTTTATTTTCTTCCAGTTTTACTGAGAAATAGTTGATACACATCACTGTATTAAGTTCAAAGAATGTAGCATGATGGTTTGATTAATGATTTAATATATATGATTACATATATATTATGAAATATATATGGTTGAACCTATTATATTAGTCATCCATCTCTCACACAGATAAATAGAACAGGAATAAAGCATAGAGGAAAAAAATTTGTGATGAGAACTCTTACAGTTTACTCAAAACCACTGCTATGTATCATAGAGCTGTAGTGTTAGCCATAATCATCAGATTATACATTACATCCCTAATATTTATTATATAACTGGAAGTGTGTACCTTTTGTTCGCCCTCTTATAAAAAAAATGGCAGCTGGGAAATAGAATAAAGACATTTCCATGTTTTTTGAATGTTCAAATTGAACGGCGATTAGCCCCGTTTATTGAGCTGAAACATGAACAGGAATTTAGATAAGATGATGTTGAGTTCAGATGCTTCTGTGAAACCATCAAAAGCAAATACCAAGTAGAGACTGAAATCAAAGGGTCTGGAGCTTAGAGACAAGATGTAATGTAGATAAGTTAATTGCTTAGTCCTCTGCTTAGATGTGGGAATGCAAACTATAGATGTGAATAAGATCAAATCACAAGAGATGTGAGAGGAAAATTGCTCAAAAAAGATATCGCTGACATTTTGGGTAGGACGGTGTCTTATCATGTGGCCATCCTGTGAACTCTAGGCAGCTCTGGCCTCTACCCCTCGATGCCAGTAGCTCCCATACTTATAACAGCAGAAATGTCTCCAGTTTTTGCCAAATGCCCCTTAGGGAAAGATCACCTCTGGTTGGGAACCACTGGATTAAAATAACAACAGAAGAAATATTTAATATTTTCATATTTACTGTAGTTCTTTGTTGTTAAAATGGAGACCAGGCTTGAAGATGCCTCAATCAGACAAAACGGCCAAGAGAGGCGTGATTTAATCAAACTCATTTCATAAACATAAGCCAGAATTAATGTTGGTTATTTTTTGTAAATGCCTCTGATAATCATGAATGAAACTTGTCATCTGCCTACAATGGTCCAAGATGGCAGAATTTTGGTTAAAATTGACTGGAGAGTCCACTGTAATAACCAGCCATCATAAAGTTTAAACAACTTCCTAATTTTCACTTTCTGTGTCATCCTGTAATGGCATGGCTCTGAGAAATACCACTTTCAATTTAGACATATCTCTGTTCACTGTTTCTCACTCAAAATACATCGAGTGAATTTTTTTTCCACAGTAATGACTTTTAAAGAGTTTCTGTAAAAGTTCATTTTTTCCTAATATTTTTTCAGAATTCTATTTCCCAGAGTATATTTGTCTCTCTAAATCACCTTTAATTTAGTAGAACTTTTGTACAAAAACATCTTCATATTTTATGGCAAAACAACTATACTATTTCATCTTGATGTCTGAATTCTCATATTGCTTAAAGAGTAATGTGATATTCTTCAGAATAATTAGAGTACTCTTGGAAAATGTCCATTTGACATAAAACATAAGTATTTCAGGGACGTTTTCTGGTTTAAATGCTCTGATGAAAATCAAATGTGGAAATCCCTTAAATACTTGAACTATAATTAAATACCTGGCATACTTAATATGTTGTTAGATTTGTGAATGATTTAATAATTTCAAACAGACAATTAAAAATTGATTCTTGCAGCATAGAGCCTTCAATTATAATGGTAGGCATGTAAAATATACTAATCAATTCATGATAAAATTAGTGCTGCAGAAGAAAAAGGTAAAATGTTGCACTGATTTATAAAACTCAGTGACAAACAATTTGACATTGTTTGGTTTTCTGTTAAGAATCCTAATTCTTCCAGATGATTTCAAGATTTCTTATCAATTTGACTTTTGTATGTGGCCTATTATTAATGTAAATCTTCCTAACCACCAAATAGACTTCTTAATACTTATACTGTTTTGTCTTTATCTTACTTCAGGTTTTGTACTTATCTCTTCACCTCTAATAATTGGTTTAGTCTGAAATTTGGTCCTGGATCCTCTTCTATTTTAACTCTAACAAGACACACCTCATTCAGTTGCACACTTTAAACACCATAATCGATGTTTCCAGATGTTTATTCAGAGTCCTTATAGTCTCCTAGTCTATCCTAGCTCCTAAGTTATATATTTGGCCCTACCAGTCACAGAGAAAACCTTTTACGTTAGTAAAACAGCCCTTCATCACTTCCCTGAAAAAAACCATCAGCAGTGAGTGAGACCTAAAGCTTCAGTGCCTCTGGAAAGTTCCCAAACGTACACTTTCTGTGGATGCTTGCATCCCCACTAAATGTTTTTGCTCTAAGAAGATCAAGACATTGTTATGCTGTTTTTTCCCAGTTTATTCCAGTCATCACAAGAAGTCCAGGACATCTTCATTATCATTCAGTCACAAGAATTAACTAGCTCTAAACACTTTGCTCAGATAAGGCGATGGCACCCCACTCAAGTACTCTTGCCTGGAAAATCCCTTGGACAGAGGAGCCTGGTAGACTGTAGTCCATGAGGTCGCAAAGAGTCGGATCTGACTGAGTGACTTCATTTTCACTTTTCACTTTCATGCATTGGAGAAGGAAATGGCAACCCACTCCAGTGNAAACGCAAATTTGATTGTGTCACCAATCTGTTTAAAGTTTCTAGACTCCTTCCCATTGCCTTCAGGGGAAAGTCCAGGTTTCTCAGTTTGCTTTACAAAACCTTTCCTCCAACATCATCAGTTACCTCTCTCCTTCCTTTTGAGTTCTTTTTTCTTCCTCACATACTCTTTCCTCTGACAGGACCATTCTGCCCCCACTTTTCATCTGTTGAACTGTACTTCAGGTCTCAGCGGAAAGGTTACTTTATCATGGAGGCAGATCCTCTCTTAGATACCTTGCTATGATGTTTTCCTTAGATGCCCGTCTTCTCTGCTGGACTATAAGCTTCACGAGGACTAGGACTTTGTCTGTCGAGTTCCTACCTAGTTAGTACCTAACCCAAGTGCCAGACACATCAGAAGTGGTCAACAAATGCTTGTTAAATGAAAGAAGTAAGTGATTCACACATTGCTGGCATGTAGTAAGCATTTGATGAATGACAACTCTTTGCATCTACGTCTAGGTCACTATTAATGTACACACACATATACACGTGGCATCGTCAATGGTAATAAAATACCTTTGTTGTATATAATAGACTCACACTGAAGACTGTGATAGGAAGGATACAGTCTATTTATTTATTGAAATGATTGCAAGTGTGTAAATTGGCTCTCCACCCAAACTGGAAAATACTCTTATAAATAAACATGTTCCAGTGCTGCTGAGACTTAAATTTGAATGAGCTTTCTGTGTAGGAGAGGTGGTAGAAGAGTACATGTGTGGTGAAATTTTAGTAGCCAGTAGTATTTGAGCATACACAGAGGTTATGGTGAGCAAATGTTGAAGTTATTACTGTTTAACATGCTTAGTACTGAGAGCTCACACTGAAGCTGGGTACAGTTGATCATTTAAAAGGCTATGTCCTTGCCAGATGGAGTAACATGTTCTGATTTAGGAAGGGATTGAACAGGTTTGAGGTTTTGTTAAACCTTAGCTTTACTACAGAGCTCTTCCTGGCTCCCTGGTGTATGTTGGAACTTCATGGCATTAAAGGTGAAGACGATGGTAAAGTGAGAGGCAATGAGGAGTGTGAAGTAAGTGAACGGGCTGAACGCACCAACCCTCAGCAGCTGGCTTCCAGCTGCTACTTGCTTTCCAAAGGCAACAATGGTATGCACAAGGAAAAACAAGTCAGGGAGTTAGAAAAATGTGATTGTGACATTTATGTCACTTTCCCTGATTGAAATATTGAAACTGAGAAGTGACTTTCCAAGCCAATTTCTCACTGATAAGCTCTGTTCCAGGAATAGCTGAGTCACATGGAGTCAATGACTGCAATCCCTTTCTTTTATTACTTTATGACCTCAGTATCAGCAGATCAAAAAGTATATGTGCAGAGGTTCTGTAAGTACCCAGTATGTTTTCTCAGAGATATACCCACTTTCAACCTCTCAAATAGAGAAATACATGTTTTCTCTTTGAAAAATTAGAATTAAGAAAGATTTTCAAAGATCAGTATATCTCCAAATTGGATCAATATCATTTTCCAGTCATTCTCTTGAGCTCACTGCAAATCTCTCAATTGGATGCATCTTTAAAGATTTGACTCTGAAGGAGAGAATGAGTGACTGTGCTCTATGTATCTGCTCTTCATGATTCTACCATAGTAATTCTGTGTTGGTAGATGAAATGTATCTTGCTCTAGTCTGCCTACTGGGGGCTTCCCAGGTGGCTCAGTAGTATAGAATCCACCTGCCGATGCAGGAGACAAGGGTTCAATCCCTGGGTCAGGAAGAACTCCTGGAGAAAGAAATGGCAACTCCGGTATTCTTGCTGGGAAATTCCGTGGACAGAGGAGCCTGGAAGGCTACAGCCCATAGGGTCACGAAAGAGTTGGACATGACTGAGTGACTAAACAACAGTAATAGTCTACTGGCTCTTCTTCTCCTGTATTTTTTTTTTGGCCGTGCCATGCAGCTTGTGGGATCTTTGTTCTCCAACCAGGAATTGAACCCATGCCTTTCAGGGCCCTACACAATAAAAACATGGAGTATTAACCACTGTATTGCCAGGGAATTCCTATGTTCTCTTGCATTTTAATTATTCCAGTGGTCTTAGTATATGTGGCTTGAGCACTGTTAAGAAATGTGAAAAAGACGTCCTTTTGGAAATCCATATCTGTAGAATCAAAATGAATAAACTTAGCATACATAACACCTAACTCATGACCCCTTCTGGTTCCAAAATAACAGCCACGTAGTGCTGAGAGGTGTAGAAGTCAACTTTCTCCCCTCTTCTTGAATTCTTCATTGAAAGGGTTGAGCAGATCACAGTTTTTGCAAAGCTGTTTTAAAACACACACATTTTTCTGCAATAGGGACAATCGTGAAACAAGGGAATTATTTCAGGATATATGAATACTTGCTCACTGTACCCCAGTAGTGACCTGATTGGAGGTCACATCACCCTGTTCTAGTATACTGCACTGGGTCCTTGCATGTGGATCTATAGCTAGGGCCTGGGTGATTCTCCACTCACCAGTGACACTTTTTAGACCCTGAAGAAACATTGCCTCTGATTTTAGACAAGTGTTTTGAGATTACATAAAATATCTTTATACACTACTTTTCTTCCATATAGTTTATTTTTAAATGTCATGTCATAACCACTTCCATTTATGATCTGATGAAAAGATAAACATGTTTTAAAATATAATTTAAACATTGAAGCAAAATCCCCTAAGCTTCATATATTTTCAAAATATATGAGATATTAAAGCAATAGTATGTTAAATTAAAAAATTGAAAAGAAAAACTAAAATAGTATGTTAATATGTCTATTATATAAAAGTGGGCTTCCCTGGTGGCTCAGATGGTAAAGAATCTGCCAGCAATGTAGGAGACCCGGGTTCAATCCCTGGGTTGGGAAGATCCTCTGGAGAAGGGAATGGCTATCCAATCCAGTATTCTTGCCTGGAAATTTTCACGGACAGAGGAAACTGGTGGGCTACAGTCCATGTAGTCACAAAGAGTTGGACACGACTGATCGAATAACACTATACAAAAATACTTTCATGCTACAGGGGAAAAACATATGCTCATGACATATATAATTATATATTTAATTTTTATGAGAAGTGGACTTAATTCACTGATGATAAGATGTTTATATAAATTATAACTCTGAATATCTCTCTTATTTTATCATTCTTTTGAGGGATTTTACTTAAAAAAATAACACCCCAAACTAACAAAAGTACGAAACAACAACAAAAAATGAATTTTAAAATGAATAAAGAAATACTTTAAAAACTAGAGAAAAATAACATCCACAACCAAAGATTTAAATGAGAAAACAATTCTTATGAAATACGTGTAATAGCTGTTCATAGGCCTGCATAACTGCTATTTTACTTAAATATCACAATTTTAAAGAGACACCGTCATCCTGGGATATATGATGCATGTGTGTATAGTGTGTTGCTGTTCTAGAAGGAGTCAAGGCAAATCCCATTTTTATGGCTCCAGTTTTTAAATCCCAGGAAGACTTTGCAGAACGAGACTGACAAGAGGGACAGGTGGGTATTGGCTCCAACTTGGTGACAAGTTTTCAACCTCAGCTGCATTCTTACAACAGGGGAGTGAAGAGCAGCTGGCAGGCTGGGAGCCACTGTTCTACAGATGGAATTCTTGTGGCAGAGAGAAGAATGTTCTATCTGGCTCCCCAAGCTTTATGAACAAAGAGCATAACTTAAGGGATTGGACCTACTGTTTGATCTAAACAGTGGAGCTTTATTCCCCGGACCCTCTCTCCCATCTTTTGTATTACCAGTCTTAGTGATTTGTTTTTAGAAAAGGATATAAAGTTTCCCAATTTATCATTAGCCAATGATTTCTCTGAAGTCAATATGCTCTTCTAAAAACCCACCTCTCACATTTGTGAGGTTTGGGGTAAGAAAATAAATAAGGCCCACCTATCCTATATCCACAAATTTATCAGTTATAAATCAAGCTAGCTAATTGTTAAATAGCTAGAAAGAACATCTCCTAGCCTGGACTTGCCTACCAGAGCAGGGACGTGTGGAGGAAGTCAGTCCTATTCTTCTGCCATTACTGACTCT
This sequence comes from Neotragus pygmaeus, assembly GCA_006410875.1. Lineage (NCBI taxonomy): Eukaryota > Metazoa > Chordata > Mammalia > Artiodactyla > Bovidae > Neotragus > Neotragus pygmaeus. The sequence goes on from SJYV01047155.1 coordinate 43,665, forward strand.
GTTCCATACACTTGGGCTCCATCTGCACACCTGTGCTTAGTCGCTCAGTCGTGACCGACTCTTTGTGATCCCGTGGACTGTAGCCCGCCAGGCTCCTCTCCCCATGGAACTTTCCAGGCAAGAATACTGGCACAGGTTGCCATGCCCTCCTCCAAGGGATCCTCCTGACCCGGGATCACACTCACGTCTCATGTGTCTCCTGCATTGGCAGGCAGATCCTTTACCACTAGCACCATCTGGGAAGCGCGTGTGCACATGTATTAATGCCCCAGCTCACATGTCTAGGCTCTGTCTGCTTCCCTTTGTCACCTTAGAACTAGGAATTTTGAAGCAGGTTGGGGACTATTTAAGCTGGGAGTTCTATGCTCCTAGAATTCAGAAAGTGGTCCAGAGGGAAAGCTCAGGCTCTGAAGGGCACGTCCCACTCCCCTGCAGCAGGAGGGGTAGGGCTGGAGGGGAGCTAGAGAGGAGAGCTCATCAGCGCGAAGCTCGGGGCAAGGGCCCCTCTACCTGGGTCTAGGACCATACTTTTCTTTCAAACCTCGAAGTGTGTAATATTGTTCCCTCCATAGCCAGGCAGGGAGGAAGACATTGTGGTTAGCTTCTAAATTCTCCATTTAATTAAGTATGGTTAAAGCCACTAATTATTTACCTGGTGTTTATGGCCCATCTGCTCTCAAACTGGGAACGAGTTCAGTAAAGACAAGGTAGACTCTTTACTGCTGCACATAAAATGTGAAACCCAGTGGTTCAACGTGGAGATCATGCCTCCCTTGCATTTTCTGGAGCCTTTGGAAGGGCTTCTGCAAATGCAGACTCATCTCCTCCCACTTAGTTATACTTGACAGAACTTCAGTCTGAAAGGTAAATGGTATCCATTATTCTAATCCTTTAAATAAGAGAAGCTGGAAAAGCCTTTAACTTTATGGTCCCTTCAAATATACAATAAAATAGGAAAGGAGCCAGTAGCAGAAGCAAGAATCTACTGGTTCTTAGAAATCAGTGAAATCCAGGTTGTGACAGAACACAGACCCAAAAAGACCTAACCCATATTGCCTCACAATGTAGGGAATAGAAATTTAAAAGAAAGAACAGAGGGAGGACTCCCCATTTGCGTTACTCATGGAATCACCCATAAATTAGTGATGTGATGTAGGCGAGAGACCCCGCACAGTGTTAGCAGGAAAGCTAATGTTACATAGATTTTTACTGTAAGGTCCAGGGGAGCCCAGCCAAGTGGAAAAAAGAGCTGAGTTATGGTGGAAACCAGTCACCTTGTTAAAGCTGAACAACCAGGTGTTTAGGGAAAGAATAGCACGAGAGACTGGTTTCTTTCCTGCTGAACACAAGCACTCACTGTGAAGAAAAGAAGTCTTTGTGACAAGCACAGAGGAAGACAAAAAATGGCGAATTTGTTTTTTTTCATAGTAGTGTATTGATATTAGCTGTCCTGGGTCTTCGTTGCTGCGCGGGCTTTTCTCCAGCTGCAGCAAGCGGCGGCTGCTCTGGTTGAGGTGCGTGGGCTTCTCACTGCAGTGCTTTCTCTTGCTGCGGAGCACGGGCTCTGGGGTCCACCAGCTGCAGCAGCTGCGGCACCTGGGCTCAGAAGTTATGGCTCCTGGCTGTAGAGCGCAGGCTCCATAGCTGTGGCGGAAGGGCTTAGTTTCTCTGTGGCACGTGGGATCTCCCGGATCAGGGATGGAACGCATGTCTCCTGCACTGGCGGGTGGATTCTTTACCACCGAGCCAAGAGAAGCTATCACAATGAGAAGCCCACAGTTGGTGGGTCTGAATGCTTACAGACTAACCTATGACATGAGTCCATTCTGGCTTTCACAGTATAGTCAAGGAAAGCTACATGTGGAGCTACAATTATGCTGTATTTCTTGGAACAACCTTAGTTGAAGTGTTTGTTTTAGCACAGAGTCTATAGCAATACAAATTGGGATAAGTTCGCATAGATGGAGGATACATTTATTTTTCCCATGATTTTTTTTTCCTCCTAAAGAACAGTGAATTAGATAAACAAAATGGATGTAGATCACTCTCATCCCAAAGTAAAAACCTTTGGTGAATGTTGCACAGTGAATAAGAACGGTTCAGAGTAAAAGATCACAAGTCTTGGCTTTAAAAGAATGCGTGTTTTAATCATTTATGTCTGACTCTTGGCAGCCCCGTGGACTGTAGCACGCCAGGCTCCTCTGTCCGTGGAGTTCTCCAGGCAAGAATTCTGGAGTGAGTAGTCATTCCCTTCTCCAGGAGATCTTGCTATCCCAGGAATCAAACCTGGGGCTCCTGCACTGCAGGCAGTCTCTTTACTATCTGAGCCACCAGGGAAGCCCTGGTTCAGTTCAGTTCAGTCGCTCAGTCGTGTCCGACTCTCTGCGACCCCATGAATCGCAGCACGCCAGGCCTCCCTGTCCATCACCAACTCCCGCAGTTCACTCAGACTCACGTCCATCAAGTCCGTGATGCCATCCAGCCATCTCATCCTCGGTCGTCCCCTTCTCCTCCGGCCCCCAATCGCTCCCAGCAACAAAGTCTTTTCCAATGAGTCAACTCTTCTCATGAGTATTTACCAAAAACAATAATAAAATTTGATCTGAAAATATAAAGAATATTTACATTCATAAAGATGACATAGGGCTTCCCTGGTGGCTTAGTGGTAAAAAATTTGTCTGCCAGTGGAGGAGACGCAGGTTTGATCCCTGGTCTGGGAAGATCTCACATGCTGAGGAGCCACGAAGCCAGTGTGTCACAGCTATTGAGCTCACGCTCTAGAGCCCAGGGATCACAACTACTGAGCCTATATGCCTCAACTACTGAAGCCTGTGCTCTGCAGAGCCTGTGCTCCACAACGAGAGGCCACCACAATGAGAAGCCCAAGCACCGCAACTAGGGAGTAGCCTCTGCTTGCAGCAGCTAGGGAAAAGCCCGCTCAGCAGCAAAGGTCCAGCACAGCCCCAAATAAATAAATGAATAAATAAAATTGTTTTTAAAAAATGAAATAAATACTCATGCGTGACTTCCTGTTGCTTTGCAGATAAAAAACCCTGTATGACCAGGCCCCTCTCTGCCTGTCTAGCCTTATCTCCCGAATCTCTCTGCTCTGCACTGATCTGCATTGTTACCTAAACTTCGCCTTCCCCCTCCAACACCACGTGCTTTTCTCTCTCACTCACACAGTCTGATTTTCTTCCTTCTCTTGCCTAATCCATTCCCTTTCTAGTCTCAATTTCAATGTTACCTTCCCAGGGAACTTTCTGCATTTTAAAACGAGGCCAATTAGGGTTCCTATTGAATAATTCCATGAAACAACTGTAGCTTTCCTTCTGTGTAGAAATAAAAATTTCTATCACAAGGTGATCCTGGCCTTTTCCATTTCAGCTGCTAAAGAGGGTGTTAGTTTGTTTCTTCCACTTTCACAACTTCCAGGGAAATTTTTATGTAAGGTGGGGGGAAAGGGGAAGTGGAGAAGGCACCAGGGAGGTGAGAAATGGGGAACAAGGTAGAAATAAAGGACCGATGGTGGCCTTAGGCTGGGGGCCGAAAGGTTTTGTGACTTCAAGGAATGAGTCAAGTGACAAGGAGAGGGAATTTGTGGACGTGTTGCTGAGGGTAAGCATTTCTTCCCTGTTGGAATTACCTGTTAGTTCCTGGACTACATTCTTCGCAACAGCGCTGAGACTGAATCACATGTCCTGGTGAGAGCAACACTTCTTGCGGTTGTTTGTGTAATTATNATTTGTGGACGTGTTGCTGAGGGTAAGTATTTCTTCCCTGTTGGAATTACCTGTTAGTTCCTGGACTACATTCTTCGCAACAGCGCTGAGACTGAATCACATGTCCTGGTGAGAGCAACACTTCCTGCGGTTGTTTGTGTAATTATTATGCTTTTCTTTTCCCTCCCCACTGTGCAGACTGCAGGACAGGAGTCATTCCTGTGTTCTTCAGAGCTCAATTCCCAGTGCCTAAGACAGGGTTTGGCTCATAGTAAATACTAACTGAATGGACAGGTGAGTAGACATATGTGTCAATCCATTCTATTTTAGATTTCTAATCACTAAATCAGAGAAGGCAATGGCACCCCACTCCAATACTCTTGCCTGGAAAATCCCATGGACGGAGGGGCCTGGTAGGCTGCAGTCCATGGGGTCACTAGGAGTCGGCCACGACTGAGAGACTTCAGTTTCATTTTTCACTTTCATGCATTGGAGAAGGAAATGGCAACCCACTCCAGTGTTCTTGCCTGGAGAATCCTAGGGACGGGGGAGCCTGGTGGACTGCCGTCTATGGGGTCGCACAGAGTTGGACACGACTGAAGCGACTTAGCAGCAGCAGCAGCAATCACTAAATAGCACCGTAGGCCTCAGCGACAAAATTATGCTCCTTGGCCAGAGTTCTGTAAAAGATGTTCTGAGCTGGTTTTCAGACACCTGCTATTAGAAACTTTTAAAATAAACTTTTTTTTTTCCTTCTCACCACATTCTGATACTAAAAGGTGCAAGGATCGAATCTTAATACGATTCTTATAATTGAAATGAAACTCACTCAATACTTATACACTTTTCAAAATATTAAAATAATTCCTAAAAGAATTCTGTCTTGGTACACTTGTTAGCTAAGAGTTTCTGTCTATTGAAGAGCAAAGAGAGTGTATATAATGCTGCTGCTAAGTCACTTCAGTTGTGTCCAACTCTATGTGACCCCATAGACAGCAGCCCACCAGGCTCTGCCATCCCTAGGATTCTCCAGGCAAGAACTCTGGAGTGGGTTGCCATTTCCTTTTCCAATGCATGAAAGTGAAAAGTGAAAGGGAAGTTGCTCAGTCGTGTCTGACTGAGCGACCCCATGGACTGTAGCCTACCAGGCTCCTCCGTCCATAGGATTTTCCAGGCAAGAGTACTGGAGTGGGGTGCCATAGCCTTCTCCAATATAATGCTGCTACTTACTGGGAATTTACCATAGGCTTGGTAGGACAGTATTTACTACACACAGGCTACATCATTTGAACAAATAAATAATACTTTGATGTAGGCATTAGTTCCTGATTTTTACCAGTAATGAAACCAAGGTTGAGTGGTCTTGCCCAGGTCTCCTAAGTTAGAAAATGGTGGAGCTGGAGTTCAAACCTAGGCCTGCTGATTCTGAAGTCTGATGCTGGTGAGTGGCAACATTCATTTTTTAATTTTGAAGAATAAACTACCTAATTGATTAAGAGTTTAGTTAACTTATAGTTATAAGAGTTTAATTAGCTTGCAATTATAACAGCAAGTTGGGGTTCACAGTCTCACTCCACCTTCTCTTTTCCAGAGATCACATCTACTCATTGTGCCTCTAATCCACACTGTCCATTATGGAACTTTTCTCATGTCTAATACTACACGGCTAGGTAAAGACAACGCATAGTTAATGTACTTCACAAGAAGCCCTATGTCAGTTGAGTAACTTGACAGACGCCCAAAGCAGTATGAAAACCCACTTTTAGCCACTTTAATCTACCAGCTACTTCTCTGGATTAATTATCTGTTGACCTTTATTTTCATAAGAATCCATGTTGGCTTTTGCAGTTTCATCTTCTGTGTTACTAATCCTCTGTGTTCATCTAGATCATTTAGAAATTTTTCTCCCCATCAGAAGGATTACCCCATCCTCTTTTTAAAGCCTCAGTGGAACAAAATACATACCTTGAAGGCAGCCAAAAGCTGATCCTAGGAAAAAGCACTCAATGAGTTGACTAGAAAGTAGATTATACCTTTTTTAAAAAGTTTATTTGAAAATAAAACAGAACTGAGGCCCAGATGGGGTTAAACGTAACTTACTAAGACAAAATGGTTCCATAGGCCAGGCCAAGAACAGGAAACCCTAGATCTTGCTCATAATTATTGTGTGGCTAAGGGTAGACCCTGCTGCTATCTGCGGTTCATTTCCTTTTCCTCCTTGTGGTGTAAAAGAGTCTGAGAAACATACATTGAAAAGTTCTAGAGATCCATTGAAAAAAACTGTGCATAAAATATTAGTAACATAACTTTTTAGTCCTTTGGCTTAAGTCAAGATTCAGTTGAGGCTTAGTTTTCTTTCTGCTGTGTGTATGTGTGTTCAGTCATGTCTGACTCTGTGCAACTGTATAGACTGTAACCCCCTCCTATTTCCAGGTAATTTTCCAGGCAATAATAGTGGAGCAGGCTGCAATTTCATGCTCCAGAGGATCTTCCCAACCCAGGGATTGAACCCGTGTCTCCTACATTGGCAGGCGGATTCTTGACCACTGTGCCACCTACCCGAGGCAAAAACAGTGAGAAAAGCAGGAGGTGACCTGGGAGAGGGTGATGTGGAGAAGGAGAGTTGGCTGGAACTAGGTCTTCCATGTGCTCAGACACAGCCTTACACTCTTCTATGATAAGATTCTCTATTACTTCTAATGCCCAAAGTCTTCTGGTAGAGTGATCAACCATTTCTGTTTGTCTGAGACTGTTTGGGGGGCATGGGTCCCAGAATGTGGGACTTTTAGTGCTAAAACCAGGAAAGGCCTGAGCAAATCAGGATGAGCCAGTCAACCTTCTTGTGTTTTCTCTCTCTCTTTTCTTAAAATTAATTTTTATTGGAGTATAGTTGCTTTACAGTGTTGTATTAATTTCTACTGTATAGCAGAATGAATCAGCCACATATAATATATATGTCTCCTCCCCTTCGAACTTCCTTTCTATTCAGGTGCATTAAGTTGAGTTCCCTGTGTTATACAGTGTGTTCTCATTCATTATCTGTTTTNTGCTTTACAGTGTTGTATTAATTTCTACTGTATAGCAGAATGAATCAGCCACATATAATATATATGTCTCCTCCCCTTCGAACTTCCTTTCTATTCAGGTGCATTAAGTTGAGTTCCCTGTGTTATACAGTGTGTTCTCATTCATTATCTGTTTTATATATAGTATCAATAGTGTACATGTATCAATCCCAGTCAGAAAAACAAATATTGCATGTTAATGCATATATGTGGAATCTAGAAAAATGGTATATATAGATGATCTTATTTGCAAAGCAGAAATAGAGACACAGATATAGAAAATAAATATATGGATTTTTTTTTTTTTAGATAGCATCACACTCAATGGACATGAATTTGAGCAAACTCCGGGAGATAGTGGAGGACAGAGGAGCCTGGTGTGCTATAGCCCTTGGGATCGTGACGAGTCAGGCAGGACTTAGTGTCCGAACAACAGTAACAACTCTTTTTTAAAACACAAGCTAGTTGTAAGTTTTCTCTCCGTTTTTAGAAAAGATCAGTGTTTCTTCATTAAGAACCATATTCAATAGCTGACTTATATTTAGGGGGCCATTGTATGAAAAAGATGTATCTTAGATCATAGACTCATGCTTAGTAAGGTGAGGTGCTCATAGTATAAGAGTGTGTCGGCAACAGAATATGTCCTAAGGAATAGCAGATCTTATTGTAGCTCAAGCTTACAATAAGGGTTATACATTCCTTGAGAGGAACAGCCATAGAACTGCAGGCATTGTTTAAATTATGTATATTCTCAGGATCCCCACCCTTCACTCCACAAGCGCATATAATTAAATTCACATAATTTAAATCCCTCTACTGAAAGAGACATCTGGAAGTAGAAGAAGACTGATATAGCAGTCAAAGACCTCAGAGAATGTGGAGAGTGGCTTGGAGGTGAGCAGTTGTTAAAAAACAAGTGTGACGCATGTAAGATAGGGAACTTCCAATCACGGTTTGGGCTGAGCCTCCAAACACTGAGAATAAAACAGGACATGCCGGGTCACAGTCATGCACAGACGTAGGTCCTGAATTCTGCCTTCAGGACATGCTACATGATGGAGGTCAAAGAAGCTCTAAGAAAAAGGTCTGGGGGGAGAGAACTGTGGTATGAGTAGCCTGTTCTCCATGGGTGAAGGGAGTGGGTATGTTTGGGCTGTGCACATTCACACTGTAAGCCACGCGAGAGAGGCTTCAAGGAGCCCTTCTGGAAGCCTGACACATGTCCGCTGGGGTTGACAATGCATATGTGCTGATACTGACACACCACGGGAAGACTGAAAGGGAGGGCTGTGTGCTTTCCCTAACTGTAAGGAAAGGATACATGAATGTTCCTTTGGAGCAAGTAAACCCATCAGGATTGGGGACAGAGGAATAGACTCAGCCTAGAGCCAACTTAGAAGTCATCTTGCCAACAGGACTGCCTGGAGGGTTATGGAATCCCAACAGAGAGAATCTGGAGTGTACTGCCAAATGCTTTGGAGATTAGAGTTGGGGTTATTAGTGACCAGCAGAGAAAAAGGCCCCTTCCTTTACAAAAATGTAGACTTCTGAGGAAACTTCAAAACCACTCTGCTAGAGAACGTTCCAGCTCTAATCAACAGCCAGGCTCAGAGTGTTCCAGTGTTAGATCACAATGGCACCAGCTACCATAATAACCATCACTGCGGGCTTTCCCATGAAACCCTTTTCCCTGGTGCAGACCATGGAAAGGTCAAGGATGCTGACAGCATGCTGGACTAGAAGGAGGCGAAATTAGGAGGGAGAATAAAAGCTGACACATACCATTCTCTCCCACTCTGCCCACCACACAAAGCCTTCCAGGTCGAAAGGGTTTTGAACTGATAGAGGAAAATCTCTACATTAGATAAAAGTTGGAGATGTTGATGATTTCACATAACTGGATATCTTAATTATTCAAATATAACCTCTTGGGGCAGAGAGAGATTGGAGTCATGAAGAAAATGATGGAAAAGTTATAGGACCAGTTCATGATTTCATTCAAAGTATAGGAAGAAACTAGTTCTTAGATTGGATTTAAAAGGACTGTGTGTATGTGTGTGTTTGTATATGTATATAAAGTGACAGAGGAAGAGTGAGAGAGACCGAACTGAGTTCAGCCTGCTTAACAACAGCTGGCATTTACACTGTACTTATTATGTGCCTGGCACTGTTCTTTTTCATGTGATAAATCACTTAATACTCATAGCAATTCTATGAGAAAGGTACTATTATTTCTCACGTTTTGCAGATGAGGAACTTGAGAGCCAAAGAAGTAAAAGTAATTTGACAAAGTCATACACCCAATAAGTGGAGAAGTTGGGGTTAAAATTCAGATATAACCTAGGAGTTCATACTCCTAATCGTAATTCACAGGTGGTGCTAGTGGTAAAGAACATGTCTGCCAATGCAGGAGACACAAGGGATGCAGGTTCGATCCCTGGATTGGAAAGATCCCCTGGAGAAAGAAATGCAACCCACTCCAGTATTCTTGCCTGAAGAATTCCATGGACAGAGGAGCCACGGGGTCACAGAGTCAGACACGACTGAAGTGATTTACCATATTTAGCACAATCGCAATATGCTTTGCTTGTTCTCTTAAGAAAATGGTTACAAAGAGATGCTGAGGGACTCACAGAAAAATGGTTTTTGATTGAGCAAGTTAGAGCAATGGTCTGGAAGCACCTCTTATGTAGGAGGAGGCTGCCAATGGCCGGCACCTTGGGACTCCAGGTGGAATTTGAGTGCATTGTAATCGTGGGGTTGCTGTAAGTTTTCACCCCCAGAGGACTCTCAGCAGCCCTGGGGTGGGGGTTGTCACTTTTCAGCAACAGAGAGACTTTCTTAGACATGGGTCCATTGAAGGCTTTTCTTTTTGAATATTACCTATTCTATTTCTTCCCTTTTGAATTATTTTGCTTCTGCTTTGGTCCCCACTTCTGGGCTCCAGAGCGCTGAGTGCTAATGTTAAATGCCATTATCTCATTATGTCCCTCCTTCAACTTCAGGACTAACTTAAAATCTTTCCTGATTAAATAAGTACTAAATACCATATATCGTGCATAATGCTCACTTTCGTATGCAAGGATTACAGACATCACAGCTTCAGAATGTGCCCCAAATTATTTGATTTGATTAATTGTTGGAGAAAAGATAATTTCCATAATAAATTAGACATAATGGAGAATATATTAATGAAAAATTTTGTAGATACATTTTGCAGAGTTAAAATTTTCCAACCTTGAAAGTCAGTGAATACAAAGTCATAGTTTTCATGAACTCTATTACTCTCTTATACTTTTTATATCACTCTAATATAGTGAAAATTATTTTATTGCATTCATGTAAAATTTAATATCAAAAGAATGAAGCTGCACTGAGGCTTACAGCAGGAAAACTTAGGCACTTGAATGCTATTTTTCTTATTCCATTTTGGCCATACTACCTAAAGTGCCAGTCAACTGTGTGAAGAAAGTGGTTGGAAATTAGTGAGGAATCAGATAAAGGAAGGAATATTGGGAAGTCAAACTTAGATCACTTAGAAGGGGGCTGGGTTCTCCTTTTCTACTCTAACTTCTCATCTTCCAACTTGGACTTCTTAGAAGAGTAAATCTTGGATAAGTTCAATATAAAATTAAAGTTTTTATAAATTATTTTTTTAATATAGGCGTGCATGTACGCATGCTCAGTTGCTCAGTCATGTCTGACTCTTTGTAACTCCCAGGACTGTAGCTGCCAGGTTGCTCTGTCCGTGCAATTTCCCAGGCAAGAACATTGGAGAGGGTTGCTGTTTCCTTCGCAAACATTTTTAACACCTTAGAGTAATTACTCTGTATTTTTAATTTTTGCAAGTAGAATAAAGATTAAGTTCTAGACTTGAAAGAAACTTATGTTCATTCATTCACTCTTTTTTAAGCAGATGTTTTCACTAGATATTTTCCAACACTTACTCAACTATGTTTGATCTACCAAAATGGCAATTTCATGTGAGTCAAATAAATGCTGTATGTCTGGGACCCTGTTAAGTGCTTAGTTAGAATGGGCTTATCCAGTCCCTCACTTTACAAATGAGAAAGGAAAACAAAGCTAGCTTGTAAAGTCTGTTGATAAAACTATTATAAGAACAATAAAGAATAATACATTTCTAAGAGCTAAACAAAAATATGCTTGTTAGTATATGCATTGGAGGTGTAGTTTTGCTTCCTGTGGATTTACAGCTCCTGTGGCTCCATTCATTTTCCTGATACTTTACTGTTCTACATTTTGAACATGTTGATGAAGTCCTATGTCATAGGTACTTAAAAAAGAAAATGAAAAGAAACTTCCTAAAGTGTAAACAAATAAAAATATTATAAAGTGGGAAAGTCTGAAAACATGCCTGTTTATTTTTCATGTTAAGGTGGAAAAGTCTTTAGCCTTCTGGGTAAATATTCATTATCTTAATTGCCTTCAGGCTGGTTAAGTCTTTGGGAGGATAAAAAATAGTCTGTGGGTAAAATACTTCTGCTGGAAACTATGGGATGAAATGAAAGCAACATCTGAATTTCACTCTGAAACCAGAAAATCTAATACAGTAATAATGATTTCAACATGCTGCTTTTTCCAGGCATGATCAATAAAAGAGGGGAAGTCAAGTCCTACTTTGAACACTTGGAGTTCAATAAAGAACCAAGTAGAAGAGCTGAAAAAGAAATCAGAACTACGTTAATTTGGAAGCACACACTGGTAAGAGAAAGTCCAAACAGAGGAGTGTGAAGAGAAATGGAAAGAAACAAAACTGTTCCATTAAAAAGGTGTTTAAAGGGCTTATTCTCCCTCAGCGTGCATACATATAAATTCCATTAGTGTTAATAGACCTAACTGCATGACTCAGATGGAGAATAGAGTGACTTGTGTATATGTAGTTAAATGAAGTCTAGGAAAAGTCAGTTAAAAACCACAGATGATAGTTCAGGAGTCTAATAGACTTACAGATATCTGCAAGAAAGGTGTTTAATTTTAATCAATGGAGTAATGTGTTTTTCTTTTGCTTAAGACAGAAGTTATAAAAATGGCAAATGGAAATAAGCCTAAATTTAGCTCTTAAAATTATTGCTTAAAGGTAAGTGATATATTTTTTGCTCTAAATGGTAAAATTGATCCCTTTTGTGAAAGATTTATAATTTGTATTCAAATTAGAAGTCATATAAGGAATTCAAACAACTGTCCATTTTTCCTAGCTTTCATAGTCAGAAAAAAGAGAGAGAAAGAAAGAGAGGGAGAGAGAGGGAGAAAGAGACAGAGAGAGTCAGGGATAGATTCATTTACACAGAGACAAAACTCTGCTCTTTGGTTATTTATAAAATGGAGCATAATCAAACCAAATTTTTAAGAAAATGCATAATGGTACACAAACTAGTAGACGGAAATCTCATAATCAAGGGAGAAATTGTTTCTGGATGAAACCTTGTGATTACCTTGCAGTAGTTCAAGTGAACAATAAAGCTCTTTATCCAGAAGAGATAGAAAACCAAGGCTGTTTTCCTTCATAGAAAAAAGTTAATGGTTACAAATAAAAGTTTTCTTTATGAGTATTTACTACTTATGTCTTATAAGCCATGCATTATTAGAAACCAGGTATGTTGTAATCCTTTACCTTAGTCCTCATGATTCTATGTGTATTAAATAGGTTCTCAAATATTTAAGTAAAGATGAATAAATGAAGATTTGGATTTGGAAATAAAAAAATGTCTTGCTTGAAGTGTTTTCTTTGAAGTGTCTTATCTTTCCTCTGCTTTTGGAAAAAGTTGGGTTTAGCACTGAGAAACGCTTTAGACAGAAGTTGAATGCGTCAGTACTGACGTGATCTTTTTTCTAGCAAAAGGAACTACATTTAGGAAGAAGAATGTGAGAGAATTCTCTTTTGGTTTAGTTTAATAAGAAGCAGATCTTAGAGGGACTTGATATCATGCATTTGCATTAGGCTTTAATCCTTTACTCTGTATCTCTAGTTTTATGGTACTGAAGTCATACTTATTATAAAGCAGTAAGTCTCTAATATTGCTATCTCCTTCCCATCCATTTTAATTTTTAATCATTTTAAAGGATTCTATAGATTTTAAGACATAATACAGCAATATATTTGAAACAGAAGGTTTATAAAATTTGCCTATTCAACTGCACTAGCATCAGATGTACATACTGTGTACTGCTTAAACAACCAGCTCTAAGTTAGGAAAATTATTAATAACTATGGGAAGCCTAAGAAGACTATATGATGTGCAATGTCATTTCTTCACTGATAGTGCATATACAGTAGTACCAGAACTAGAAGGGTGAATTTAGTTTTAATGTAAATACTAATTACTATAGTGATGCTGCTAAGATGAGGCTACTGGGAGGGCTGGCATAGAGGGTGGGATGGGAAACTGAAAACTGCACATATTAAAAAGAATTTAAAAGGGCTCTGCAGGACTTCCCTGGTGGACCAGTGGCTAAGACTCCATTCTCCCAATGCAATGAGCCTGGGTTCCACCCCTAAGTTAGGGAACCACATCCCACATGCAGCAGCTAGAGTTTGCATACTGATAAAGATTCTGCATACCACAACTAAGACCCAGTGCAGCCAAATAAAAAAATAAAATAAATATTTTTAAAAAGAGGTTTTGTAATACCAAGTGTTGGGGAGTGTGTAGAGCACCTGAAACTCTCATACATAGCTGGTGGGAGTCTCAATTGTGCCTACTTTGAAAAATGGTGCAGCAGTATTTCTTAGTGCCAAGCATTTGCAAAGCATATGAACCAATCATCTTCTAGGTACACACACAACAGAAATGCATAGATATTTTTACCTAAAGACTCAAGCAAGTTATAGAAACACTATTTGTAATAGCCAAAGATTGCATCCAACCTAAATATCCATCAATCGTAACATGGATAAATAAATTGTGTTATAGTCAAGCATAGAAATGTTGGGTTGGCCAAAAAGTTAGTTTGAGTTTTTCCATAAGATATAACTCAAACTAACTTTTTGGCCAACCCAATGGATACAGTAACAGGAATAAATATGGATACTGCATGGAATCTCAGAAACATAGCATTGAGCAAAGAAATCAGGGGAAGACGAGTCTGTACTGTTTGAATCCATTTATAGAAAGTTAAAAAGAAGCAGGCTTCAGTTCTTTGTGGAATGGCAGAGCGAGTCGTGCCTGTTTCTTCATCTGGGCATAGGTTACCCAGCAGGGTTCACTTAGTGAGCATTTATGGAGCTGGACACTTTTGATTTGTGCAGTTTTCTATTTTTGGATGCATGTTAACTTTCAATAAAAAATTTACTTTCATCCTCAAATAAGTATAAGCCTCACGGAAGCTTGGGAACTCAAGCCCTAAGGGAAAAACTTCAGGGAAGAACTTCCCTTTTCTTCAAAAGGGAAGAAAAATTGGGAGAGCGTTGTGGTCAGTGCATTCAGTCTATGATCACTTAAGGGAATACAGTGAGTATTTTGATAAAACCTGAGGTCGTGATAAATAATAATATAGACTCACCATTAGTATTCAGGAAGTCTGAGGGGATTCAAGCTTAAGTCAGAATAGTCACAGATATGGTTTTCAAAAGAACGGGGACAAATAAGACTAGAAGACAAAATGAAATGCCAGATTTGAAAAAGCAAACTGTTGATGTATAAACAGAGTATCACATGGTAGTTTAGAACGAAGGGCCTGCAAAACCATGAGTGGGTTTAAAGTTCTCTTGCCCATGTATGAGGCCTGGGCAACTTTGTAAGGTTTATAGAGAAGGCTGGAAAACAAAATGACATGACTTCATGACTTACCATTTTATTTATATATCAGTTATCACATAGTCATGCCCTATACTTGTAAATTTCCTTCTGTTTTTCAAACTATGCTCTGACTTCTACATGTAAAACATGGTGTAACAAGCAAATCAGATATTTAAAAATTAATTAGGCTGCATCAGGTCTTAGTTGTGGAATGTGGGATCTTCTGTTGTGGCAGATGGGCTCCAGAGAGCATGTGGGATCTTAGTTCCCTGACTGGGGATCAAACCCATGTTCTCTGCATTGCAAGGTGGTGTCCCAACCACTGGACCGCCAGGGAAGTCCCAGTAAACCAAATTTTATTTACTCATTTCATTCCCAGTCTTTTTTGATGCAGCGTTATAATTAAACTGGAAAAGACTTCAAATAAAATTCCTACTGATTTATGGTTGAGAGATGGTTGGATGGCATTATCCATTCAATGGACATGAGTTGAGCAAACTCTAGAAGATAGAGAATGATAAGGAAGCTTGGTGTGCTGCAGTCCATAGGGTTGCAAAGAGTCAGATTCTACTCAGAAACTGAACAACTGATTTATGGATTCCAGATAAAGTGAAGCAATAATAAAAGCTAACAATTACTTAGTACTTATTGTATATGAGACACTGTCCTTAACATTTAACACCTACACTGTCTTGTTTAATTCTCACAATTATCCTGAAACTTAGAGGAAAAGGTGTACAGTGATGAGGGTCAAGGCCAGGTTAGTCTGACTTCAAACTGTATTCAGTTTTATCCTGTCAACTATATTTAGCCATCAGACATAAAAATGCTTTGAAATCTCAGTGAATGTACCTGTAAGTCTTCCTTAACTCAGCTCTTACCAAAAAGAGAAGGCCATCCTCACCACCCCACTAGGTCCCTTTTTTTCATCCATGAGAGCTGGATCACATCCACAGGAAGCCATCAGAAGGAGAGGAAGGTGGTGGGAGATCTCTCCCAGGAAAGGTTGGCTCATCCTTGGCAAAGACCAGCACAATACGTCTCCTGTGCACTTGCATGGAACTCCTTAGGGGGACCCTCCCTCTCTCTGTGTGGCCGGCCTTCACCTCTCCCCACCCCCNAATCAGGGGAAGACGAGTCTGTACTGTTTGAATCCATTTATAGAAAGTTAAAAAGAAGCAGGCTTCAGTTCTTTGTGGAATGGCAGAGCGAGTCGTGCCTGTTTCTTCATCTGGGCATAGGTTACCCAGCAGGGTTCACTTAGTGAGCATTTATGGAGCTGGACACTTTTGATTTGTGCAGTTTTCTATTTTTGGATGCATGTTAACTTTCAATAAAAAATTTACTTTCATCCTCAAATAAGTATAAGCCTCACGGAAGCTTGGGAACTCAAGCCCTAAGGGAAAAACTTCAGGGAAGAACTTCCCTTTTCTTCAAAAGGGAAGAAAAATTGGGAGAGCGTTGTGGTCAGTGCATTCAGTCTATGATCACTTAAGGGAATACAGTGAGTATTTTGATAAAACCTGAGGTCGTGATAAATAATAATATAGACTCACCATTAGTATTCAGGAAGTCTGAGGGGATTCAAGCTTAAGTCAGAATAGTCACAGATATGGTTTTCAAAAGAACGGGGACAAATAAGACTAGAAGACAAAATGAAATGCCAGATTTGAAAAAGCAAACTGTTGATGTATAAACAGAGTATCACATGGTAGTTTAGAATGAAGGGCCTGCAAAACCATGAGTGGGTTTAAAGTTCTCTTGCCCATGTATGAGGCCTGGGCAACTTTGTAAGGTTTATAGAGAAGGCTGGAAAACAAAATGACATGACTTCATGACTTACCATTTTATTTATATATCAGTTATCACATAGTCATGCCCTATACTTGTAAATTTCCTTCTGTTTTTCAAACTATGCTCTGACTTCTACATGTAAAACATGGTGTAACAAGCAAATCAGATATTTAAAAATTAATTAGGCTGCATCAGGTCTTAGTTGTGGAATGTGGGATCTTCTGTTGTGGCAGATGGGCTCCAGAGAGCATGTGGGATCTTAGTTCCCTGACTGGGGATCAAACCCATGTTCTCTGCATTGCAAGGTGGTGTCCCAACCACTGGACCGCCAGGGAAGTCCCAGTAAACCAAATTTTATTTACTCATTTCATTCCCAGTCTTTTTTGATGCAGCGTTATAATTAAACTGGAAAAGACTTCAAATAAAATTCCTACTGATTTATGGTTGAGAGATGGTTGGATGGCATTATCCATTCAATGGACATGAGTTGAGCAAACTCTAGAAGATAGAGAATGATAAGGAAGCTTGGTGTGCTGCAGTCCATAGGGTTGCAAAGAGTCAGATTCTACTCAGAAACTGAACAACTGATTTATGGATTCCAGATAAAGTGAAGCAATAATAAAAGCTAACAATTACTTAGTACTTATTGTATATGAGACACTGTCCTTAACATTTAACACCTACACTGTCTTGTTTAATTCTCACAATTATCCTGAAACTTAGAGGAAAAGGTGTACAGTGATGAGGGTCAAGGCCAGGTTAGTCTGACTTCAAACTGTATTCAGTTTTATCCTGTCAACTATATTTAGCCATCAGACATAAAAATGCTTTGAAATCTCAGTGAATGTACCTGTAAGTCTTCCTTAACTCAGCTCTTACCAAAAAGAGAAGGCCATCCTCACCACCCCACTAGGTCCCTTTTTTTCATCCATGAGAGCTGGATCACATCCACAGGAAGCCATCAGAAGGAGAGGAAGGTGGTGGGAGATCTCTCCCAGGGAAGGTTGGCTCATCCTTGGCAAAGACCAGCACAATACGTCTCCTGTGCACTTGCATGGAACTCCTTAGGGGGACCCTCCCTCTCTCTTTGTGGCCGGCCTTCACCTCTCCCCACCCCCACACGCAGCCTCTGCTTCCCTTTGATCATCCTTCAGTGTGAGCTGCGGTCTCTTTTTCCCCAGTCGTCTATGACAAAGAGAGCCTGGTGTCTTTCTCTTAAGGGGAGACCAAGGAATGGTGGATCTTGAAATATGCCCTTTCTTCATCTCTGTGGGTGCAGGATCAATACACAGAGATCACAAACCCATATATCTACAGAAGGGACATTGCTTAAATGACTGACAGCAGGGGTGGTGAGGCCTTATTATCTAGATTTTTCATAGAGAAAAATAGGGTTAAAATGTGTGTGCGTGTATGTGTGTAGGAGGTGTGGATTTGAGGGTCTAAAATTCACTGATGGCAAGGAGAAGGGCTGAACGCTGCATTTATAGGTCGTTTTTCACTAGATTGAGAAAGTGAACATGCAGCGTGTGAAGGGTGATGGTGGGGGACTGATGGGAAATGTGGCCAGCAGGAAAAATTAATCTTTCTCCGGGGACGCAGCGTCTACTTAGCCCCAGCTGATGGCTGCCAGTTGGCAATGAAAACAGTTGCCAGATCTTCTGAGTTTTTAGAAGATGGAAATCCAGACTTTTTTAAAAATGGGAAATCTCCTATTTTTAAAATGCCGTGTGGGCCAAACCAAACATGATTGTGGGCTGCATTCAGCCTGTGGCCTACCATTCTGAGACCTTTGATTTATAGTCCTCGCAGAACATGACGTTTCGGTTCCAATTTGTAATCCCGAGGCTTGTTCCTTCCAGACTCAGTTCACGTTCTCTGTACTTCGCCTTCCTCCTTCACTCTTTTATTATTTACACACATGTCTGATGCCCCCTCAAGATGATACATTCTTTGGATGGCACAGCTTGCATCTTTTTCAGTTTCCTATCTTCTCTGTGGTTTTCTATTGAGCTTTAAATAGAGCAACACTCAGTCAGTGCTGGCTTGACAAGTATTTGTTAATTCAAGTGCAAATCTAGTCCAGGGAAATAAAAAACTCTATGTGGGGCCCATTTGCTGAAACATAATTTGCCAAAAAACAAGTATCTGAAAGCCAGATACTTGGGATTTCCACTTTCAGTGATAGTTGATGATAATTCATTCCAATTTTTTTGTAAAATAAATTAAAATATCTGAAAAAAATATAGAAAACATCTTATTAAGAACATCAAGGGGCTTCCCCTAGAGCTCAGTGGTAAAGACTCTGCCTGCCAATGCAGGAAACATGGATTTGATTCCTGTGTCAGGAAGATCCCATGAAGGAGGAGATGGCAACTCACTCCAGTATTCTTGTCTGGAGAATCTCATGGACAAAGCAGCCTAGCAGGCTACGGTCCATATGGTCGCAAAGAGTCAGATGTGACTGAGCAGCTACGCATGTGAGAACATCAAAGGCTGAACAAAATAATGGGGAATTGCTCTGAGAACACAGAGGGAGTGTAAGAGCGCACACTGGTGAATAGATACATCTTTTATTCTTCATGGGGCCTTCAGACTGAGTACAAGGAGACAGAGGGAAGGAGGAAGAGACCCATAGGTGGGGTAGAATTGGAAAAAAGATGGAGACCTTGGAGACTCACATATCAATAGTTATCAAAATATGGGGCTTGAGTTCTTTAGCCACTTGAATCATATTTACTTTTGTAAATGATGCTTTTCTAATTGTTCTCTAGATGTATGCTTTGTATTTTAACTAGCTATTTGTATAAATTCACCATCTGCTGTCTTTAAAAAAATGTGAGAAAAAAAGGTTACTTAGTTGAGAAAAAGGTTGCTGAAAAGAAACAGTCAATCATGCTAGGAACTTTGTGAAGCTGAGATGGTATAAGGTTCCCTGAATTGGACTTGTTGCTATGATAACATGAGGAGCTGCCAATTTGCTGATGAAATTCTATTTCATATCAGTCTTGGTGTAAGACCTGGAGTCCCCAGTCAGAGAAATTTCCTATTCAGGTGTGAGATCTGTACTAGATGACTATATAATGAGTGGTCTGAAAAACTTAATGAGGTGATTAAAATACATAACTTACCTGGATTTTTGCGTATAGCCTACTGTCAGACCCCTCCTGATGCCATACTCTACCCATTTGCAATGATTTGCATCTAATACTAACTTCTAGGAATTTATGTAAACACATGTCTATCAGACACATTAGTGACAAGAGTAAGAACATGTCTATCATATTAGCAGTGAGCTACATATCCCTTGTTCATTATAGTAAATGACATCTCAAAAAGTGAGACCTCAAATATTCTTTGCAATGTCAACATGCTTGAGGAAAATGATTGCTTTTCACAAACAAGCACTTTTACTTTTAATGATTATTTAGAGGTGTTGGAACAACATGTCAGACATGTCCTGTTGGGAGAATTGAATAAAATTTGTTAATTTTTTTTTTCTTTTTAGCTATAAATTATAACTGTTATATTGTCTTTCAATTTTTATACATGTCTGTGATAGATAGGTTTATGAATGAGAGCTAAATTTTGATGATTTTAATGTTTGCATTTTGTTGAATACTTGGTTTAATGGAAAGCAGTTTAATAACCAAGTTTTTATTCTGTTTTTAAAAACTGAGGTAAAATTCACAATGCACAATTAGCCATTTCAGTTCAGTTCAGTCGCTCAGTCATGTCCTACTCTTTGCGACCCCATGAATCGCAGCATGCCAGGCCTCCCTGTCCATCACCAACTCCCAGAGTTCACTCAAACTCACGTCCATTGAGTTGGTGATGCCATCCAGCCATCTCATCCTCTGTCGTCCCCTTCTTCTTCTGCCCCCAATCCCTCCCAGCATCAGAGTCTTTTCCAATGAGTCAGCTCTTTGCATGAGGTGGCCAAAGTACTGGAGTTTCAGCTTTAGCATCATTCCTTCCGAAGAACACCCAGGACCGATATCCTTTAGAATGGACTGGTTGGATCTCCTTGCAGTCCAATTTAAAAGTATACAATTCAGTGTCATTTAGTTTATTCACACTGTTGTGTAACCACCACCACTTCCTAGTTCTAAGACTATTTCATCACCCTGGAGGAAAAGCTCTATGCCTATTAGTGATCACTGCCCATTCTCCCCTCCCCCTCATCTTCTGGTTACTATTAATCTGCTTTTGGTCTCTATGGATTTGCCTAATCTGGACATATCATATAGAAGGAGTCATACAATATGTGACCGTTGGTGTTTGGTTTCTTTCACTTAGCCTAATGTTTCTGAGGTTCATCCAAGTTACAGCATCTATCTACTTTGTTTCTTTTTGTGGCTGCATAATATTTTATGGTACATTATGCCTGATGAACTATGGACGGAGGTTCGTGACATTGTACGGAGACAGGGATCAAGACCATCCCCATGGAAAAGAAATGCAAAAAAGCAAAATGGCTGTCTGGGGGAGGCCTTACAAACAGCTGTNGGGGACGACTGAGGATGAGATGGCTGGATGGCATCATGGACTTGAT
Source organism: Neotragus pygmaeus (assembly GCA_006410875.1). NCBI lineage: Eukaryota > Metazoa > Chordata > Mammalia > Artiodactyla > Bovidae > Neotragus > Neotragus pygmaeus. The sequence continues at coordinate 64,558 of SJYV01047155.1, forward strand.
GAACGTGAGTCTGAGTGAACTCCGGGAGATGGTGATGGACAGGGAGGCCTGGCGTGCTGTGATTCATGGGGTCACAAAGAGTTGGACAGGACTGAATGACTGAACTGAACTGATGCATACATCATGTATATATAACGACTTATCCTTTCATCAGTTAATGAACATTTTGGTTGCTTCTCCTTTTTGGCTATCATAAATATGTAGTAAACATTCATGTACAAGTTTCTGTGTGGCTAGGTGTTTTCATTTTTCTTCAGTATATACTTAAGAGTAGAATTACTGTGTTACATGGTAATTCTGTAGCTTTTAAAGAAACTGCCAAAACATAACCAAGTTTTAAATACTCAGATTGCCTTTGGATTTGAAACAATATATGGCATCTTTTCTTTTGATGGCTTAATTTATTAAAAGTTTTTTAAACTTTTTATTTATTTATTATTATTTTTTAGTTGTGGCATGTGAACTCTTAGCTGAGTCATGTGGGATATAGTTCTAGTTCCATACGAGTTTTTCTGTAGACATATGTTTTCATTTCTTCTACAGATATACCTAAGAGTAGAATTGCTGGGTTATATGTTGACTCTATGTTTACCTTTTTGAAGAACTGCCAGATTCTTCCAAAGTCTGTACTATTTTGCATTTCCACTAGCAGTGAGTGAAGGTTCCAATTTCTCCACATCTTTGATAGCACTTGTTACTATTAGTCTTTTTTATTATAGCTATCCTAGTGAGTGTGAAGTGATAATCCTGGTGCAGTTTTAATTCATGTTTCCCTGATGGTTAATGATGTTGTATGTTTTCATGTAACATACTTATTGCCTATTTGTGTGTCCTCTTGGAAAAATGTCTATTCAGGCTTTTTTTGCCTGTTTAAAAATCGGGTTGTCCTTTTATTATTGAGGTATAAGAGTTTTTGTATTTTCTAAATTCAAGTCCCTCATCAGATATATGATTTGCAAATATTTTCTACCATTTTGTGGATTGACTTTTCACATTTTGATCATTGAAACGCAGAAGTTTTAAATTTTGATGAAGCCCAATTTGCCTGTTGTTTCTTTTGTTGTTTGTGCAATTGCTTAGTGTATCTAAGAAATCACTATCCAGACCAAAATCATGAAGGTTTATTCCTCTGGTTCTTNGACTTTTCACATTTTGATCATTGAAACGCAGAAGTTTTAAATTTTGATGAAGCCCAATTTGCCTGTTGTTTCTTTTGTTGTTTGTGCAATTGCTTAGTGTATCTAAGAAATCACTATCCAGACCAAAATCATGAAGGTTTATTCCTCTGGTTCTTCCAAGGACTTTATAGATTTAAGTCTTTCATTATTTTGGGCTAATTTTTATAATACAGTATGAAAGAGGATCCAGTTTTATTCTTTTGTATGTGAATTTTCAATTGTTGAAATGATACTATATATTATTTTTCTGAAACTGTAAACTTTTTATGTATTAATAAATTTGAGGGGGCATATTTCCCCATTTATGTCAGTGTTAATGTCCATTTTCCACAAAATGGAAATGAGGAGTTTCTCATTTTCTTTCCTTGAATATTTTAGCCCTCAGCTCACCATTCTCTATCACTATTCCTTTCAAATAAAAAAAAAAATGATTTCAAGGCCCATGCAGATGATTGTTCAAATATCTTGGTGTCTCTGTATTTTATTTAACCTAATAATCTTGTTCTACAGCTTACCTCAGCCATTTGCCTCCAAGGTCATATTCTAGATCAGTAGTCCTCAATTAGAATCAGAATTAGCTCTTAATTAGAATTGGTTGGGGAGTTTTTAAATGATACCAATGATAGTCCTTCTCCAGCATAATGACATCAAGCCCTCCTGGGATATGACCTGAGCATCATTATTTCCAATGTAACACCAGGATTGAGAAACACTGCCCAGACACTGCCATCACCAATCACTTTATAACATGCTTTATATCAAATACTCCACTCCTCAGGTGCCACCTGCTAATTTTCCATCTCACTGGTTTGAATAGACTAACTCCAGTAAATCCTCCATTGGAATTTATAACCCGCTCATCTCAGCATCTTTTCATTGTCCCTCACATCTCTAGTGTCTATACTTTCCTTATGTAGGTATATTGATGGCCCCCAGTGAATCCTGCCTCCAGTATTCAGGCCCTTGTGTAGTCCTCCCCAACCCCCACTAGAAATAATGCTAGCTATGTGACTTGCTTTAACCACTAAAATGTGGTAGAAAGGGCACTGCTGTTTGAGAAGAAGCCCAGCTACCCTGCTGGAGAGGCCATGTGAAAGGACCGCTTTTGTTGTTTAGTTCCTAAGACACGTCCAACTCCTTTGTAACCCCATGGACTGTAGCCCACCCAGCTCCTCTATGCATAGGATTTCCCAGTCAAGAATTCTGGGGTGGGTTGCCATTTCCTTCTCCAGGGGATCTTCATGATTCAAGGATTGAGCCTGTGTCTCTTGCATTGGCAGGTAGATTCTTTACTACTGAGCCACCAGGGAAGTACAGAAAGATTATACAGAGAAGCTAAGTGAAGAGGAAGAGGCCCTGAGGGAACAGGTACTAGAGCTGAGACATGCAAACGACAGTAAGGTTCCAGGCTCCAGACAGTCCAGGTGATTCCAGCGTGCAATGCTGAGACCCACTCAACTTTGAAAGTTGAGAACTATACCAAAAGTATGCTCCATAGAGGCATACTAAACTGATGAGAAAACTGAGGCACAGAAAAGTTAAGCAATTTACCCCAAATTACATAGCTATCAAATGGTACAGCTGGATTATGGGTTTAGGTTGTCTGGCCTTGGAGTCCGGACTTGTAACCATGATCTGAGTCAATGCTACAAAAATATTTTGTCTACTTAGCATTATAACAAAAAGTCGGTCGACTTGGTAAGTTCAATGAAATGTTGCTTCTTATTAGAATTAGCAATATAATTGGTAAATTTTGGGAAAATCCATTAAATGAGATTATGCATGCATGCACGCATGCTAAGTCGCTTCAGTCGTGTCCGACTCTGTGCAACCCCATAGACGGCAACCCCACCAGGCTCCTCTGTCCACAGGATTCTCTAGGCAAGGATACTAGAGTGGGTTGCCATTTCCTTCTCCAAAGTGAGATTATAATCCCACATAATTTAAGGTTTAAGAAAAAATTCACCTCTTCTCTAAAGACAAACAAAACAAAACAGCAAACCACATAAAACTGACTCTGCAGAGAGAAATGGGATTTTGGAGGGCAAATTAACCTCAAAAATTAATAGTGCTAACAAAAGATATTTTCTAAAGAAACTGAAATATTTTTCTCTCATGTAATAATATCTAAAAATAACATAACATGATTATTCAATGCCTTATTTTGGTCAGAGAATCTTCCTAAATACAAGTAAGACATCAAAATTTGGAGTGTGTGTTAATTCACCTCTCTGCTATATATCCTCTATTGATAAGCCTCTTAGAAGCCTATGGCTTATGTCCTCCCCCACCTTTTAAAAAAAAATGAACACATTTAACTACATTAGAATATTTTCCTTCTATCTTCAGTTTTTCTCTTTATCTTGTTTTTCTTACATTCACCTTTTTTTCTTACATTAAATCCCTACCATGTTTCTCTGTCAGAAGTCTTTGTTTATTTCTTTTTTCTGGGGCCTGCACATTGGTAACAGGAATTGTAGCAGATATGCTGTCTCCCAGGTCAGGATGCTGGCTAGGTTAGCATTAGAAGGAGAAACGAGAGTGATTGAATAGCTTGCCTAGTTGATTCTTTCTGAGTTGCACCAATAGGAGGTATCAAAGAAATAGAACATATTTTACTGCTTAATATGCCTTAATAGAGGGCATCCTAATTTCGCATGAGATAGGAGAAGACGTATTGTTCCAATTTTTTCCCAATGGGTGTGTCAGTAAAACAAGAATGTATCGAAAGAGATTGTTATTGTGGGGCCGGCTTGGCATTCTGCTGTTTACAATACCGCTTATGAAGCTGTCACAGATAAAGACTGATTTCTTGTGACTCTGAATCTATTAGTTTCTAACAGATTATCTGTTGTAGCCACAATTATTATTACCACATACAGTAAGTTAAACAAGACAAACATTAATTATATTTCTGATAATAAAAAGTCCTAAAATCAAAGAAGCGGCAAAGCCATATTCCTTCTGGACACTCTAGGGGAGAATTTCTTCCTTGACTTTTTCAGCGTCTAGAAACTGCCATAGACTTTGGCTTTGACTTCCAATTTCAAAGGGAGTATTCACATCACTCTGACCTCTGCATCTCCTCCTACTCTGAAATCTCGTTTCCCTCTTATAAGGACCCTTGCAGTTACATTGGGCTCACCCACATAATCAAAGAAAATCTCCCCATCTCAAGATCCTTAACCTCTCACACTGGCAATCCATTTTGTCAAGCAAGGTAACATGTATCCATGCTCCTCTGAGCTTCCCTCCCATCGAGGCTGCCACATAACACTGAGCAGAGTTCCTTGTGCTACACAATAGGTCCTTGTTGGTTCATTTAAGAATTGTTAATATACCTTTCATGGCCAATTTCCACAAAGGATAGTATAAGAACATTACATCACCCTAATTAAATGTGTGACCTACTGTCAGCCTCCACCAGGACAGAAAATGGCTTTTCTATTTAAATGTTAACCGCATGGTGCCTTGCCCCAAAGAAAAGCTCCTCACGCTCTTCGTTTCTTCACCTTCATTAGAGGAACTAGCACGGAGAGCGCGAGGGGAAAGATGAACACAGAGGAAGGTGAGATGACAGACGTCAGGTGTTGACGTATAAGACAGGGTTTCCACCCTTGGGATGATAGAAACTACTGAAGGAATTTAGGTGGATAGTTCTTGCCTGGAGAATCTCAGGGATGGGGGAGCCTGGTGGGCTGCTGTCTATGGGGTCGCACAGAGTCGGACATGACTGAAGAGACTTAGCAGCAGCAGCAGCAGCAGCAGCAGCAGCGGAGAGGAGGACCTGGGAGAAGTCAAGGGTTATTTACTGCGTATTTGGCTTGGGGATGATGGATGAATGGTGGCTCCATTCACTGAATAAAGGAGGAAGAGCAAGGTTTGGAGGGAAGGTGCAGGTGAAGTTGTAATTGCTTAGGACATCCAAGTGGAAATGGTTATATGGCTCAGGAGAGAGATTTGGGCTTGTGATATGGGTTTATCACTCATCAGTGTAAATCCAGTAACTAACTGACAGCAAGACTGGAGACAGTGTGCAGAGTTAGAAGAGAAGATGGCACAAGATAGAGTCCTGAGGAACACTGACATTTGGAGAATAGGGAGAGGAAAAGCCTGAAAATAAGCTTAANCATCAGTGTAAATCCAGTAACTAACTGACAGCAAGACTGGAGACAGTGTGCAGAGTTAGAAGAGAAGATGGCACAAGATAGAGTCCTGAGGAACACTGACATTTGGAGAATAGGGAGAGGAAAAGCCTGAAAAGAAGCTTAAGGAATGGTAAAAGAGGTAACTGGGAAATCTGCAAGAGTTGACATGTTAAAAAATTTGTACCCATGCCTTGGGAGCTATTATTGGAAATATGTTTCACTTCAGTTCAGTTCAGTCACTCAGTCATGTCCGACTCTTTGTGACCCCATGGATTGCAGGACAACAGGCTTCCCTGTCCATCACCAACTCCCAGAGGTTACTCAAACTCAAGTCCATTGAGTCGGTGATACCATCCAACCATCTCATCCTCTGTTGTCTCCTTCTCCCATGGCCTTCATCTTTCCCAGCATCAGGGTCTTTCCCAATGAGTCAGTACTTCACATCAGGTGGCCAAAGTATTGGAGTTTCGGCTTCAGCTTCAGTCCTTCCAAAGAATATTCAGGACTGATCTCCTTTAAGATGGACTAGTTGGATCTTCTTGCAGTCCAAGGGACTCTCAAGAGTCTTCTCCAACACCACAGTTCATAGCATCAATTCTTCAGTGCTGTTTTTTTGACAGTCCAACTCTCACATCCATACATGACCACTGGTAAAACCATAGCCTTGACTAGATGGACCTTTGTTGGCAAAGTAATGTCTCTGCTTTTGAATATGCTATCTAGGTTGTTCATAACTTTCCTTCCAAGGAGCAAGTGTCTTTTAATTTCATGGCTGCAGTCATCATNAAGGGATTCTTGCCCACAGTTGTAGATATAATGGTCATCTGAGTTAAATTCACCCATTCCAGTCCATTTACTTCTCTGATTCCTAAAATGTTGATGTTCACTCTTGCTATCTCCTGTTTGACCATTTCTAATTTGCCGTGACTCATGGACCTAACATTCCAGATTCCTATGCAATATTGCTGTTTACAGCATCGGACTTTACTTCCATCACCAGTCACATGCACAACTGGGTATTGTTTTTGCTTTGGCTCCATCCATTCATTCTTTCTGGAGTTATTTCTCCACTGATCTCCAGTAGCATATTGGGCACCTACCAACCTGGGGAGTTCATCTTTCAGTGTCCTATCTTTTTGCCTTTTCATACTGTTCATGGGGTTCTCAAGGCAAGAATATTGAAGCATGTTTAATCACAGCTAAATGGGACTTGAAAATTGTTTCCTTATATCTAATATGGAGCCAGTAATTTCTTCCTTGTATCATAGGATTATGTCTTTAAATGAAAAAGTATATTTGAAAATATTTTGCAAAGTGTTACTCCAGTGGTCTCAAATTTGTGTGCCTCAAAATCATTAGGAAGACATGTTAAAATACAGGTTGCAGTGTTTCTGGTTATTAGTAATAGTAGTAGTTTCTGAGTCAGTAGATTTTGGGTGCATGGTAAGTCGCTTCAGGTGTGTTCGACTCTTTGAGACCCCACATACTGTAGCCCGTCAAGCTCCTCCTGTCCATGGGATTCTCCAAGCAAGAATACTGGAGTGGGTTGCCATTTTCTCCTCCAGGGAATTGTCCCCATCCAGAGATGGAACCCTTATCTCTTAGATCTCCTGCATTGCAGGCAGGTTCTTTACCACTAGCACCACCTGAGAGGCTCTAGATGGTCGGTGAAGCCCTAAAATCTGAATTTTGCATAAGATCTCAGTGTGGAGCCCCTCTATGAGAACTACTGTGTAATTTATTGTGTAATGCAAATATAAGGAATTAGGCTTTCGATTTCATAGCAGAATTCACTGTTTTCCTCTGATTTGGATTTTATACCCTAATTTTTTCAAAGTTGTGTCCTCCATCAGCAAGGTTGTTGAAATATGTCTACCCTGCTTCACGCCTAGTAATGCTGTTGTTCAGTCATTCAATCGTGTCCAACTCTTTGCAATCCCATGGACCCACCAGGCTCCTCTGTCCATGGGATTTCCCAAGCAAGAATACTGGAGTGTGTTGCCATTTCCTTTTCCAAGGGATCTTCCCCACCCAGGGATGGAACCTTCGGCTCCTGCATTGGCAGGCAGATTCTCTACCCTTGAGCCACCTGGGAAGCCATTGTACCTAGCAAGTCCTGTTTACATTTATGACATATCAGTTTACTATTTTGTTGATTGTTTACAAGAGTGAGCAACAACTTGCCGATTAATCTTGATTAAGAAAGATATGAAAAACATATTTCTAGTGGGGAGAAGGAGCTAAGAAGGAACTCTGGAGTAAGAGGTAGAATTGTTTTTTTCTTTGAAGTCGATTAGATATAAAATGCTGCTTGTTACCTACTTTCAAAAAGCCCCCTGGAGAACTTGTAATTTGATCCAGAGGGCTCAGCAGGAGCAGAGACAGGTAAAAGGAAAAGTTGACCTCATTCTTCAGTCCTTTCAGAAATTCTGAGAAATGTGTGTGCCTCAACACTCCCTTCTTCAGTCCCACAAAACAGGAAAATGCATTAGCGCCCTAGTACAGATAGGAGCTCGGGGCGGAGAGGAGGCTCAACCCCAGCAACCCAGAAGGAAACTGGGGGAGGGGAGAGAGAGCCTCCGGAGTCGGAGGCGGCAGTGCGGCCTTGGGAAGACGAGGGAAGCCGGGAGATGTACTTCAGGCGCCAGCCAGACACTCGGCCTCCAGGCATGCGGGAAGGCGAGGGAGGCGGGAAGAAGGCTCTGCTCCAGGACGGGATCGCCGGAGCTCCCGCCACTGCTTCCGAGGGAAGACATTGCGCGCTAGAGCTTTCTGCTTCCCCCTCTTCCCTCCTGCAGGCCATTTCTCCACATTTTAACCGGGATAAAGAGGGGGCACGGCGCCGAGTCAGAACAAGCCGGGATCGCCATCCCCCAACTGCCGACCCTGCTTCGGCCCCCGGCCCCGGCCCAGGCGGGGCGAGCTGGCCTTCGGGGACGCTGAAGTTACTCGGAGAAAGGGGGCGGGTCCGCCCAGCTGCTCTCCAATCGCCTGGGCAGCTCCAGTTATCTGCATCTATTATGCTAATAGAAGACCTCCGGCTCGGCTCCCACCCGAGCGACCCGCCCCTCGGGGCTCCCCCGGCCCCGCCCACGGGCTGGGCGAAGGTGAATGTATTATGCTAATGAGGCGGGCTCTCGGGCAGGGGGGCGCGCTGCCGCGGGAGCCGCGGGCGGGAGGCCGCTCGCCGAGAGCCTGTCTCTTATACACATCTTCTGCATAGAAGTTAAATAAGCAGGGTG
>SJYV01047155.1:78684-121891 GCA_006410875.1 Neotragus pygmaeus
TTTATATTTTGCTATATTATCGACCATAATGGAGCTGTATTTTTGGAAAATGAAGCCCTTTCAATTGAGGAGGCATATAAATTAGGTAACAGGAAAACAAAGAATTAATGTTTACATTGTATGTTTCATTCTTAGTTGTTTAAAGTTGGGAAAGATCTCAGAAGTCAGAAATTCAAGGAAGGTACTTTTCTAGTGCAGGAATTAGCCCACAACAACCTCATCAGCCTGTAGGGATTATTTAAATTCCCAAGACAGTTGGTACAGGACTTCACTGATCATACCACTCAGAATGCAGCATTTTCTGTATAGAATATTCTCTCTAGCTGTGTGAAAAATGCTTAGTATTTAATTAATGAGATTCTTAGTGAACTTGGTAAAAAGTAGAAAACTGACAACCACAGCCCCGAGTTCTGTTTTTTTAGGGGTTTTAAGTTCTTCGTGATGTTTGATGTGAGTTGGTTGTTGAGGTCTAATTTGCAATCTGGAAGAAAGTCATTACATTTAGAGTTTATCTGAGATAATCTTGGATGATCATTTGGAATCATTTTTCTTCTAAACATAATTTAACAATAAACGGCCATTTCACCGTAATAACAATTAAGTAAGTGATTTCCTTGGCATTTCTGTTGGGTCTTAGGATGGCTGCTTTACTTTCTTGCCACCACTAGAGCTCCACATTACACCAGTTTTCACCAGGTTACTTCAGAGGTAAACTTTTGAGGGTGCATATTCTAATACACAGAATTAGACAGGTTTCTTGCTGACAATTCACTGTTATAGAAAACACTGTCTTCTGCTTGTGGAAGAATTAGACATCGTCAAAATAAAGGCAATATGTTGAAAATAGTATCCCAGGGGGAAACCAGCTATTTTGAGTTATGGTTGGCAAGATATTGTTTTAGGGAATGGGCTGGCCAAGAGGATTAGAAAGGAGATACAGCACTTCCCACCTGGTTTGGCTTTCCCCTTTGTTTGCAGTGACTAAGAGCTGTCACCCAGACATCTGTTTGCAGGGCAGAGTGAGACAAGTCTGTGACCTCAGCTCAGTTCCTGTGGAGAGATGCCCACCCCTTGAAGTTGACACTCTTGTTGACAGCCTCCATCACAGAGCCAAGGACTGATAGCAAAGAGCTGCTGTGTTATTTGTGTTCACTTTTTGATAGAATTCAATACCAGTGAGGTTTATCTAGGTAGGCTACAGTCATAGAATTGAAAGCTTTTTTTTTTCTTTAAATTGGAGTATAATTGCTTTACAATGTGTGTTAGTTTCTCCTTTACAACAGCGTGAACCAGCTATGTGTATACATACAGACCCTCCTTCTTGAGCCTTTTCGCCACCAGCTCCCCCATCCCAGCCCTCTAGGTCATCACAGAGGACCAAGCTGAGCAGCGTGTGCTATGCAGCGACTGCCTACTAGCTGTCTGCTTTGTACCTGGTAGCGCAGATACGTCAGTTTTTCTCTCACTACTCACCCCCGCTTCTCCTCCCAAACTGCCCCCCATTCCCCGCCCCGTGTCCACAAGTCGCTTCTCTATGTCTGCACATCTATTGAAAGCGTTTTCTTTTTTAACAGAAGAGGGAAAATTTGTGGGAGAGTTTATTTGATAATAAACTATTGTCAAACAGTTTTTCACTGTAGGGGAAGCATTCTTGCATTTAATCTTCACAACAACCCTAAGAGTTAAATATTAGTAATCTCATTTTACAGGTGGAGAAAGTGGACTCAGAGAATGACTAACTTAACATGGTAAAGGCAAGGTCAGGATTCATGCCCACATCTGACTGAGTCAAACACAAAGTTTAATGAGGAATTGAGGGTGCATATAGGTTTTGGAGCTGAACAGCTCTGGATTGGAATCCTAGGTCTGCTACTAAATAACTGTATTACCTTGGGCAGACTAATGAACCTCCCTATGTTCCAGTGTCCATCTGTAAAAAAAAAAGTGACTAATATTACTTTCCTCATAAGTTGATAGTTTACCTAAATTTTGGCATATTAGTGGCTATTCATTAGATGATATCAGTTACTATTCTTTTTAATATATTGTGTGTTACTTGATTCTGATCTGGTCCATGGGGGCGCAGGATATAGGTGGAAAAAATGGAGACCTGCAGATGCATAACTTACTCAAAACCCCACGGCTAGTTAATGACAGGTTTTGGATGAGAACACTGTGCTTAATTAAACAAACATATCTGTAGGCCATTTATGCAGATAATCAAGTGAGTCGGTATCTCTTGGTGCTACATCAGTGAAGATGTTACAGATACTATATTAGTCTACTAAATTATTTTTACCAAAATTCTAGGAAAAGCTTTTGACCTTGTAGGTGAATCATGATTATAGTGGATAGAACCACGGCTTAAAATGAGTATGGGAATAAAGAATGTCTTTGCAGTTTTGATACCAGATGTTTACAAAAAGAAGTACTTTGACTAATTTTCATGCTTATTTTTTAACAGCTTTATCGAAGTATATTTTATAGTGTTTAAGAATATGATTTAAAAAATTAAAAACAATTTATGGAGCTGGGAAGACATCACCACAACCCAATTTTAGATCACTTCATCATTCCCCAAAATTCACATTTACTTTTTTCAGGTGCTCAGAAGAAGGCCTATTTTTTGAATATTTGCTTTAAAGAAACCTCAAAATAAAAAGTTTAAAACCATACAAATTAGAGTTCTGTTTAGCAGAATATTTGATTTAGCAGTAGCTGAACCATGGAAATTCAGCTGGCTTCTGTGGCTTGGCCTCTGTAAAGCTTGACTCTCATAGGAGAGAATAAATCGGCTCTTTCCTATGGCTGTAGAACTCCATTTGGGGTTCTGTTCTTAGAGTCCTACATAAAGTATGTACAGATCAGGCATATTTATGGGAAGGCTTCTGTGTTCCAACTTATAAAGAACACTGGGAACCAGGCAGATAAACAAATGGTGTATAGATAACAAACGTTTCTGTACCTTATTCATCAGTTGTGTTGCCTGCCCAGTCTTAGAGAAAAGAACCTCTGTGGCGAAATGGGCAGAGAAGGTGAATGGGCAATAAAGAATCCAGAGTTCTAATTGTGATGACTGATAGTGAACCTTCTTCCATGACAGCATTTCTGGAGGAGCAATCAGGATCTACCAGTAGGATTGCTTTAATGATAGACCTTGGTATATTCAGATAGAGAGCCTGTCCTGATCAAGGGGTTGCTTATTTGTCATTGGGGTCATGGACTGTAGATCTGTAAATCAGTTCAACAAAAAATCCTGAAGCTATTATGTCTGGCAAATGAGAGAACTTTGGGGGGGTCCCAAAGAGTTGTTCAGTTGCTCAGTCATGTCTGATCTTTGCGACCCCATGGACTACAGCACACTAGGCTTCCCTGTCCTTCACCATCTCCCACAACTTGCTCAAACTCATGTCCATTGAGTCAGTCATGCCATCCAATCATCTCATCCTCCTTCATCCCCTTCTCCTTCTGCATTGTATCTTTCCCAGCATCGGAGTCTTTTCCAGAGTCAGCTCTTTGCATCAGGTGGCCAAAGTTTTGGACCTTCAGCTTCAGCGTCAATCATTCCAATGAATATTCAGGGTTGATTTCCTTTAGGAGTGAGTATATTTAGGTTATTCTTAAATCTTATTTTTGAATAAGGCATATTGATTCTCTTATAACAAAATTTTGATAAAAATATAGTGAAAAAAAAAAGAACCCAGAGTTCTAACCCTGGTTTTGCCATTAGTGTGTTATACAATCTCAGGGAAATCACTTTCAAGAATGACTTTTACAGACTCTATTTTCATATCTCCCAGATAGCAGTGTTGGACTAGAATGATTTCGAAGGGCATTTGTCAATTCCCCAGGTATGAAGAGCCTGTTGTGTGCTAAATATCTTGACACAGGGAAAAGGATGATGAACAAGTCAGACTTGATATCTGCCCTCATGGCACTTACATTTCAATGAGGATGACAGACATTTTGAAATGACTTGAATTCACAGCCTGACAAGTACAACCCAGAGAAAGTACAGTGTGCTTTGGAGCACGTGACCAAAATTTCATTCATACTCTTAAAACTATGGATTTTCTTTCCTATTCGTGCAGAAAGAGACTTTCATATTAGGAGAAACTCATGACATGAGAAAATCTGGCTTCTGATTACAAACAAGAACTTTAGCAATGGATGAAAATACACCTGGCTTTTGTCTTTCCAAGAATTTATGGCCAGCTGAAGGTACACGGATAGCTGGTTTATAATGATATCCAACTGAAACAAAAAGTGCCTTTGGTATATAAAAGGCTGTGGTAGATAGCATGGTGATCTGTTTCTCTACATTTCTTCGGAAAACAGTGAGATTTGGGCTGAATAAGAGTTGAAACTTCCTACCTGGTGGTACTGAAAAGTTCCACTGAATCTGGCTCCTCTGCATTCACAGCTTACGATGAAGTAGTGTAGCACATCTTGTCATCTACTCAGTGAGTCTAGCCAGAAATAAAAAAAGGTTTATCCCATAATTTCTGAGGTCCTTCCACACCCTTCAAGTCCATGAAAATGGTTGGATACAAAGTCATATTAAATGTCAGTAAGTAGAAATACCTCTGATTCAGAAATGCTACAATCTCTGGTGACTCCTTTTGTGGCAACTTCTCAATTTGGGGTGGGAAATGTTAACTGTAACTTTAAGGTCGTGCGTCCTTTCCCATCATATGAAAAGACCTTTAAATTACCTTGCTAACGTAAATCTGCTTTATCATATAAAACGTATTTCCTGCTAACACGGTTTTTCACTTATGCTGTACATTTTTCTTTACCAGCTACAAAATGAATGGAAAGAGTGAATCCAGTAAGGACATAATAATGTATAGATTTTCACTTATGTTAGGCAAAGAATAGTCAGAAGCAGTTTGCAGAAAGAAAGCAAATTAAAATGCCATAAATGTTATTTAAATGAGACTAGCAGGCATTCCCCTCCTCTAGTCAGGCCAAACAATACAATGTGACATCTAAGTGCCTCCAAGCCTTCATGTTAAATGGTTTCAGTCCTAATGAGTACAGCCGTTTGAGTGGAACACTTCTAGTTGGTGCAGCAGTGACAGCTGACAAAATGCCCCATCTCCTGAAGAACGGAGGACAAATTGCCTCTTGAAGCAGATTCTCTTGTTTCTCAGCTTCTCTTCTGTTTCTCTTGTCTAAAAGTCATTGAGAAGCAATTCCTTCAAATACTCTTTTCTCCTTCTTACTTTAGTAATTCTGTTTTTTTTTTTTTTTTCCCNTTAAGCCTGGCTGGGTGGGGAACAGTTTAGAGACCTTATGAGAAAAAAGCTGAAACAGGGGAAAATCAGCATCCAGCTGACAAAGTGGGAAACAATGGTTGGGATCAATGGCTACTGCTAAATAGGAATTTTTGTTTAAAAGTGTTAAATTCTCTTTTCTACTTCTCCATTGAAAGTTCATTAGAATCTACATCCAATGCCACAATAAGTTATCAGTGGTTATCCCTGGATATAGATAATATGGTTGCATTTGTTTTCATATTTACTCATTTCTGCTCAAATTCTCTCCAGTCAACATGCATTCACTTTATAATAAAAAACTATAACAAATGTTGTTTTATAAAAATCTACATTAGAAAAAAAGAAAAGTTTTACTAGACAATTAGTAAAATTATGAGAGTTCTGAGGGGAGCCTGGTCACAGAGATACAGGAAGCCTAGTGAAAAGAGAGGATATTCTCAGCTGTGAAGATCAAGTGATCTTCTTGGAGGAGGTGACTGGAAGAGTTACTAGGAATTGTTCCAACATCTTGGTGCACCTTGATTTTGCACTCAAAGAACTCTCCATTTGATATTTTTAACCATCTGGTGGACAGAAATTGTCTTGCTTGGGTAGGAGGAAGGCTCTCTCATCTGGGAGGAGGGGACAAAGAAAGAACATTCTCTTGGCCATTACTACTGATAGAGGGGCCCTGCTTGCCCAGCAAGGAGCTGTTCATTTCAGCACCACAAGCTGCATTTCTGCTTTGTACCTTGCAATTGGAGAATGGTATCTTGTCTTCCCTGCCCCAGGCCCACCACTTGCACTATCAGACAATCAAACTCCCCAGCCCAGAGCCCCTACTATACACTTACTAGTGCATGCCACTTCTGGGGGGTCAAAGTCCGCTCGGTAGTAGCCGGTCCGGCAGGTGCAGATGGGAGATGCCTCTGAAGGGGATCGGCTGTTGGAAGGGCAGTGAGAGCAGACCTCAGCTTCCTGGCTGGCCTTGAACATCCCTGCAGGGCAAGCTGGAAAATAAAGATGCCGTCTTAGAATTAATGGAAGTGGGGCCACAGAGGCCTTTCCCCGGAACTGGAAAATGAACCATTCTGTCCCCTTAAAAAGGACATTGAGACACCCCATTGTTCAAAGTGAGCATTTCAGATAGAGGAAACCCCTACTTAAAACTTCCAAGTCCTCAAACATCCTAAGTGAAATATATTTTCCCAGTACCAATGCNAATTTGTGTTAAAAATGATTGCGGTGCACCCAAATACGGTTTCGACATGCAGTGTTACTGTTTCATTTGGATTGTGTTCAGCAACCTTGCAATTTAAAAATGTGTTATGGTCAACTTTTCAAAAAGGAGGAGATGCTTTAAGGGGGAGGCAGAAGTAATTGGAAATTCACTTATGACTTAAAAGTGAGCACTTTTCACTGGTATCATATATTTCTTCATAGGAATATTGCATGTTGTTTAAGTAACAGGATTCCTTGAAGAAATGCCACCAGATGACAGGCACCTTCCCTTTGTGACCACTAGGAGGAGAAACTGAGCTGAACCAGTGGGACTATTTTGTTACCTGCTTCTCACTTAAATTCCTAGTAGACTTCTACCTCTCAAATTGTTTGCTATGGAAAAGTTTAATGGATCCCATATAATTATTAATAATGATTAAGTTTAAATCTATCACTTTGTTTGTTGTTTTGCTATTTATCCCATTAGATCTTTGTTTCCTTTTCCCATTTTTCTGCCAATAACCCATGGATTTTTTAATAAATGCTTTGTCTAATTAAAAAAAAAAAAGTTTAATGGAAGGAACAAGTAATCTCTTCCATCTGTATTTGAAGACTAGGCTGTCTTATCAGGTTTAAGATATTTAAAATAACCTAGTCAATTGTACTTTTGTATTTGTCAAAAATTTAGTTATTTAGTAGATAAATTCACATATATAAACTTGAGGGTGGTTATTCCAGTGACTAGAATAAATGAATCTAAATGTAATTGAGCTTATCAGTTGAAGATTTTGTGCTTCTATTTTGTACTTTCTCAGAATCAAGAATTGTTTGGAATGGCTATCATGCTTTTGACATAATTTCATTTGGAGGCTCCATTTCAACTTCAGTCATCACATAATATGTTAGTTGGAACGTGTTCTTAATTTTTGTCATACTGTGCCTCTTAGTCTGATTGGTTCACCTGATGTTCCAGAAATGCGAAAAACTATGTGTTTCATTTGGATAATCATAACTTTGATTTTGGGCTTCTTCCCAGGTGACTGAGTGGTAAAGAATCTGCCTGCCAGTGCAGGAGTTGAGGATTCGATTCCTGGGTCAGGAAGATCCCTGGAGAAGGAAATGGCACCCCACTCCAGTATTCTTGCCTGGGAAGTCCCACAGATAAAGGAGCCTGGTGGGCTACAGTCCATGGTGCTGCAGAAGAGTTGGACACTACTTAGTGTCTCAACGACAATAACAGTTTTGATTTTAGAAGCTCTAGGCTTCTGGATTATGTACACAGAGTTTTTATTTTTATATTTTAAATGTAATCAGCACATATTTAAATATCATTTTCACATTTAGGCTAAGAGGATGAATTATAGCCAGCGCTAGCTTGTGCATTATGATAATATAGTCAGAATATATCTCACTAGAAATACTTCGACTCCAGTATTCTTGCCTGGAGAATCCCAGGGACAGAGGAGCCTGGAGGGCTGCTGTCTATGGGGTCACACAGAGTTGGACACGACTGAAGTGACTTGGCAGCAGGAACAGCAGAAATAGGTCTGTTTGTGGCAAAGGTAAAATGTATTTTTCTTTTCTCAGATATTTCAGATGTAAGGAGAGTGAGAAGAGAGAGGAAAAAAGCCACCTATATCCTGTAATCTCTTGGAATCATATCTCTTTCCCATCATGTAGCAAGCTTGGTACTTTAGAGTTCCTATTATAAATCTAGACAATGGTTAAGAGAGTAAAAGCGATTCTCTCTATCTCCAACATCCTCTTTTACTCTTGTAGCCGCTAATGGGAGAGAAAAATCTTGTAGGAGTCTCTCCATCCAGTCAATTACAGAGCCAGAATGGTGGTATTATTTTTGATCCTTTATATACTAAAGTCAAATGTGCCTGGAACTTTGACACAGTTCTTTCTCAACATTCCTGTATCTTTAGGTCAGTTCTGACAGTTATTAAAGGTAAGTTATTTGTATACCTTTCTAGGAATTGTGAAACTCCAATTTGTGTCTTCAATTCAGTTAAGTTGCTCAGTTGTGTCTGAGTCTTTGCAACCCCATAGACTGCAGCACACCAGGCCTCCCTGTCCATCACCAACTCCTGGAGTCCACCCAAACTCATGTCCATTGAATCAGTGATGCCATCCAACCATCTCATCCTCTGTCGTCTTCTTCTCTGCCTGCCTTCAATCTTGCCCAGCAGCAGGGTCTTTTCAAATGAGTCAGCTTTTCGCATCAGATGGCCAAAGTATTGGAGTTTCAGCTTTAACATCAGTCCTTCCAGTGAACACCCAGGACTGATTTGTGTCTNGTCTCCTTCTCTGCCTGCCTTCAATCTTGCCCAGCAGCAGGGTCTTTTCAAATGAGTCAGCTTTTCGCATCAGATGGCCAAAGTATTGGAGTTTCAGCTTTAACATCAGTCCTTCCAGTGAACACCCAGGACTGATTTGTGTCTTAAGGGCTCCAAAATCCAGCTGGCATTTTTAAAATGTGGATGACATGATCATAAGATAACACATTTCCATAAACCATGGAAAAAAAAACAACCTTTTGACCTGAAGTCATACTAGAAATTGCTGGTAAATTCTAGGGCTTTGCCGGTAAACTTTGGAATACTAAAAATCATATTTCTACTGAAAAAATTAGGGCTCAATGTCAGAGCAGACAAAGTTTGAATGGACACAAGCATCTTAAATAGATGCCTTTCTGAGAATGGTTATCAACATGGTTGGGTATCAAATGAGTTAACTGTGTCAAGGGCCATGTGTCTCTCATGGGCAGATCCTGATGATAATTACTGTGTGGTTTCACAGAGTAATTGCCGTTGACTTCCTAAGGGAGTGGGTTGGGAGTCCATTTCTACCAATCTCATAAGCTCCATGGTTGGGGTTCTGGTTTGTATCTGTGTATCTCTAGGGCTTATTGTAGAGTTCTCTATAGAAAGTTAGCTATAAAAGTTCATAATGATCATAATGAAGATCTGTCAACTTGATTTGGTTGAGAACTTTTTTTGTGGTTTATCTCTACATATACTAATTATCCTTATCCCTATGCTTTTTAAACAGTTTCTTTGAGGATTTTTGGGGTCAAAGCGTATTAAAGCTAATACAAATCTTAGAGGTCAAGTGATTCAGGGGTTTCCCAGCATTTCTCAAAGAGCCTGAAACTTTAGAAAAAAATGAAATCTTATGAGGAATCCGTTATATAAAATTGTATATAATGTTAGC
Source organism: Neotragus pygmaeus (assembly GCA_006410875.1). NCBI lineage: Eukaryota > Metazoa > Chordata > Mammalia > Artiodactyla > Bovidae > Neotragus > Neotragus pygmaeus. The sequence goes on from SJYV01047155.1 coordinate 88,386, forward strand.
CACACACACAGTGATTAACCTTGGAGGTCAGAGGAGACAGAAGCCAAAACCTTATATGATCTTTTTTTCCATTGCTCACCTCACTCCCCCATAGTGGCCCCTGAGGAACTCCAGAGAATCTTAGAAATCCTTTGGATACTGTTAATAGATTATTCAAAGTCCAAGTCCCAGTGTGACCCCAGCTCCTGTGTCTAGAGACACTGTTTGTCAATACATAAACCCTCTCCAAAATTCTGTAACTAGAACCATTACAAGGAAGGATGGAAACAAAATTGTATATTAAAATGAATGGAATCCAGAAAGGACTATTAATAAAATATTGTCCTTTAATAGTTTTAGTAGTCTAGCAAAGGAGATGCAATAATAGAATTGGCACTGGAAAGCTGTAAAAGTGCATTGTGTAACTGAGCGTGGGACTATGTGTCAGGAAATCATCTCATCCCTTTTCTTAAAGTCACTTATTTTTTAAGCTTCCAAGTCACAGTATTGTTGTTTTTCTATGACAGTTTTTTGTGTGTGTGTGTGTGTTTTCATATTTCTTCCTATGTATTTTTACTTATTCTGTAATTTTGGATATGTCTATGAAGCTTCCTCACCAAGTTAAAGCAATCCATTGCCTCTTTTATAGATGTATTTAAAGCAATTGATTTTCTAAACTAATAGTGAATACTTGGTTTGCAAAGTAGTATACAAAAGATAACTATCCCCAAATTATATTATTTATAGAAAATTTATATTGTGGAAAAGTTATTATCAAAGATACTTGTAAGGTCTTTGAGACTGTCTTTCTGATTCTTATTGTGTTAAACTGATGATGTTTAGGTATTAAAATTTAAATTGACAGGGTAATGTGAATATGTGAATTGCACATCTGTGTTTAAATAATAATAGGAATTAAAAACATTTTAGCTAGTGCTGGAGGGATATATGTAATACCTTTCAGAAGGAAAGTGTAAATCTGGGTACAAGCATTCTGTAGCAAATACTGTAGAAATAAGTTTGAAAGACTAAACTCTTCATCCCATTGAAATGAAAATCCAGCATCATCTGCAGTGCTGTTTACTGTACTGAGTAGCTAGTCCTGGATAGTAGTTTGGTCAAGCATCTTATTGGACAGATAACAGAATGACAACTGTACATATTACTGAACTTTGGTGAGCAATTTATTTTCTCCTTAATACACTATGGGCTTTCAGAAAGTCTGGAAGAGAAAAATGACTTTTCTTTTTTAAATGGCTTTGTAGTTACTTTGCCTTTTGAGAGAAGACAGAGTGGCAAAGATAGGCTGACCTAGTACTAATGGCTGGAAAGACCATTTATGCCAGCCAAAGCTACTGTGAGCTGTAAAAGAGAAGTCTAACCAAACAAACTGTATTCCCTGAATTTACTGTCAAAACGGTAAAGATACACTGACAACTTCCCAGGAGTTTAAGTAGTGAGCTTGACAGCGTGGCTTAGTATTATTATACATGGTATGCATCTGGAAGTTTTTAGTAAAAAAACTCTAGCAGGGAGAAATTTCACACATAAAGGAACTCAGGCCTTTATGTTCTTACATAGTTTCCTTCTGTGCATAGTTACTTAATGTTCTAGATTTCCACTATTTCTGAGGATACATTCCTGAATATTGCTTTGGTTCTGCAATCAAGTTCTATATAAGGAATATATGTGTTGGTAGTAAAATTTATGTTATTAATGCCAATTTTAGAATGTTAAAAGAAACTTTAAAAATTTTTAAAATTTATTTATTTCTGGCTGTGCTGGGTCTTTGTTGCACTGGCTTTTCTCTAGTTTTGGTGAGCGGGGGTTACTCTCCACGTGTGGTGAACGGGCTTCTCATTGCAGTGGCTTCCTTTGCTGTGGAGCAAAGGCTCAATAGTTGTGGCATATGGGTTTCATGGCCCCATGGCACGTGGGATCTTCACAGACTAGGGAACAAATTCGTGTCTCCTGAATTGGCAGGCAGATTCTTTACCACTAAGCCACCAGGGAAGCCCCCAAAAGTTAAGGCAGAAAATATCCTTGAGTTGAGACGTTTGAGGTATACTTTCTGTTTTTTGAAGTCTCCATTTTTGTTTAACTGTAATCCTATACCACTAGCATTTTGAATGTTCATGCTGCTTTTGCAGTTATAGGATGTGGTAAGATTAATAATGTTCATTGAACTCCTAAAAACCAAGAATGAACGCAGAAAACACACCCAGAGACAGATGTGATTCTCTATCAGGCTATATCCATGAACAAGCATTGCCCTAAAGTGAGCTGTTGTTGGCGCATAGAATGGACTAGATTATCTTTGGGGTGTAGCCAAGTATCTGTGAAACTGCAATTCTGTGCTCTCAAATAAAAGCTCCCTCTCTCCTCTCCATCCTCTCTTCTTTTTCTCTAGCATGAATATAACTCTATTTTGCTTCTATTCTATGGATGACACTTTACCTGGCTTATAGTCTGCCTCTAAACTGACCATTCAGAAGCTTTGTCATCCTTAGGTCCCCAAACCTCTAGGCTTTTCCTGGGCAACATTATATTTGTGATTAAATCCAGCAACACAACTGAGAAAACTTCAATTGTAAATGTCAGTATTCTCTCAAATTTCAGAAAGTAACTCCTTCTCCAAAATTACAGTTAAAAGATAATTTTCCAAAAAAGGTAAAATCAATGAACATGTGTTAAGGATTTTACTTGAATCAATAAAGAAGTAACTGGTAAAATGTGATAACCAGTTCAAAGTAGAATTTAAAGACAGATACATTTATAGATCTAGAATGTTGAAACTAATATATAAATGGAGGGAAAACTGGACTTTTCCTCAGTAAGGAAATAAATCAGTTGCACTCAGAATTTGCATGTCTGTAGACAACAGTTAATTTTTTTTAATGCACTAAGTTTTTTAAGAAATAGAGGAAGACAACAGAATGGGAAGGACTAGAGATCTCTTCAAGAAAATTAGAGATACCAAGGGAACATTTCATGCAAAGATGGGCTTAATAAAGGACAGAAATGATATAGACCTAACAAAAGCAGAAGATATTAAAAAGAGGTGGGAAGAATACACAGAAGAACTGGACGAAAAAGATTTTCGCAATCAAGATAATCACGATGCTGTGGTCACTCACCTAGAGCCAGACATCCTGGAATGTGAANTAGCATTTCTCGTGATGTACTCTGCATAGAAGTTAAATAAGCAGGGTGACAATATACAACCTTGATGTACTCCTTTTCCTATTTGGAACAGTCTGTGTTCCATGTCCAGTTCTAACTGTTGCCTCCTGACCTGCATATAGGTTTCTCAAGAGGCAGATCAGGAGGTCTGGTATCCCCATCTCTTTGAGAATTTTCCACAGTTGATTGTGATCCACACAGTCAAAGGCTTTGACATAGTCAATAAAGCAGAAATAGATGTTTTTCTGGAACTCTCTTGCTTTTCCTATGATCCAGTGGCAATTGTTGGCAATTTGATCTCTGGTTCCTCTGCCTTTTCTAAAACCAGCTTAAACATCTGGAAGTTCACGGTTCACGTATTGCTGAAGCCTGGCTTGGAGAAATTTGAACATTACTTTACTAGCATGTGAGATGAGTGCAATTGTGTGGTAGTTGAAGTATTCTTTGGCATTGCCTTTCTTTGGGATTGGAATGAAAACTGACCTTTTCCTGTCCTGTGGCCACTGCTGAGTTTTCCAGCGATATGATGATGATAAATATTTAACAACCACTCTAAAAAAAGAAGCCCCAATTTATAGCATTTGTAGATTTCCAAGATGTGAATATCCCACCAGAGTCAGTTGAAAGCTAACAAAATGTCATTAGGAAGGGATAAGTTTGGGTGTTTACTAGTTTTGTTTTTCATATAATTTATCTCATTGTAAGGTTATATAGTTTAAATTTTAATAATGACTGTTTTAATGATAAATTTCCTAAATCCTGAAAAGTGAAAATTGGATTTCCTGAGTCAGCATCCAGTACCCATTGGCACTGGTATCCCTGATTCCATATAGAATGTATTATGTGGTTCTTGATAATGTCTCCAAATGGTAATGCTGTCTTTGATAGTATTTTAGAATCTCAGTGTTGTGAAGATCTTTAAAGGATACCCAGACTTAACATTGTACCTGATAGTTGAATTCCCTCAGTGACATTTTGACTAAATGATCATAACTCATTATTATTTCTTGAATAGACCATTCAATCTTTGGGCCAGTTTATTACAAAGCTTCTTCTGTTTGTTAGGTTAAAATTCATCTTTTGGGCATTCACCATTTGATTCTGTATACCATCCCTCCCTGCAATATAAAAAAGAATTCAAATACCTCTGTCTTGTGACAACTCTTCAAATATGTGAAATCATCTATTCTAATTTCTTATTGAGAGTTTTGTTCTAAAATGCCATTGACTTATTGAGACATTTTAGGGTGTCTGCTTCTTTCTTAAAATGTTGCACATTGATTTGAATAAAGCCTCAGATGCCTGGTGGTCATCTATGAGGAGGAAAGAGAAGAAAACTTCCCTAGTTTTATATACTCTACTGCAAATTCAGCCTAATATGAGTAATTTTCTTTCTGCTTCCTTAATTCTATTAACTGACACTGAGTTTAATATTGATGAAAACCTCTAAGTATTTTTCATATATGCTTCTGTTAAGGCCTGCCTTTCTCACTCTTGATTTTGCAGTTTTGTGTTTTTGGGGGAGTGGGGAGGCAAATCAAGACTTTATATTGTATTCACTAGATTTTCATCTATTTTTATAGGCCCAAATTCCAGCCTTTCAGGACTTGTTGGGATTGTGATTCTTTCAATACGTTTCCACCTTTTCTTGGCTTCATATGATCTGGAAATTTGATGAACTGACCAACATGGTTTTCTTCTGATTCTGTGATGAAATGCCCAAGCTTAAGAGAGCTCAGGAGAGAACCAAATGGCTTTCCAGTAGTCTTTCCTTTTTGCTTACCATTCATCTATTTATGAGCACCTTAGGAATTGTCTTTATAACAATGATCCATGTACTCTTTTGTCTTTTGTTTCTATCAATGTGTCCAGCTGTGTTCCCCAGAACACCATTTCTTCTTTATATTCGCAAACAAGTTTCAAGACAAGTTAGAGATGCACTGAGTTAAACAATTGTAAGCAGGTTTATTTACTGTAGGATATGTGTATTATGATCTCCAAAATGCAGAAAATAATGTATCACGTTTTAAACATTTATGGTCATGGAACGCTTTTCTGTTTAGATAAAATTATATGTCTAAGAGCCACCTGTTCATGAGTGGATAAATGCGTTTGTTAAACTAGGGTGTTCTGTCTGCAGATTGGAGTGTAAGAGCCACCTAACAGCATTCAGATAACTTAAAACATTCTTCTTTCCAAGTATAGCCCTGGTGGCCCAGGTAGAGAACCTGCCTGCAGTGCAGGAGACCTGGATTCAGTCCCTGCAGTTGGGAAGATGCCCTGGAGCGGGGCATGGCACCTCACTCCAGTGTTCTTGCCTGGAGAATTCCATGGATAGAGGAGCCTGGCGGGCTACATTCCATGGGGTTGCAAAGAGTTGGACATGACTGAGCAACTTACTGATCTACTACATAGTATTTATGGGTTACAGGTATACAGTATAATGAGTAACAGTTTTTAAAATTATAGTCCATTTGTGGTTGTTATAAAATATTGGCTATATTCTCCATGTTGTATAATATATCCTTGTAGCTTATTTTACACCTAGTAATTTACCTTGCCTTTATGTTGCTCCCTTTCCCCATTAACAGTTTTTGTCTTTTTATGCCTTTTGATTATTTTTAAGTTATAAAAAATAACTTCACAGTGAATAATGATATATCTTTATGCCTTTGTGTGGATTGCCTATATTACCTATAAGTAGAATCGGTAATTCAAATATTATGAGTGTTTCTACATCCCATAATGCATACGAATTACATAGAAAGTGAATAAAAGTGTTGTTCTCTTGGCACCCTCTCTAGCGTAGTAGGGGACTCTTAAAGTGGGGTGGTAGTAAAAGGTATTAGGAAATGGTATTTTAAAATATTTAAAAATTCTTCTTGATTCTATAGTTAAGTGAAATCTCCTCATAATTCCTTCCAAAGTCTGTTCCTTTTTTCACCCTTTAGCTCTAGTTTAGTTTTTGTGCTATAAATGGGAAAATATTGTAGTTTTGTAAGTACAAAAGAGTGAGCATGTGCTAAGTCACTTTGGTTATCTCTGACTCAGCAATCCTATGGACTGTAGCCTGCCAGGCTCCTCTGAACATCGGATTCTCCAGGCATGAATACTGGAATGGGTTGCCATCACCTCCTCTAGGGGATCTTCCCCACCCGGGGATCGAACCCATGTCTCTTAGTCTCCTGCATTGGCAGGCGAGTTCTTTACCACGGAGTTACCAGGGAAGCCAGTATTCTGATTATAATAATCATTTCTGAAGCACTTGACTGTTCTTGAAGTTTTGTCCTGAGGCTTTGCAGAAACTGATTTCTGTTGCTTTTATTCATTGGAAAGATGGATTTAAAATGCGGCCAGAAACCTATCAACATTCTACTGTATTTTTGGAATATTTGAAGAATTGCTTAGTATGAACTTTATTCTTCATATAAAAACAGGACTTCACGGAGAGGTGAACTAGTTTCAAAAATATACTTGAAGCAAAAACATAATTTAACAGTGTGACTCATCGGTTTCCCATTAGGCTGGTTTTCTGTTGCCTGCAAGATGGCACATTGACATGTTCTGGAAACTCAGTGAGAATACATGATTATATTAATGGAATTGCATTTGACTGTAACTTAGAAATAACGGTCCCTGTTCTAGAGGTTTTCAGAGAAGAGAAGTGTTTTCAAGGAAGAAAGTTACTAGAGTGACTAGGAAATGAGCTTATATTACTACAAAATAGAGCTATAGTCTTAAAAAAACCCCCACCTTCTATTAATCTCTTTATTTTAGTTGTTTTGTTTAGTCCCTAAATTGTTTCCAACTCCTTTGCGACCCCATGGACTATAGCTCACCAGGCTCCTCTGTCCATGGGATTTTCCAAGCAGAATAATGGAGTGGATTGCCATTTCCTTCTCCCACCCCTGGGATCTAACCCATGTCTCCTGATTCTCCAACACTGGCAGGCAGATTCTTTACCACCGAGCCACCAGGGAAGCCCCTTTACTTTAGTGTCACTCCTTATTAACTAGCTGGGCATAATCTGTTAATCCAGTATTTTGGGGAAAAAACAGATTAATAACCATTAAGAACTTGGAAGTGGCCTCTCCCATTGAAAGCTATTGTACTTCTTGCATATAAAAATATGCTTTGAGTAGATTATTAGTTGTACCCATTATGGGACCAAGTTGTCCATTTAGGTCACAGTCAGCTCATATCCATGCACCAAGTTGTCCCTTTAGGTCACAGTCAGCTCATATCCATGCACCAAGTTGTCCCTTTAGGTCGCAATCAACTCATATCCATGCACCTTCCAGAATGGACACTCAGGTCAATTAAACATTCCAGAGGTGGCTTGAGATATGGAATGCTAGTCCTGCCTTGCAAAGTTAGAATTTCTACTGTTTGATTAAAAAGCAATCTAAAAATGTCAAAATAACTGTTCTTCCCACCCCTCCAACTTTAAAAAATACCACATTTATTTGGAACCTAGGTTTTCTTTCCTGTTTTTGGAAAAAAGAAAAATTCTAAAAAGATAGCAAGCTGATTTCAAGAATTTGTTCAGGACAGCAATTTTCAGGTTGTGACATAAAGTCAATTCATAGCAACCTCATAATCTATAGTTGCTGGGTTTCTTCTTAATCACAAAAGAAAAATTAAGCAATGTCTTAAAAAGTTGTAGGTTTTTTTCAGTAGGTCATTCTACTAGTGTTTGGTATAAGAAGTCTTCTGATTCTGAATATTGTGATTTTTAGTAAAGCCAACACAGAACAGATGAAGTAAGTAACCAACACTAGCCTTGACATCAACATGAGCTTCAATCATGGTCTGTCATTTTTTTGATCATAGAGTACATTTTTTATAAGTAAGATCCATACCACAGAAGTTAGTCATGCAGTTTTTTTTCTCTGAACATCTTCAGTTATTATCTTGGATTTTCTGAATGCAATTATCATTCTGCAGATCATCAAGGCTTATTTCAAAAACATGACCCTAGAGGCTATCAGGTCAATTTTAGTTTCTTGAGTTCTTGTGACTAGTGTTTTCCATAGTTCTAATAGCTCATGCTTTCATCTCCTACCAATCTTTTTTAGAAAATAGATCAACCATTTTCTTCTTGGCTCCCTTTCTTCTGCCTTCCATAAGGCTTTTGTTCTTGCTAGCCGCCATGGTGCTGCTTGCAGAGCCAAAAGGGTGTGTTTCCTTTAAAATCGATAAGATTCAGGTTAAGCATTTTTGGCAAGAATATTTTATAGGCAATACTGTCTCATCCGTTGTTGCTTTAACAGCTAAATACAATTCCACTGAATGGATGTATAATTGAAACAAGACTGTCAATGGATAAACATTTGGGTTGTTTTTCACCTTAAAATATCTTTTCAACATAGGGTAATGCACTTTGGTAAAGAGAAGATAATGCTTACAATTTGCTCATGTTTTCATCTTCTTCGTTCAGGCCTGTTGAAGTGTTTAATATTTGTATATTTTCTTCGGTCCTAAAGCAGACCCAGGGAGTGAGCATTCACTTGTGTGAAAGACAACAGTTTAAGGTCAATGCAAATGCTTGAATCTCAGTGTGATTATTCAGGTGTTAAAAGGATCATCACCAAAGAGAGAAGTATTTTTGCATTGGCTCTGAAAGCTTTTGTGAGAAGATGCTTGCTCTGAAGCAGGGGAGTGTAGAGCAGTTTGTGGAAGAGCTCTACGAAAAGTAGCTTCCTCATAAGATGATGTAGACCCTTTGCTAGCTGCTAGACCCTGCCGCATCTTTCAGTACCCTTAGAATCATTAGATTGGGATTTCTTTATTAGATCTGACTATTCATGTTTGAACCCTTAATTGTAGGATTTTTCATAAGTGGCCTGTTCTTTAGAAAACATTTAAAAAAAATATCTTTTATATTAGATTATTTGCTTTTATACACTTTTTAAAAGTATTCAAGAACTCATAGTTTCCTTTTAATTATGAGAGAGGTATATATATATATATATTTTTAATCACAAAATTACCTTCTTAATGGCTAAACACNTTTTAAAAGCTATTCAAGAACTCATAGTTTCCTTTTAATTATGAGAGAGGTATATATATATATATATTTTTTTTAATCACAAAATTACCTTCTTAATGGCTAAACACTAAATCAATTGCATTCCTTGGTCCTTGACTATGAAAATCTCATAACTACAGTTTTAAAAGATTTTAAACTTAAACATTAAACCAGTTGTAACAAATTGGAGGATTAGTTTACTTTCTTTAAAAAAAAAAATCATTTGTTGAGAGTTCTTCAGGTGAGGTGAACCCCTTGTCCAAGTCACCAAATTCTTCATGAACAGAACTGAAACTGAAAGGTAGTCCTTGGGGAAAATATTCTTATTTTAACTACCTCATTAAGAGAGAAGGCTGTTTCTCATAATTAGCCAGACCTAAGGACTCAGTGTAGCATATTGTAAATTTTCATAAGAAATGCATTTCTTATATGTATGATACTATATTTAGTTCTTTAGAGTTCTGTAAGAACTGATAAATGGCCATTCAAGTCTATAAAATAGCTTTCATAGAAAGAACATAAAAAACATTTCTTAAGAAACTATAGGACTAAATTTTAAAAAATACATAGTTTAAGGCATCTAGTCTTTTTCTTTGATGAAGCTGCCAAATATTTATTTCAGTATACCATTTTAACATATATGAAATATGAATGCTAGACAGAAGATATAATCATTGTATATTTATAAAGTTCTGTAGCTGCATGCTGCTGACTAGTAGACTATAATGGGTTTGAAATTGAATAGATCAAGTTCTATTATTGTGTTTGCAGAGAGGTGGCCTGGATTGATGTGCTGATTCAACTCAAGTTCATTAAAATAACAGCACATATTGAGTTGAGAAAATATTCACATGCAAGTCATGGTGTAACATAATGATAATAAGATATATTAATTGGGCCAGAAAAACTCTAATATTGAACTGCAGAAGTAGAATTGTTGCAGGAAAGAGGTCCCCTTCCTGGGCCCTAAACTGGGCTCTTATCTAACACTCGGAAATGAATTGTCTGAGGAGATGCACAAAGCAAGAGATTTTATTGGGAAAGGGCACCCGGGTGGAGAGCAGTAGGCTAAGGGAACCCAGGAGAACTGCTCTGCCACTTCTGGGAAGTGGACGGTCACACGGCGTCTCCTTTTGACCTTTCCCGAACTCTTCCGGTTGGTGGTGGCTTATTAGTTCCGTATTCCTTACCAGGATCTGTCATGAAACAACTCCTTGGTTACTAAAGGGCCTGGCCAGCGTGGGTGGTTTCAGTCAGTGCGCTTCCCCTAACAGAATCAGATACATGGAAATGATCTAAGTTCTATGAAAGACTTCCAAGGTATTGATATTTACTACTAAGTGAAATTTCTGTATGAACTGTGTGTTGATATTTTGTTACTGAAGTGTAGGAAGCCAGATTTTCTTGGGACATTGTTCTGATATTTATTACAGGAAAAATCCAAATTAGTTGCTACATACTTTGAGAAGAAATTCCCTTTCAAAACTGGAGAAATCAGTAAGATTTTCCTTCCTCCCTCTCTTGCCCCACTCCTGCCTCTTGTCTTTCAATCAGGCTAATTACCCGAAGCAACTGGTTATCATTTGAGGCTTTTTAGAAATTAGTACAAACGTGTGAAGGATGATGGACTTTACACAGGGGTTTCCTGTCTGGTTGGTAAAATATATTGTCATGGAGAAAACAGAGGTGCTAATCCCATTGAAGTTTTCAATCATCCCTTTCAGACGCACAGGTGGAAAGAGAAGGTGAAGAGGAACATATAAGGCTACATTTGTAACTTGTGCCTGGGACAAGTAGGTAGCAGCTCTGTGTGATGCACAGACTGCACCATGCATGTAGTATTTTGTTTAGTTTTGAAGGAAATACTGACAAATGAGAGCAGTTCTAGAGGGATGAAAGGCAATGTGGATGAAAAACATTAAAAAAAATATTTTTTAACATCTGAAATTTATCTTAAAGGCGTAACAGCAGAAGAAAATAGGAACACTTAACTTGAAAAAGACAAGAGCTAGAGATGGTAGTGATGTTAAGGAAGCAGGGTGGCTATTGTTGGATGCGTGGTGGACCATGTCTGCTTAGAACTGCAGGGCAGAACTTGGATCTGAGAAGTTAACAGGGTTACTACTACTCCACTCCCAACAACGTTCTTGTTTAAAAATGGCTTCCTTTCTAATACAACACTGTAAATCAACTACATTTCAGTTTTTAAAAAAGTAGCTTCCTTTTGCTGTGGTGGGCTGTCATCCATCATGGGGAGATTTCAAGAATGACAGTGAAAATAGTTATTAATTGCCTTCTATGTGTCAAGCCCTGTCTTAGGTATATGCAATAATATGACATAATCTTTATCCTTGAAAAGTGAAAGTGAAATGTGCTCAGTCGTATCTGACTCTTTGGGACCCCAGGGACTATACAGTCCATGGATTTCTCCAGGCCAGAATATTGGAGTGGATAGCTTTCCTGTTCTTCAGGGGATCTTCCCAACCCAGGGGTTGAACTCAAGTCTCCTGCATTGCAAGTGGATTCTTTACCAGCTGAGCCACCAGGGAAGCCCAAGAATACTGGAGTGGGCAGCCTATCCCTTCTCCAGCGGGTCTTCCTGACCCAGGAATCAAGCCTGGGTCTCCTGCTTTGCAGGAGGATTCTTTACCAGCTGAGCTACCAGGGAAGCCCCTTTATCCTTGAGAACTTATCTAGTAAAAAGAGACACATGTAATAAGCATAGTTAAATGTTATCAGTTCTGTGAGAGCAGTGTTTGCAGAGAAGAGTGAGCCAGGGAAGACGAGAAGAGATTGTCTTTGAGGTTAACACTGGACAGTGTATAGGCATTTGCTCAGAGGAGGGAGGCTGAGAGAGGACCCTCACATGGCTTCCTGTCAGAGGTTTTGTAGGAAGGCGTTTTACCGCTTTGGCAGCAGGGTGGAGTGTAGACAAACCCCAGGGCCTGTTATAATTCTATAGCTCTACCAATGATTGCCTTCTAAAATAAAACTTTACAGAGAGAAACCTAACATTGCACTCTAATCTTCCTTTTGCCTGAGGTTGAATGAAATTGTCATTTCTGTTAATATTTCTTATATAAAGAGACATAATTATTATAACTCTTCGGGAAAATGCCTGTTGGCAGTAAAGAGCACTTATTTCCAAGGGAGGACAGAGTCCCTTTCCAAATGCTCTTTTCTTCTCCCTCCGGCGCCTCTGCATATTCTGTAGTTGACTACATCCACTGTTTTCTATGCTGTGTGGCAGGATGTTACAAAGAGGGTCCCTCATATCTCTATCTTGCTTTGTGTCTGGACACACTAATCTTTTTGTTAGGTCATGGTTGGTCACTTCAGCCTAAACCCCATGAAACCTCTGGGGAAAAGTGGTCAGTGATGAACTTTTGTGACAGACAGACATCAGTTCAAAGCCTGTGCAGTGTTAGGGTTGACGGAAGCTGTAATGGTCCATGAGAAGAGGCTCACAGGGGGTCCTTTTTCAGGGCAAAAGGACAGATGGTTTTCTCTACTCGAGATCATACACAATGCACAATAGCTCCAGTACTTGCTCCTAACCCATGTTACATGCCCGCCTTCTTCATGATGGGAACGGACACTTTTTATAGACCCAGCAGGGGGACATTTACTCGTTGCTACTGTTCTTTTCAGCTGTTTTGTTGGTAGGCTAAGCTTGCCCTTTTGTAGAGTGACAAAAAAGGGATTTAGTAAAACACTGGCTCCATAAAGAGGGTCATTGTGTATACATGTACCTTCCGTGTAAAAACTAACATATTTTAAACACAGTCAAAGGAAAGTTCAACAATCGATAACTCTGGGTCTCAATTATTTGTGGTAAAATATAATGAATGGTTTTTATTGTGTTAATGCATGCTGAAAATTTTCATAGAGAAAGTTAATCATCTGTGTATTATGTAAGATACACAGTATATTATTTCTAGACAATTCTAAGTATCATAACCGTATGTACTGTACCAAACTACTTAAATATCTATACCAGTTTTAATTGCTGAATTAGTCATAATTTTCAGTTATACATAGAATATGGTTTTCCATTTATACTTTCAAGTGTGTTAAATGCTTAATTTAGCTTTACAAAGAAAGAGATAGTTTTGTATATTTCTTTGAATTCTTAGACTGTTTGTTTTAATAGAAATTAATTGGAAAGATAATTTCTAGCATTTTCATGTGATTGCTACTGTCCCTTAGGACTTGGCATATTTCCTACATATTCAACAATATTAATATAAAATATTAGATGAAAGAATATTATATAAATTCACTAAATGAAAGATAATGTGCTTTCCATAGTTGTCAATTAATCTGTGGAAATGACTTCTTCCTCTGTAAACCAGTCTAAAAAGAATATTGGTTTAATTTATTAGAATCTTATAAAATTGTGTATTTGTCTTTTCATCTCTTTCTGTTATATCCAAAATTGGAAATTTGAGATGAAAATAATCTTTACATAGAAAATTAGGGTGTTTTTTAAATAAAGAATCAGAAAAGCAGATTTTGAATTGAGTTTTGATTGTCAACTTTTTTTCAAATTNATATTTATTTCAGTATACCATTTTAACATATATGAAATATGAATGCTAGACAGAAGATATAATCATTGTATATTTATAAAGTTCTGTAGCTGCATGCTGTCTGACTAGTAGACTATAATGGGTTTGAAATTGAATAGATCAAGTTCTATTATTGTGTTTGCAGAGAGGTGGCCTGGATTGATGTGCTGATTCAACTCAAGTTCATTAAAATAACAGCACATATTGAGTTGAGAAAATATTCACATGCAAGTCATGGTGTAACATAATGATAATAAGATATATTAATTGGGCCAGAAAAACTCTAATATTGAACTGCAGAAGTAGAATTGTTGCAGGAAAGAGGTCCCCTTCCTGGGCCCTAAACTGGGCTCTTATCTAACACTCGGAAATGAATTGTCTGAGGAGATGCACAAAGCAAGAGATTTTATTGGGAAAGGGCACCTGGGTGGAGAGCAGTAGGCTAAGGGAACCCAGGAGAACTGCTCTGCCACTTCTGGGAAGTGGACGGTCACACGGCGTCTCCTTTTGACCTTTCCCGAACTCTTCTGGTTGGTGGTGGCTTATTAGTTCCGTATTCCTTACCAGGATCTGTCATGAAACAACTCCTTGGTTACTAAAGGGCCTGGCCAGGGTGGGTGGTTTCAGTCAGTGCGCTTCCCCTAACAGAATCAGATACATGGAAATGATCTAAGTTCTATGAAAGACTTCCAAGGTATTGATATTTACTACTAAGTGAAATTTCTGGATGAACTGTGTGTTGATATTTTGTTACTGAAGTGTAGAAAGCCAGATTTTCTTGGGACATTGTTCTGATATTTATTACAGGAAAAATCCAAATTAGTTGCTACATACTTTGAGAAGAAATTCCCTTTCAAAACTGGAGAAATCAGTAAGATTTTCCTTCCTCCCTCTCTTGCCCCACTCCTGCCTCTTGTCTTTCAATCAGGCTAATTACCCGAAGCAACTGGTTATCATTTGAGGCTTTTTAGAAATTAGTACAAACGTGTGAAGGATGATGGACTTTACACAGGGGTTTCCTGTCTGGTTGGTAAAATATATTGTCATGGAGAAAACAGAGGTGCTAATCCCATTGAAGTTTTCAATCATCCCTTTCAGAAGCACAGGTGGAAAGAGAAGGTGAAGAGGAACATATAAGGCTACATTTGTAACTTGTGCCTGGGACAAGTAGGTAGCAGCTCTGTGTGATGCACAGACTGAACCATGCATGTAGTATTTTGTTTAGTTTTGAAGGAAATACTGACAAATGAGAGCAGTTCTAGAGGGATGAAAGGCAATGTGGATGAAAAACATTAAAACAAATATTTTTTAACATCTGAAATTTATCTTAAAGGCGTAACAGCAGAAGAAAATAGGAACACTTAACTTGAAAAAGACAAGAGCTAGAGATGGTAGTGATGTTAAGGAAGCAGGGTGGCTATTGTCGGATGCGTGGTAGACCATGTCTGCTTAGAACTGCAGGGCAGAACTTGGATCTGAGAAGAAGTTAACAGGGAGTAAGTCTTGGTACCTACTACTCCACTCCCAACAACGTTCTTGTTTAAAAATGGCTTCCTTTCTAATACAACACTGTAAATCAACTACATTTCAGTTTTTAAAAAAGTAGCTTCCTTTTGCTGTGGTGGGCTGTCATCCATCATGGGGAGATTTCAAGAATGACAGTGAAAATAGTTATTAATTGCCTTCTATGTGTCAAGCCCTGTCTTAGGTATATGCAATAATAATACATAATCTTTATCCTTGAAAAGTGAAAGTGAAATGTGCTCAGTCGTATCTGACTCTTTGGGACCCCAGGGACTATACAGTCCATGGATTTCTCCAGGCCAGAATATTGGAGTGGATAGCTTTCCTGTTCTTCAGGGGATCTTCCCAACCCAGGGGTTGAACTCAAGTCTCCTGCATTGCAAGTGGATTCTTTACCAGCTGAGCCACCAGGGAAGCCCAAGAATACTGGAGTGGGCAGCCTATCCCTTCTCCAGCGGGTCTTCCTGACCCAGGAATCAAGCCTGGGTCTCCTGCTTTGCAGGAGGATTCTTTACCAGCTGAGCTACCAGGGAAGCCCCTTTATCCTTGAGAACTTATCTAGTAAAAAGAGACACATGTAATAAGCATAGTTAAATGTTATCAGTTCTGTGAGAGCAGTGTTTGCAGAGAAGAGTGAGCCAGGGAAGACGAGAAGAGATTGTCTTTGAGGTTAACACTGGACAGTGTATAGGCATTTGCTCAGAGGAGGGAGGCTGAGAGAGGACCCTCACATGGCTTCCTGTCAGAGGTTTTGTAGGAAGGCGTTTTACCGCTTTGGCAGCAGGGTGGAGTGTAGACAAACCCCAGGGCCTGTTATAATTCTATAGCTCTACCAATGATTGCCTTCTAAAATAAAACTTTACAGAGAGAAACCTAACATTGCACTCTAATCTTCCTTTTGCCTGAGGTTGAATGAAATTGTCATTTCTGTTAATATTTCTTATATAAAGAGACATAATTATTATAACTCTTCGGGAAAATGCCTGTTGGCAGTAAAGAGCACTTATTTCCAAGGGAGGACAGAGTCCCTTTCCAAATGCTCTTTTCTTCTCCCTCCGGCGCCTCTGCATATTCTGTAGTTGACTACATCCACTGTTTTCTATGCTGTGTGGCAGGATGTTACAAAGAGGGTCCCTCATATCTCTATCTTGCTTTGTGTCTGGACACACTAATCTTTTTGTTAGGTCATGGTTGGTCACTTCAGCCTAAACCCCATGAAACCTCTGGGGAAAAGTGGTCAGTGATGAACTTTTGTGACAGACAGACATCAGTTCAAAGCCTGTGCAGTGTTAGGGTTGACGGAAGCTGTAATGGTCCATGAGAAGAGGCTCACAGGGGGTCCTTTTTCAGGGCAAAAGGACAGATGGTTTTCTCTACTCGAGATCATACACAATGCACAATAGCTCCAGTACTTGCTCCTAACCCATGTTACATGCCCGCCTTCTTCATGATGGGAACGGACACTTTTTATAGACCCAGCAGGGGGACATTTACTCGTTGCTACTGTTCTTTTCAGCTGTTTTGTTGGTAGGCTAAGCTTGCCCTTTTGTAGAGTGACAAAAAAGGGATTTAGTAAAACACTGGCTCCATAAAGAGGGTCATTGTGTATACATGTACCTTCCGTGTAAAAACTAACATATTTTAAACACAGTCAAAGGAAAGTTCAACAATCGATAACTCTGGGTCTCAATTATTTGTGGTAAAATATAATGAATGGTTTTTATTGTGTTAATGCATGCTGAAAATTTTCATAGAGAAAGTTAATCATCTGTGTATTATGTAAGATACACATATCTTACATAATATTATGTAAGTATATTATTTCTAGACAATTCTAAGTATCATAACCGTATGTACTGTACCGAACTACTTAAATATCTATACCAGTTTTAATTGCTGAATTAGTCATAATTTTTCAGTTATACATAGAATAGGGTTTTCCATTTATACTTTCAAGTGTGTTAAATGCTTAATTTAGCTTTACAAAGAAAGAGATAGTTTTGTATATTTCTTTGAATTCTTAGACTGTTTGTTTTAATAGAAATTAATTGGAAAGATAATTTCTAGCATTTTCATGTGATTGCTACTGTCCCTTAGGACTTGGCATATTTCCTACATATTCAACAATATTAATATAAAATATTAGATGAAAGAATATTATATAAATTCACGAAATGAAAGATAATGTGCTTTCCATAGTTGTCAATTAATCTGTGGAAATGACTTCTTCCTCTGTAAACCAGTCTAAAAAGAATATTGGTTTAATTTATTAGAATCTTATAAAATTGTGTATTTGTCTTTTCATCTCTTTCTGTTATATCCAAAATTGGAAATTTGAGATGAAAATAATCTTTACATAGAAAATTAGGGTGTTTTTAAAATAAAGAATCAGAAAGGCAGATTTTGAATTGAGTTTTGATTGTCAACTTTTTTTCAAATTGAAAAAATAAAACATCTGATTGACAGGAAAATAAAATATACTTTGACAAATTGGAGATTGTGTAATATAAATACAAAGAAGCATCACATGATACATGACTGATTTCTAAGATGAGTGCTATTGATTCTATGTGCTATCTGGAAGAAAGAGGATTTGTGTCTGTGTGTCAGGTAATCCTGTGTTTTGCCATGTAAAGAAGAAATGTCCTTTAAAAATTCTTTGTTTTTATACTCATTTGATCTCTATAGCAACCTGGACAGCAGGTATGACAGGCGTTATTATCACAATTTACACAGAAGAAAACCAAGACCCAGAGGCAATGCCACACTTGCCCAAGTTGGAGGTGTCAACCTTTTCTTTTTCTGATTGCTAGGTTGGGTCTTCTGCTTATGCACAGAGTAATAATTTCCTTAAAATAGGATTGCTGACACACCGAGAAAGGTGGCCATTAGTACCTTTGATGCTATTAGAAACCATTGGGTCAAACATAATTGCTTTCAATCAACTAATTACATCTATTCAGAAGTAATAATCATATGAAAACACATTATTTTGAGAAGTCGGCATGTTATTATCTTCTGGCGAGCAAGAAATGCAAAAGTTACATTCATTTTCTATATATTAATGATTTTTTAGCAGCCCAATTTGCTGACGTAGTTCAGTGCCAATTTGGTTCTTCCACAAGACTATATAAGATTCTATGTGGCACTTGGCAAATTTGAGGTAAATTTGAAATTTCAATTATTAGCATTTAGTTTAATAAAAATCTGGGGATATATTTCTTACACAATCAACTCATGTTTAGTTTTTAAAAATCTCATTACTTTTTGTTGGACGACTTACCCTTCCAACTTGGTGACTTAGTGACTTCCAAATTACTAACTTAGTAATTCAGACAATTACAATAATCTTTGTTCTTGTGTTAATTGGAACTCTAGTGAGATTGGAGTATTTTGCTGAGCTGGGTGGGGCTACAAAGGAAGTAGTCCAATGTGCGGCATCTAATGTCTGTTGATCATCTCTGTCTGGAACTTAGTTCAGATATTACTCAATCCTTTACATCTTCTCTACCTCTGGTGGTTCTTCACAGGGCTATCTGAGGACATTTCTAAAATGCAAATCTTATGTCATGCTTAAATATCTCCATTCACTCACCATGCTTTAAAAAATAATTTTGCTTTATTTATTTTTGGTTGTGCTAGGCCTTCATTGCTGCTCAGATATTTTTCTCTAGTTTCAGTGAGTGGGAAGGCCACGCTGTTTTTTTGGAGCACAGGCTCTCGGGCGCATGGACGTCAGTAGTTGCCATTCCCAGGCTCTAGAGCCCAGACTCCATAGTTGTGGCACACGGTCTTAATTGCTCCAAGGCCTTGGGATCTTCTCAGGTCAGGGTTGAACCCGTGTGTCCAGCATTGGCAGGTGGACTCTTTACCACTGGGCACCAGGAGAGCCCTCCCAAGTGCTTTAAGGATGAAGCCCGCTTGACACAGTGCTTATAGTCTTCATTCCGTCAGGTATGCTGGTTTCTGCTTTGTGTCTTTGCTTTCTTATTTTCGCCTGCAGTGTTCTCTATTCATCTCTGCCTGCCTATACTTCAAAACCTGCTCAAATGTCAGTCCAGATGACTTGCCTCCCCCCAAGTCTTCCAGGCATAGTTAGACCCTCTATTGAGGATTTCGATGGATTGCTCTCATAGGAATGCTTCTTCACATCTCAGTTATTTATTTGGGGGCCTGTCTAGCCTATACAGTGCCTCCCTCATAGTGTATACTCAGTGAACATTTGATGGAGAATCTCTGCTTTCAAAGAGCTTTCTGAAGAGTTGGGTAACACAACTATCAGTGAACTCAGGTTACAAAAAAGATTTTTTGGCTAATCGTAGATAATGCTCTCATGATTACCTTAGTTTCTATATCCTTTAAATTATGGAGTTGGATTAAATGATTTCCAAAGTATATACTTGCTTAAAATTTGGCCATGTAAGAAGAGTAACAAAGTGATATATTTTAATAATGGCATGTAGGAAGTGGTGTTTCATTTGCACGCTGTCGCACATATTAAAGAAAAACTTTAGCCCCCTCAATGCTTTCATTGTGATACAATTGGAAAGAGGCTTCTTGATTCTTAACCCAACTTTTCAAAAATTTACAGAAATGCCCTGCATGCTAAGTGAAGACTTCCAGAGAAAAAATCTTCACAATGAAAACACTGATGGAATTTTGAAAGGATTTAGTGCCCCCTGCCACACCTGCTGATTCTTTGAAAAAGTTTAGCATGAGCACTTTAAAAATTATATGCTTTCTCCCCAGGTTCTAAGTCACATCTTAAAATTTGAAGTAAAAAGGAACTCATCAGTATGAAAAATAACTCTGGTGTCCAGGGTTGAAGTTTTTTACATAAAGAATTCCCTGGAAAGGTGCTGGTCAAATTTCTCTTTTGCACAGTTCATAGCATGTAACTGGTATTCCATAATATTTAATATAATGAATTACAGAGTCTTTGAACATTTAGGCCTCTAAAGACCAAATCCAAGATGGTAGATGGGATTTTCACATGACTGTGAAGACAATGTAGAAGTTGACATAGTTGGCCTCCTGGGGGTGTTTCATCACACAAATGAAGGAGCTATATTCACTTAATTTATTTTAGCAAAAGAAAGACTATTCTCTTTAATAGCCACTTATTTAAGGCCAAAGGGTAAAGAAGGCTAGAGGAGGTGATGTCAATTTCAGTTAGGTTCTATTTTATAGAATGTAGTGCACTATAAAATTTGGCATTTTCTCTCCCAGCTTTCTTTAACAGCCAACATTATTTTATTTGCCTTCATTAAATTTGCATTTTAGCTTCTGCTTTTCTATGTTATTAGGATTTTTGCATTTAAGTGTTTTTGAGTAAAAATAATAAATGGAAAAGACAATTGCACTATATTCTAAATTAATGCAAGCAAGAAAGTTGATTATTTTTTACTGAGGCAGTAGTGATGAAGCCAGTGAATGGAGCTTAGGCTTTGGAACCAGATAGAACTGGCTGTGATGCTCAAACTTACCAACTGTTTGACCTTGGGCACGTGACTGAAATCCATCCAGCCTCCATTTTCTCATTCATAAAAGAGAAATGTTATATATATGGAATTTAGAAAGATAGTAATGATGACCCTGTATGTGAGACAACAAAAGGACACAGACATAGACAATGGACTTTTGGCCTCAGAGGGAGTAGGAGAGGGTGGGATGATCTGGGAGAATGGCATTGAAGAATATATACTATTATGTAAGAAACGAATCACCAGTCTATGTTTGATACAGGATGCAGGACGCTTGGGGCTGGTGTACGGGGATGATCCAGAGAGACGTTGTGGGGTGGAAGGTGGGAGGGGGACTCGGGATTGGGAGCTTGTGTGCACCTGTGGTGGATTCGTGTCGATGTATGGCAAACCAAATAGAGTATTGTAAAGTTAAATTTAAAAATAAATAAATAAATAAATTAAAATAAATAAATAAATTGTTTCTGTCAAAAAAAAAAAAAAAAAAGAAATGTTAACATCCATTAAGAATTAGGAGCAATGTATAGTGGGCATCTAGCATCATGCTGTCACATAGGAAGGTGTTAAACAAATGGAATATAATAATTTTGGTGGCTAAGTCACAGACGCCTCTGGTCTTTAAATTCTAGTTTTTATTGAAAGAATTACATTCCATAAAATTTTCAGTGCCTGACGCATAGCCTGACACATGGCAGAGTCTTGGTAAATATTTACCAAGTAAATGAACTAGTGTGATTTTGTGCAAGAAGGGCCTGCTCACGTAAACCATTGGTATTGTGTAGTATAAATAAATACTAAACAGGAAAAACTGAGAAAAAGGTCAAGAGTGGAGTGTGTGTGTGTATGCTCAGTCATGTTCAACTCTTTGGATACTCCGTGGACTGTAGCCTTTGGAGTTTTCCAGGCAGAATACTGGAGCTGGTTGCTATTTCCTATGCCAGGGGATCTTCCCAACCCAGGGATTGAACCCGTGTCTCCTGCATCAGCACGTGGATTCTTTACCACTGCACCAACGGGAAGAGTTGGAGAAGTAGCTCTAGATGCCTGAGCTGTCATGAAGCAGGGCTAGACGGCATCCTCTAGGGGAAGGTTCCAGGAGAGGCTCCTCCCCCTTAATTCTCTACAGATTGATGTGGATGGTGAAGGGGCAACATGGTGGGTCACCATGAGGGAGGGGACCAAGAGGAGGTGGTCTCCTTAACAAGGGGTGCCCTCAGATCTCAGAGACTGGGTACCTTCTGTTAAGCCAACTCACGCTCTGAGGCCAGCCTTGTGCTGAGGCCTGGATGTATGGATTTGCCCTCCTGAGCAGTGGAGGTAGTCCCGTTTAGCAAATACCTTTTCTGGTTCATACATAGGTTATCATGACTGACTTTTAATCTTTTTCTGTTTCATAAACATAAACAGTATTAAATTTGTGCATGTCTTTGGCTCCGCTTATTTCATTTCAGAATAGTTTGTTATTTTTGAAGGAGTTACACAGGTTCATTGTACAAGAATATAAAGATAAAAGAAGTATTTTTTTCTGAAAAAACTGCTCTTTTCTCCAGAAGAAATCATAGTAGCCTTTTTCTTGCACGATCTTTCGAGAGGTAGTTTATGCATGCAAGTATTCCTTCGTGGCTCAGATGGTAAAGAATCTGCCTGCAGTGCAGGAGACCCAGGTTCAATCCCTGGCTCAGGAAGGTCCCCTGGAGAAGGGAATGGCTACCCACTGCAGCATTCTTGCCTGGAGAATTCCATGGACAGAGGAGCCTGGCAGGCTATAGTCCATGGGGTCGTAAAGAGTCAGATACGACTGAGCGACTATCACTGTCACTTTTTTGTTTCATGTAGGTTCCATATGCTTTATTAGGACAGTAGTCACCACTTATGACCTCACAACAGCAGTAGTTTGCAACATAAAGTATATACTAACGTTGTGATTAAACGTGCATAAGTACCTACCCTAACTGTAACAGTTTCTTGAAAAAGCAATGGGAAAGAAATGTTCAAATAACTGCAGATAGACATCCTTTGGTCACTCCAATCTCTTCATGCATATACTATTACCTGTGGTGAAAATAACTGAGCTTTGTTAAAACAGTGTTGTCTTTCTAATACACTGCAGATATTCACACCTTTTAAAAACTGTTTAAAGGTGAGTTTCCATCAGTGTGATGGTTTACTTATAGTCCAAATTTTATGGTGACCTAAATTCGGCCTTTTAAAGTTTTAGATTTCTTTCTCCCAGACAATCTCTCTTACAGTGCACAATTTTTCTATACTAACAAAATAATCTTAATGAATGGGTGTCATAAATAAAATAAGACAATATGAACTAAATCCAAACCTCAGATAAAGTCTAATTTTATTAAAGGTCTTTTGGGTAGTTTTGTACTGTGTTATTCATAAAGGACATATACAAAGCTGTACTGACTAAGTTAAAAAAAATATGAAGTGTGAAATTTTTTTGTTTGACTATTATGCTGAAAACTGACAATGGAATTTTGTTTAACTTGATCAGGGACACTGAACATTTTTTAAAAGTTGGCTTATTTCCTAGTTTCTTTGATTTTTTTTTTCATTTTTAGACCCTTATAAATACAATTGAATAGTAAAGAACATTTAATGTTTTGAATGTGAAAAGAATTTTTGTGTGTTTGGAAAACTTTTATTCAAATAATGGGTAAATATGGGATTTAACCAGCTATATTAAGCCCTCTTATTTTGTCAGTCATAGGAATGAGAGCTTGGGCTTGTATTTGCTACCAGTAGGGCTAGATAAATGGAGGTTTCTGATAGTGTATTTGGAAGGGTGACTAAAAGGACAGCTTTTACAAACCCATCAAAAACTCTGTAGATGTTTCCCACTGATTTTAAGAGCTGTAGCTCAGCATTTGGGTTCATTAGCTTTTCCATCATGTGATTTAGGATGATCTCAGATTCAAGTGACGTAGGTTAATCTAATTAAGACATAATGCAGAATAAGCTTGAAATACAATAGTGAAGGCTCTCAGAGAACTCCCAAAAGGCTGACACAATAAAAGTCATGGGTTCCGTTTATAACCAAAATTGCTACTTGTTTTTCACTTGAACAAACATGTAATTCAATTGTACAGGAAAAGATTTGTGTCTATATTTTTGTGTCACTTTTCCTGTGGCTAAGAATAATCTTTACCCTATCTTCTACAGTGAATACTCATTTATTTATTTGTCTTTTTTTTTTCCCTCATAGAATACATCTTTTGGGGAGGGGGCACACCCCTGGGCCCACGGCAATGAAAGCACCAAGTTCTAACCACTGGACGCAAGGGAATTCCAAAGAATATCTTTTTAGTTGGTATTTACTAGTAACTGGGTGTAAACATTATGGACTGAGGAGATCATGCTGACTGGTCAGGAGGCACACACTTAGTTCTGAAGGTTCCTCCTAGATTATTAATATATTCTTTCCTGGCTTCTTTATCTTGACAAACCTAGTGTCAACAACAAAAGCAATCTATAAAGTATATTTTGAGGTGAATGGGGAGTTTTTAGGATACTGGATGTTATGCTTAAAGCATAAGCTTGGTTACTAGCATTCTTTCTTTGATATATCCCGTTTTTATGCCTGTTTCTGAAGGTCATTTATTTTTGCCTCTTTATTTCTAGAGAATAAGAGTAGCTTCCTTGGCTGTTCTTCCATAGCCTTCTAGAAAATAATAAAAGTATTAGCTGATATGCTTTATACCAAGTATCAAGCATTAAGTATTTTTCACATAATATCTCAGTTAATCTTTACAATAACCTATTAGTCCAATTTTATAGATGGGATAAATGAGCCCCCAGGAGGCTAAATAACTTTCACACATCAGGTACTTTTTAAAATGGAGGTTCAATTCAGTACAGTCACTCAGTTGTATCCAACTCTGCGACCCCATGGACTGTAGCATGCCAGGCTTCCCTGTCCAACTCCTGGAGCTTAGTTCTGTCTTATCCTGGAGTCCAAGCTTATATTATATCATATATAACTATTATACCTATTGGGACCTTCCCCAGTGGCTCAGCAGTAAAGAATCCACCTGCAGTGCAGGAGCCACAGGAGACATGGGTTCAATCCCTGTATCAGGAAGATCCCCTGATGGAGGGCATGGCAACCCATACCAGTATTCTTGCCTGGAGAATCCCATGGACAGAGAAGCCTGGCGGGCTATAGTCCATAGGGTTGCAAAGAGTCAGACGTGACTGAAGCGACTCAATAGGCCAGCATGTATACTTATTGCTATAAGAGACTATTAAAAAAAGAAAACTTTAGCAAAGTAAATATTTGGAAGTACTGTTAGTAGCAAGAAGGATGCATAGGGAATAAAAAAGCACCTGAGAGAAGAGGACTGTTGGAAAGAATTATGTTAATATGTTGTTGTTGTTTAGTTGCTCAGTTGTGTCCAACTCTTTGTGACCTCATGAACTGCAGCACGCCAGGCCTCCTGTCCATGAGATTCTCCAGGCAAGAATACTGGTATGGGTTGCCATGCCCTCCATCAGGGGATCTTCCTGATACAGGGATTGAACCCATGTCTCCACCATCTCCCAGAGTTTGCTCAAACTCCTGTCCATTGAGTTGGTGATTCCATCCAACCATCTCATCCTCTGTCGTCCCCTTCTCCTCCTGCCCTCAATCTTTCCCAGCATCAGGTTCTTTTCCAATGAGCCAACCCTTCACATCAGGTAGCCAAAGTATTGGAGTTTCAGCTTCACCATCAGTCCTTCCAATGAACACCCAGGACTGATCTCCTTTAGGATGGACTGGTTGGATCTCCTTGCAGTGCAAGGGACTCTCAAGAGTCTTCTCCAGCATGAATCGGGTTGTACTCACTGTCGATGTATGGCAAAGCCAATAGAGTATTTAAAGTAAAATAAAGTAAAAAAAAAAAGAAAATTTAAAAAGTCTGGTGGTATATAGCATGGGGCCACAACAATGGCTGTTTTGGAGAATAATCCTGACATTCATTCGTATTCTGCTGTTATATCTTTAATTCCTTGTGTAGTTCAAATGATTTATAGTATATACTGTCATTACATCAAAAAATACATGTTAAAATAAGTATCTATTGCCTTAATTATGTCATCTTAGTGAAAACATATTAAAATATCACTGTTAATTGATAAAAAATACTAAAGAGAAAGCATAGTTTATTTAAACAAAGTGGTGCTGTTTAAACTGCTCCTTCGACTTTCAGCTAGTGTTTTTTGCAGATGTGATCTTTAGTCTAAAGTTTTAGCCCATGCTGAATATTTTGCAATGTCTCAGTTCTCAAATTTTAATAGATAGGTTAATAGATTTGAATAAGAGGGTTGAACCAACATAGCTCATGATTTGCCCTGAAAACCTGAGGATTTTCTAATTAAATACTGGATGATCAGTCAGTGCTGTTCAGCTTACTAAATCATGAATTTTTCCATCTTAGTGACATGGTTAAAATTGGAAATGTCAAAAATGCCTGAACAAGAGTGTGATTCATGGACTTGAGCCTGGACTTGTTTTCAATTTTCTTTATTGAAAAAAGACATTATAAGTAGATTAACTAGAAATTATAGTGTACCTATTAACCTGTGTTTTAGCAAGACTGTGTTTCTAAGTTGGAAAACATTTACTTCCTTCAACAAAAGTGGTGTTGGTCTCTTTAAAATATAATACAATTAATTAATTTCTCAACATCAGAGGCGAAGACCATGCGTTGTTGGATTTCATTTGAAATCTTCTTAGAGGGACTTGATCAGCCTGATCTCTGGTTGGGCAGCTCAAAACTCAAAGCAGATTGAACTGAATTTATTATTCCCTAATAAATAATAAATAAAACTCAACTTTGCTCCTCCCTTTGCACCCTTCTCAGTGAATGGTGCTCATTGTCCAAACCAACCACTTAAGAACTATTCTTGACTTTGTAATTTTTCCTTCACTGGGTCATGTCTGTCG
Organism: Neotragus pygmaeus; assembly: GCA_006410875.1. Classification (NCBI taxonomy): domain Eukaryota; kingdom Metazoa; phylum Chordata; class Mammalia; order Artiodactyla; family Bovidae; genus Neotragus; species Neotragus pygmaeus. Next base: position 115,095 of record SJYV01047155.1, read on the forward strand.
TCCCAGATGTCTCAGATCTGTCTGTTCTTCTCTGCTCCTTCTGCTGCGACTCTCGTCCTGCCCACCCATATCTTTCCTTGGGTGATGGTAACAGCCTGATTTCCCCTACTTCCTTATTGCTTTCTGCCAGTCTGTTTTCCACACTGTAGCCAGAGTGGTCTTTCTGAAGCGGAGTCTGGTGATTCTCGAAGCAACTCCAAATATCTGAACAGGGCGGACCTCTACTGGAGCCTGCATCCGCCTTCCGCCCTCATCTCGGGCCCTTCTGGCTGTCCTTGAGCCATGTCGCACTCTCTCCTTCTCTCCCACGCTGTGTGCTCCTTTTCACCCTCTGGACCTCCACCTNACCACTGAGCTACCAGGGAAGCCTATGAATTAGTTAAGGTGGTTGAAATATCTAGTACTTACTACCGTTTCCAGCACCCAGTGGGCATTCAGTAATTATTGTTGAATAAGTGCATGAACCAGAAGGTTAATTGCATGTCACTAGCTGTCTTCTTTATAAGAATGCTGTCAGAAAAGTAATTGGAAAATTTCTGCCCAGGTGCCGACTTAAGCAATGCCTCTGCACTTATCAAGGGCTTTAACTGCTTAGTTGCCCTACATTCATCTTCATTAACCATCAGCCTTGATCCCTGAAAAATGGTGCAGCTGCTTGGTGGCTATTTCCCATACCCCTCACTACTCAGCTGTCCACCAGAGAGCTGGGTTGATTTTTCAGACAAACATCTGAAACTTTAGAGCACCTATTCTGTTTCTTAAAAATTTTAAATTGAGGTAACATTGGTTTGTAACATTTTATAACTTTTGTTTGTACAGCGTTGTATTTTAACTTCTGTACACACTACGGTGTGTTAGCTACTGAAAGCTTAGCTTTCTTGTGTCACCATACAGTTGATCCGCTTTCCCCATTTCACCCTTCCTCTCTCGTCCCTTTTGGTAATCACTACTCTGTTCTCTGTATATGTGTTTATTTGGTTTATTCATTTATTTAGGTTTTCTTTTTGTCTCTGTTTCTTTTTGATTACAGTGATTATAATATTTTTACTCCACTCTTTATTTTTGTGGATTTTTTCATATAAGCTTCTTAATGGTAAAACTCATGTGGTTTCATCTTTGATTCCCTCACAAACTCCAGAACAGAGACCTCTTCCTAGATGACTTACCAAGTTTGTAGAATGAATACATATATTAATGAAGATGCTTAATGAGAGAGTTGAGAGGAATGAATAGGAGAAAGAGGATAGATTCATATGTGGAGAAAAAATGAGCACAGTGGAGTCAACTCTACAAAAGAATTAAATTAGAGTGCAATTTAACCCTAAAATATTTATAAAATTTTAAGATTTATTGAGTGTTTATTCAGATATATTTTGATTTGGAGATAAAGATGCAGTAATTACAATAAATATGTTAAGAAATTTCATACAGTATGATCTCAAATCACTTCTGAGAAAATGAATGCCTTGAGTTATGATGGGGAACTCACGTGTGCGTGAGTGCCAAATTGCTTTAGTTGTGTCCGACTCTTTGCCAAGCTATGGACTAGAGCCCACGAGACTCCTCTGTCCATGGGATTCTCCAGGCATGAATACTGGAGTGGATTGCCATTTCCTTCTCCAGGGGATCTTTCTGACCCAGGGATCAAACCCGTGTCTTGTGCATCTCCTGCATTGCAGGTGGATACTTTACCATTGAGACCGGGGAAGATGGGGAACTCACTCATTGCCAATTAGAACACTCTGTACTTTTCTTACATTGCTTTAATATCCAGTGATCCAGGTTTCGCTGATGGAACTGACAGTGATTTTGCCTCGGAAGCTTTAAGTGTAACGACTTGCTTGCTGTTAGAACTGGCAGCTCCCTGGCTCTCCTGTAATGCTGGCTATAAAGGTTTATCATGTGCATGTGCTTCAGTCCAGCTCAGTTCAGTCGCTCAGTCGTGTCCGACTCTTTGCGACCCCATAAATCGCAGCACGCCAGGCCTCCCTGTCCGTCGCCAACTCCCGGAGTTCACCCAAACTCATGTCCATCGAGTCGGTGATGCCGTCCAGTCATGCCATCCTCTACTGTCACCTTCTCCTCCTGCCTTAGTTTTATAATAAAATATGCGATTTTACATGCAATATCGTAAGGAAAATCTGAACGTTGATCAGTATAATTGCCCTGTTTATAATGTTGCTTTTGCGCAGACTTAACGGAATTTGAAATATCCCTCTGAGTTAATGTCTATCTTCCTACTTAAAAAATAATTTCTGAACACTTTGGATGCTTTTATTGTTGTTAGTGTTTTCATTTTGTGTATTACCTATGCTTTTTTTGAATACTATTTTTTAGTACTTAATAAAACACAACTAGAGGATCACCTATTAAAAACACAAAACAAAAAAAACCCCAAACCAGTAGCTAAGGCCCAGTCTCTGCATTCCCCATTTCCTTCTTGAATATAGTTCTTTACATAAGGCTTCTTTATATTTTTAAGATTTAACCCTTACTTTGTGCTGCACTTTTGTTAATTATCATCTGCTGTGTTTTTGCCCGATACTCTGCCTTCGTAATCACTACTGTGCTCTACTCCCTAGGTCAGGGTTAATCTAGTCCATGTTCGTTCAATATCTGCACAGACTGGATGAATGGATCCACCTCCTAACTTCCAATCAAACCTGCCATTTTCTGATTGAATTTCTTTTGGTCTTGAGTTTTTTCTGCCTTTTCTTTGCCCATCACTATGCTCTCTACATATGGTAGAACATCTCTGTTATTTCAGAAATGTTATTTCACTTCTCTGGAGTGACCCTTCAATAGATGCTTTGACTTTCAAAATAAGCTTGCTTTCCACACCTTTGAACTAGTTAATTATGTCCTGCATACCAGTCCCAACCCAGAGTGCCAAGTACCTGGAGACCTTTCAGGCTTCTGTCTTTGCTTATAACAAACAGGGTCATGTTGGTCTAGGAGACAGGTGTCCCTATTTCCTAGTTTGCCTAGGACAATTCTGGGGTTTGCCTGCTATTCTAGTTTAATTATTAATAGAACCCCCTTCACTCTCAAAAGTAAGATATGTAATATAGTCACCTAACCTCCTCCTAAGATATGACGGTAGCCAAACTTTAAAATTTTCTTTTGTGTTTCAATTTTAGTGCCATATTGAGGAACTTTGAGGTTTAGTTTTTAAAATCAGATCACATAAACTGTGTAGTTTATGAAATGATTTTCAGTTTACAGCTATTTGAAAAGAGATGATAAAATATAAAGATATAAAATGGACAGATCAAGACACAAAAGTTTTTCTCAAGGTCCACACATTTCTGGATAATATATTATTATAGGCTTAAGAATTCCTAGGAAGACAATTTTAAAAGATTTGTTTCATTTCCCCTTATCAAATATTCTGGAAAGCAACCCACTGTCCAAGACACTTAATTTTGAGTGCCTATAATTGTATATGTTTAGTTATGTAAGCTCTCTTGGGGACCATATAGCAAGTAATGCAGTTATTGAATCACTCAAGTGAGGAATTATAACAATTCTAAAAATATAGCATCTCAAGATACCTTTAAAAAAAGTAGTGTTAGCATGCCTTTCATGTGCAGTGTAGCAGAAAATGACTAGGCCCTGGTAATTATTCTCAGGGCTGCCGTCTGTGAATTAAAGCTTAAATGCCTTGAATTGCAGATGCTTCAATTCCTTTTTATTCGCTTTGTAAAGTCCCCTAAAATTATTGCAAATTACTTCAACAGAAAGAAAGCAGTGGGATCTTGTGAGTACCTTTAAGTGAAAATAATATTGGAAGGCCTACAAAGTGACACAGCAATTTTTCTGATAATTCTGTGAACTTTACAGATATTGCTATCCTGCTTTTCCTAATATTTCAGTGGATACTAAGATCTGGAAAAAAGAATAACCCATAGAGTAGACACTATGCTTTTCCATTGCACATGCGTAATTTACCTTGACTTAGGGAGTTCACTGTCTATGTTTGGGCTATTTTTATGATGAAACAAATTTGCTTCTGTTTCTTTTCTTCTTATATCCTTCTGCCTATTTCAGGATAAGTAAAGAGGATAATGTTTTAACATGATAGTAAAGTTAAGAAAGGAGGTCTACTATAGTCTGGGGCTTTGGGCAAGTTCTAAGAACCGTTTATGTAGAAAAGAAGTTTTATCTTCCAGACTTTATCTTCTTTTGACTTTGACTTTTAACTTCACTGCCTCCAGTAATTTTTTACACAATTCATGTGTATTAAAATAGACATAAGAGAATCTGAGTCAAAATCACAGGTTTATAGATATAGAAGGGACACGAGAGAATATATCCTCCTAACTTTCCATTGGCACCACAGCTCCCAACTCCAGAGAGGGTCATCTGTGTCAGACACGAAGCCTTTTAGAGATGGTAGTCCATTCCATTATTAAACAACTCAGCTCTCTGAGAGATCTCTTAGATCTCACCTAAGTCCTTCATATTGGAATTTAAGGTTATTTCCTTTGGTTCTCTCCTCATTGTCGATAGAGAACAGCTGGTCACTGGATAACTGATCAAATACCTTAAGAATGTTATTAAATCATCCATCAGTCTTCCCTTCAGCAGGCGCAATAATCTCTGTTCCTTTAATCTTTCCCCATAGATATTACTTTCCAACCCTTTAATCATCTTTGTGGCTCTTCTCCACTTTAGTAGAGTTAAATTTGGACCCTACAAATTGGGTACAGGTTTTAAAAAACCGTTCCTTTTAGAATAAAGAGCAACTATCTGGTCCTTGAAGCTTTTGGCAGTGTTCCAGCTGCACCCAGAGGCCCCTTTCATCCCAGAGACAGAGTTGGTTCCTAAACCTTTTCCTTCCAAGTTCACAGCACAATTTTTTCCATGTGTGTTGATGGCATGAAGACTCATGGAATCAAAAAGAGATGAAGCCCTAATATTAAGGTGACACTCCGTTTACTCCTATTTTCTTCCCCCTCCTACATTGCAAAATTTTATTTAGTTTATGAATATAACCATGAGTTGAAGTGATATTTTAAGTAGGCTACATAATATTGAAAAATTAAAGTTTTTAAAGCTATCAAAAACAACTTAGAGGAAGCTTCTTTTAGTTTAATGAAATAAATACAAATAGGCACAAATTTGCTAAGTTAACAATGAATAATCATTTGTGTAAATAATTTCTCCAACTGTGGGAGTAAAAGAGTGAAGAGTTTTCATGAAATAAAAATGCCAGTTACTTACACTTGTTATTATAAAAGTGTGAGTGTCTAAATGCAAATAATGTCAATATCAAGGTAACTTTTACATAGAATGTGAGTTTAAGTAACAAAGAAGAATAATTCAAATATAGTATATGACTTCTGGTCTACTGGGTTTATACCACAAACCCTGTCCAGCTCAAGCTCCATCTTATGCACACTAATATTGGCTAGTCTCCCAGACCATAAAGCTACCATTCTTAATTTGACCTTCAACCCCACCGCTCCACCTCTTGACAAACTTTGACAGATTGTGTGTTGGTGTGTGTGTTTATTATAGGGAGTGAAATGGAGTGCATATGGGTTAAGAACATTCATTATTCCAAGATTAGGGTTTGCCTTTAAAAAATGAGGCTGAAGACTTTCAAGCAGAATAGACTATTAGAAAAACTGGTGGTAGAAAATGACTTGTTACACAAATGATATAAAGGTGAGGAAACGTGGCTGTGAAACACAGCAGCTATTGGAGTTTTTGTAGGAAAAGCTGGGATGACAAGCATACAAGCATGTGCAAAGCAAGGAGTAATCCACTTTATAAAGGCTCAGGACACTGATGTCACAGTTAGAGAATGTGAGCTCTGTGAAAGATGAAGCCCATCAGCCATGAATATTCCAGACCCAGGGCTCTTGGTCTTTGTATTCAGCAACACTTAACATGCTTGACACCACTTAAGGACACAGGTGGAAAAAAGTCAGGACTTGATATGGTGTCTTTATGTCAATTTTTTAAAAGTGCAACAGAAGTGTGTTATATGTGTAATAAAAAAGACTTATGAACACATCAGGAATCTGTACAAATGAATTAAAGTCATGGAGGTAGTTTTCTGGGGGTAAGATTGGGGTTACTAGGTTCCACTAACTCTACTTCAACAACAAATTCTAAATGTTTCCTGTGCTATAAATTAGAAACTACTTGTTTTTAATTAAGACCATCTGTAAACTCAAAAGGACTTGAGGACTAAAGGAGTGCCAAGGCTAAAACTGGTAGTGTTTATTTCTCAGGTCAAATGTTTTCTGCTAGGTAAATATTTCTTAGATTTGAGATATCTCATGACCTGTTTCCTCTAAAGATCTCCCATTAAGTAGCTAACAGGTGACTTAATGACAGTGTGTTCAGAAACCATCTAGAAAATAAGACCACCCTCTTTGGTGTGTGTGTATATATATATATATAATAAATATGACTTAATACAATTTTTAGCAATAGATCTTGATGATTTAAACAAGGTGTCTGTTATTTTAGGAACTGGACAAAGAAGGTGAAAGTAAAGAAATATGACACTCTAGAAAATACAAACCTTATCGATGATGTTTTAGAAAGAAAGAGGGCATTCAAGTGGGAAGATAAAGAATGCTCAGTTCAGTCGCTTAGTCGTATCTGACTCTTTGCAACCCCATGAATTGCAGCACGCCAGGCCTCCCTGTCCATCACCAACTCCCGCAGTTCACTCAGACTCATGTCCATCGAGTCGGTGATGCCATCCAGCCATCTCATCCTCTGTCGTCCCCTTCTCCTCCTGCCCCCAGTGCCTCCCAGCATCAGAGTCTTTTCCA
>SJYV01047156.1:6817-21662 GCA_006410875.1 Neotragus pygmaeus
ACAAAGGGTGGGTGGGAGGGCAAGAGAAGGGCTCTACAAGAAGACGAGAGAGCTGCATGGCCAGATGTCAACAGCCACCTCTATCCCAGGGCAGAGACATGACTACTGCTCAAAGCTCCAGGTGATGCTGATAAACAATTCACCCCGTATCAGTTGTGACCTTTCAACCTCTGTGATTTTCCCCTCAGCTGCTTTGGCTGCACAGCATGCAGGATCTCAGTCGCTGGACTAGGGACTGAACCTGTGTCCCCTGCATTGGGAGTGAGGAACCTGATCACTGAACCACCAGGGAAGTCCCCACCAGTGTAATTTTTACCCATCACTTGGGCAAAATAAGGCAGTCTGCGAGGACTACAGGGTTCTGGGTTTCAATCAGCCTGTTATGTGCTGCAGGGCCCGGGGCGAACGACTGAAGCCCAAGGTCTCATTTCCACAAGTCTGAGCCAGCAACACTGACAGAAGCTGTCTCAGGAGTGAGGGGACCCTGCATGCACTGAGCTGAACGCCAGTGATGGAACAGGGCTCCTGATGAAAGTCATCACCGCCGTGATCGTCACAGGTCGTGACGATCTGCTACCCACATCACATCAGAATCAAGAAGTAAGCCTGAAATGGTTGCTCTGATCAGTAAGCAAATCCAGCCCATTATTAACAAACATAAACTGGGTGCCGAGTGTTCCTCTGCAAACGACACATGCAGGAGCCCGTGCTCTCCTCTGCCCGGCCCCTCTCAGCCCAGAAACACCGTGGCGGGCCAGAGAGGAATGGGCAGGGTGGCTCTCTCCCACGTGCCTCTTGGGAGAAACCCCCATGACAGAGCCAGATGAACTCACTGCAGGCAAGAAAATGACACCAAGCCTTTTAGATAACTGTTCATCTCCTTTCCCAGGGAAACAAAACTGTGGCATAGCATAAACGTCTACACTTTTAAAAATCAATTTTTCTATTGTTTTTACTATTTTCTTTAAAATGAAGTACAGGTGATTTATGAAGTTGTGTTAACTTCCGCTGTAGAGCAAAGTGATTCAGTTTTACACATACACATATTCTTTTTCACATTCCTTTCCATTATGGTTTATCCCAGGGCACTCAATACAGTTCCCTCTGCTATACAGCAGGATTCTGTTGTTTATTCATTCTACATTATATCCTATAATAAACCATAATGGAAAAGAATATTTAAAAAGAGTGTGTGTGTGTGTGTGTGTCATTCTACATTATATCCTATGATAAACCATAATGGAAAAGAATATTTAAAAAGAGTGTGTGTGTGTGTGTGTGTGTGTGTGTCATTCTACATTATATCATAACAGAAAATATTTAAAAAGAATGTGTGTGTGTGTGTGTGTCATTCTACATTATATCCTATGATAAACCATAATGGAAAAGAATATTTTAAAAGAGTGTGTGTGTGTGTGTATGTGTGTAAAATTGAATCACAGGCTTCCTAGGTAGCTCAAGGGAATCTGCCTGCTAAGGCAGAAGACTTGGGAGACATGAGTTCGATCGCTGGGTCAGGAAGATCCCCTGGAGGAGGGCATGGCAACCCACTCCAGTGTTCTTGCCAAGAAAACCCCATGGACAGAGGCGCCTGGCAGGCTACCAGTCTGTGGGTCACAGAGTCAAAGACGGCAGAGCACATGCATAACTGGATCACTCTGCTGCACAATGCCAAAATTAACACAACACTGTAATTAACTAAACTTCAACAACAACAAGAAAAATTTTTTTAATAGTATGCAGCTGCTAGCCTCAAACTCCCTCACCAAGACTCCCCTATCCCTCTCCCCTTGGCGGTCTCAAGTCTATGCTCGCTCTCTGTGAGTCTGTGAAAACCAGTCGGGGGCACCTGAGATTTTCCCGGGCCAGCTGTGCGGTGGCCTGCGCCCACACCGGATCCTCCTGGCACCTGCACAGACCCCACCCGCCACGTGGTGTGCACGTCGCCCAGGATCCGCCCTCCGCATGCCCGAGACTGCCTCCTCACACGCACTTCTCACTAGCGGCAGGTCCTCGGCAGGGGCCTGATTTACCCAACAGCTTGGCTTGTTCGCGGATCCCTCTTTCTAGGACATACATGCATTCACAGAAGACACACACACCTGCTTTCTGCTCCAGATCCTTGAACGATTTTAAGACACCTTCCAGCTGCCGAGCGAGCTCTGCTCTCAGGTACTCTTCTCGGACCAGGGCCGCCAGGTCGTCGCCCAGGGCCTGCACCGCTCTGGTCCGCTTCCCCTCCTGCTCCACCGCCTGCTGCAGCTTCTGGGCCGTTTCCAGCTGCTGGCTCATGGCGTCGGGGTGTGTGCTGCCGGCCACGCTGCTGCTGAGCTGATCGTCCAGGTCAGCCAGCTTCTCGGACAGGCTTCTCAGCAGGCTTTGATACTGGGTGCTTTTCCCAACGGCCTGGTCAATGCGGTCACACCGGTCCCTCAGCTGGCCCGTGAGGCTGTCCCATTTCTGGGTCACAGCCGCCAGCTGCTCCTTCACAGTCCCGTGGAGGGACGGGTGCTCCCCAGGTCTCTGCAGGATGCATCGGCCGGCCGCGGTCAGCTGCTCGTACTGCGGCTTCCTGGTGTCGAACTCCTGCAGGAGAATCTGAGAGAGAGAGAGCGTGAGGGTAACTGAGCACAAAGATGACTGGAGAACGAGTCACAGGAAACACGGCTTTATGTTTCTGCGCAGAAATGATAGTTAATTGTCTAGCTTTTATTTTTGCTTTTGTTACCGCTTTCCTAGCTTTTATTTCAAAGGCAGTGTGGTTATCGTAAACTAAACCCAAAGGGCAATGCTGTCTCACAGAGATAACACTTGGTCTAAAATAACATCCCCCAAAGGGGGAGGAAAAAATAAATATTTTTGCTAGTCTGGGGAGAAGGAAGAGAAATTCATACACAAGTTCTCACACACAAAGGGAAACGCTGAGTTTAGACAAGTTCACATACCCTAGCACCAAATTTGATTTTTCCTACTTGTACTTTTCTTTTTACAGGAATTTTTTGAATGCTCTATAGCATTTTACACCAAAAAAAAAAAAAACCAAAACAATGCACAGTGATAACAATATCAGGCTATACCGACTCACGGTGCATTGATTTACAAAGATTGCTTTTTAAACCCAAGATTGATGTGTAGGCTTTTTTGTAAAGATTTAGCCAATAAATCACATCGTTCCAAGTGTGCAGGCTCNTTTTACACCAAAAAAAAAAAAAACCAAAACAATGCACAGTGATAACAATATCAGGCTATACCGACTCACGGTGCATTGATTTACAAAGATTGCTTTTTAAACCCAAGATTGATGTGTAGGCTTTTTTGTAAAGATTTAGCCAATAAATCACATCGTTCCAAGTGTGCAGGCTCACAGAGGTTTTCCCTGTAAAATGGACAATCTCCAAATTTTCCTCTTAATGTAATATTTTGTCTGTCTCTGGGAGACCATGGACAATTATTTCTTCTAAAATATTTCTTTACCTCTTTTGCTTCCAGCCTATTCAGATGAAGAACATACAAGCCGAGAACAGTATGTGACTCAACTGCCTGGACTGATTTGTATTTTCAGAGCAGGGATCAGCCTCCCCGCACTAAAACTACCCCCCGGCACCGAAAGGAGCTCTCAGAGACCCCATATCTGCGCCATCTGCACCTCCACACTCCGGATCATTGCCTGGCCCAGATCCGCAGCTCCGGCGGCCATGGGCCGCATTCCCCAAGCCCGGGTCTGGTCCTTGCTCTGTTCGCCGGCACTCCTGCGATCATGTGTGACTCAGATTTGATCAGTTTTTGCCCCGTGTGGATTTATCTGCTCATAATCAGATGAGTCTAAGTAACCTTGTGGGTTTCAAGGTTCCCTCTCTGCCTCCCTTCTTTCTCCTCCTCCCCAACTCGGGGCTGTTTTGCATGACCTTTCTAAATTTCATTATCTACTACCACAATCAAAACGAATCAAACTCCAAGGGAGTCATTTCTAAACAATACACTAGCTTCTCATAAAAATGCTACTGCTTATGCAATCACATTAATACTTCAAAGAAGGTCCTCTTTAACAGGGGTCTGTACAAACCATAATATGAATGAGACAGTCAAGGGACATGACCATCCATGGGCTCCGTGGACCACTCAGGGATGCTCCAGTGCTTTGCTCCTCACGGGCATGTGATACATCACAGATGCCTGCCCAGGCAGGGAGAGCACACATGTCCAACGCTAACGTATTTCTCATGAAAACATCCATCTTGTTAAGTCACAGAGACTCACCTGCACTTGCTGCCTCTGTGTGTTCAGCATATTTGGGTCAATTGACAAGGGCCCAAGGACACTGACCATCAGTTCTTTTTCCACAAGCCACTGTTTTAACTGAGCCTCCACAGTCTGGAACTGGGTTAGGTTATTTGAGGATTCTTCCAGCTTTTGTTGTCTATCAACTGTCAATTGATTGAGTTCTTGCCACTTAGAATCTAAAAAACAAAAAAATGATAAAGGATGCAACAGATTTTGTTGTCTATCAACTGTCAATTGATCGAGTTCTTGCCACTTAGAATCTACAAAACAAAAAAATGATAAAGGATGCAACAGAGGTTTGGTTTTCGTACATTTAACACAACTGTATCTTAATGAAGATTACATAACAACTCAAAAGGATCCCCAGGGGCCATCATTCCACCCTCGTGACTCTCCCTATACAGTCTGTTAAAACTTAAGGGTTCATTGCGTTTAACAATACAAATTTTATGGTCCTGAGGGTTGTATGTCAGTTGAAGTATAAGAAAAATGAATTTGAATCTGATTTTGGAGGATGTCGTAAATTATGGGATACTCCTAAGAAACCTCACTCCTTCTAGAAGTCCCATAGAGTTTGTTTATTCACCTAGAACTGACCTACTAGAACAATGAACATGTCTCCTTTTCTTTAATAGCAAACCTTCAATGACCAGTTCGAGGTAAGTGATCCCCAAGTATGTGTACCCACGGCCAACCATGCCCTTCTATGCAAACCAGCAGCTCGCTGCTTGGAAGTTACACCAAGAAATCTCACCAACCCTTTAAACTCAACATTGGGGAAAAAAGAAAGCTATGAAATTCCTATCTGAATCGGTAGATTTTTCCAGCTTTTAGATTTTTCTTGAAGGTTCTTCTCTCATACATTGTGAGATGCAATAGTTAAGATTTCTTTCATGACACTCTTACGTCCTTAATCACCAAAACTTAAAGCCAGTTCTTCCACTCCTAATACCCTAATGCCATGTGGGTCCCAACTCTGTTTCGCCTAGATCAGTGGTTCTCAAACTGGAGCTACGCCAGAGAGCCCTGGAGTCTGCTCACACAGGACTGGGCCCACCCCCAGGGACCGAGGAGCAGGTCTGAGTGAGGCCTGAAGGTGCGCTTCTAACACGGCCCCAGGGTGCTCAGCTCTTGCTGCCACGAGCGTGTCACGTGCACACCCAGACCAGCAGCCGTCTACCCCGCTCCACCGCCACCTATGACCCTCAGCTCCAGCACACTTGTTCTTAAATAATCTCCCTTAGACATCACTGAACACATCACTCCTGGGCTCAAACCTCTCAATATGTCACCCAGCACCATGCAGATGGCAAAATCTAATCACCTTTGCTTTAATCTGCAAAGGTGCCCAAAACTGCCCTGGTCTGCTCATCCCAGAGTATCTGTCCTCCTCTCGTCTGCACCACTGGCCTCACACCCTTATCCAAACTGGGCGGGTGCACGCGGGCCCGTCTGCCCACAGGCTCCATCCTTGCCTTCAGGACCCACTGGTTCTCACACCCTGCTAGGATGCCTGCCTGCCACCCCCTGGAGCCAAGTTACTGACCATCCTTGAACACCAATCACTGCACAGTCACGGAAGCTGTGATGAGCTGTGACAGACTGCTTTTCAGCCAGCATAATGTACCACAGAGCTGCTTTTCCTATAACCCAACCCCTGAAACCTTCCCTGAACGACATCATTCCATGAGGCCTGTTCTAGTCAGTCACAATCTGACAGCAAAAGGATGCAAGTAAACAATAAACGAAGAAGAAGAAATATCAAGATCTTATCAGGAGGCCTTTTGAAATATACATTCCTCACTCCCACCCTTATTTTAAAATGCTTTGATAATATTCTCCCAAGTAATTCTGATATTCTAGGTGACAGTCACTGAAATAGGCCCTAATTAATGATAAGGCAACAAGAGTGTCAAGCAAAATAAGCCTTTCAACATTAAGATCGTTTAGGATGCCTCTTTTTTCATTGCAGCAGAGTTGATTTCGGAGGAGGCAATGGCAACCCACTCCAGCACTCCTGCCTGGAAAATCCCATGGACGGAGGAGCCTGGAAGGCTGCAGTCCATGCGGTTGCTGAGGGTCGGACACGACTGAGCGACTTCACTTTCACTTTTCACTTGCACGCATTGGAGAAGGAAATGGCAACCCACTCCAGTGTTCTTGCCTGGAGAATCCCAGGGACGGGGGAGCCTGGTGGCTGCCGTCTATGGGGTCGCATGGAGTTGGACACGACTGAAGCGACTTTGCAGCAGCAGCAGAGTTGATTTACAACGTATGTCAGTTTCAGGTGTACAACAAAGTAAATCAACTATACATGTAAGGATGACTCCTATTAAACTGAAACATACTTCGAGACGTCTAAGTTCACCACAGCATATCAAACTCTAAAGAAAGGACAAGGTTTAGCTAAATATAATGGAACAGCCAACAGTGAAATGATGTTTATGACGAGTAAACACATTCACTACGTGCCAGTGTTTGAGCTGCACACACACTGAGTCACTGAATTCTCCAAACAGCACTATGAAGTACAGAGAATGACTCACTGTCTTACACTCATTTCAACATCATCACAATAAGGAAAGGGGGTGATAAGACAACAGGGACCGTGGAGGCAATTCTGCATCTCCGAGGAACGGTGCACGCAGGGACAGGGTGGGAACGTTCACAGCACTCTTCATGAAGAGCAAAGCCCCGACCCCGTGGGGAGCGGCCTCCACCGGCCTGTCAGGCAAGGGCCCGGGAGCACGAAGCAGAGGTTGGCAGGGTCCCGCCAGGAACTTTGTGGCAGAAAAGGGCACCCATCTTTTCCAGACAAATAAACTAAAAGGACTCTCAACACTAAAATGTAACAAAGCATAAAAAATTAGAAGCACCCAAAATCCAGCTAAAAAAAAAAAGACCATAAAGAAAACACGTGACTCAATGCACGGCAGTCTAGTAACCAGTATCTACCTTCTTTGTAAACATAAATTTCGTTATTGTGTTTAGTGAGAAAAACAAAAGATATGCCAAGGCCCAGCCCCAGACAACATGAGATGACACTTCTGAAATTGCAAAAACAGATTCTGAAACGTGGAAGCAGATCTCCAAGTCAGGGGGACTGTTGGATAGATGTTTTCTAATAAACATTATGATTTTTTTTTTAATGGCTGGGTTTCTGTTGGAGGCCTCTGGTGTAAGTGGTAACGTACCTATTTCGGCCAACATCTGCTTCCATCTGGGGGCCTCCGGCATGTCTGGGTTCTCCTCCAGCAGCTCCGTCAGCTTGTCCTTCAACTCCTGCACTTTGTTCACATTCTGCTTCAGTTCTGCCTCGAACAACTAACAAGGAAATAAAAAAAGTAACTGCATTAAAGCATGTCAACATCAAAAGACAAAGACACAATTATAATAGAGCACTTTTTTCTTTAACACGACCAAAATAGGGGGAAATATCCACAGTTAGAGGTTGAAGTGAGTGAGGACCGGATTCAGGAGTCAATTATATTTTCTTTTCCTCTTTGTAACTATTCTTCAACTAGTTGAGAAAAGAATCCCAAAGAAGGATGCTAGAGAGCTCACCCCACCACCTGGGAACAATTTCATATATTCTCAAATCCCTTTGGAAAAAGGAAGATGACACCACTAAGACTGTAATTAACCAGAAAATCAGTCTCAAGAGTGGCTGTAAGATTTGACACTCTACTAGTGAATGAGCAGCTTTCTGGATAATACATTGTAGAGCTCAAAGATAAGTCAGTCATCTGGAGACATTTCTGCCAACACCACTAGCATACAGAACCATTTTTCTAATCCTGACAGCTGTAGAAAGAAATACTGTTTATTAAAGAAAGGGAAAGCGTGTGCTCCCTTATTTTATACTGGACAGAACAGACTCCTACTACACCTTTTCCAATAAGGACTGGCTAAAATCCCAGACTTGAGCTGGAAAGTCAAAGTTGCTTACACCCAACAGCTCACTCCTCTTTATAGTGACTGTGGGTAAAAACAAGTGACTGTTAGGATCCATCTCTACAGAAAGGCATGTCCAACAAAGCTGGCTCACGACTTGCTGATGGTTACAGAGCGGGAAACCAGACCCAGCTCGTGAGCCTGAGGGCGCATTCTGGGCATTGATTGCTCCCTCGTGTCTCCCGTAAACGGACCCGCAGACGATACCTTGTTCTGTTCGACTTGGCTTCTCACAGCCTCCGTGTCCACGGGTGTCGGAGCCTGATGCCATTTCGTGGCAGTGCTGCTCATGGTCTGCAACCACTGCATCATGGCGCTGGACTCCTCCTGAGCCTTCTGCAGTCTGGAGAGCTTGGTG
The DNA here is from genome assembly GCA_006410875.1 of Neotragus pygmaeus. Lineage (NCBI taxonomy): Eukaryota > Metazoa > Chordata > Mammalia > Artiodactyla > Bovidae > Neotragus > Neotragus pygmaeus. The sequence continues at coordinate 15,411 of SJYV01047156.1, forward strand.
CTCAGCTCACCTATTTTGTCCTTAAGCAAGAGGCCAAGATCTTCATAGCCATGGCTTATGTCAGTCATTTCCTTTTTAATGGATGTTAAGCCTAAACGTAAGAAAAAAATCAGCACACACATTTTCAGGGTAGTTACAGCTCCAGAAATAAAAACTGGTTTTACGTGCCATTTCCTTCTATTAGGTTGGTCAAAAGCTTGTTAGGGTTCTTCCATAGGACGTTACTGAAAAAACCGACCGAACTATTTTGGTCAACCTGACATGTGGTCAAGATTAAGTCTACTATGATAAAGTCATAGAGTTTTTAGAAGTAAAATGTCACTATCATCTTACAATGCTACTGAATTCATGACCAGTGCATTAGGAACACTGCATAATGCTGGTGAAATGAGATAAGATATTTCACATGGAATAAACTACCCAAACCATGAAATGTTACATATTAATTCCTCAGGCATCAAATTAAAAAATAGCTCAAATAATGTTATCCCAAGTGAGAAAACACCTCAAATTAAGCCAAAAGAAGGAAACATAAACCAAATGCCAAACTGAATGACCAGATTTTACCTTCAAATGAACGAAACTGCATAGAATGTTATATAAATATGTTATTTATGGAGAACATGATTATTCTTATATCATTTTAATTCAACGTTTGAAATTTGGATGTAACTACTTTCTGTCCCTAAAAAGATTTTCTCTTTCTCAAAAAAAAAGTTATTTAATCAAGAAACATTTAAAGTTACTATTTACCTTTATTTGCCAAAATTTCCTGAGTATCTGTGGCTGTTCCTTCACCATTTAACATTACGCCACCTGCAAAAATATTAAAACTGAAGTCATCATAGACTTCTGTCATATTACATGTGTATTAATAGCAGATGGCATTAAAAAAATAAAAGTCACTCACTCATGTCAGACTCTTTGCAACCCCATGGACTGTAGCCTGTCAGGCTCCTCTGTCCATGGAATTCTCCAGGCAAGAACACTGGAGTGGGTTGCTATTCCCTTCTTCAGGGAATGTTCCCAACCCAGGGATCAAACTTTCCTGCATTGCAGGCAGATTCTTTACCATCTGAGCCATCAGGGGAAGCCCAGGTGGCATTAAAGCAAACCTCATAAACAGTAATTATTTTAAAATGTTATTATATTTTAAAATGTAAAATACTGATTCAATTTCAAAATCAAATGAAGGTTTAAAAGATCAAGCTATGTCCTCTCTTCTGTTATAAAATTTACTCCTAAAGTCATAACACGATCAATTTAAACTCCATAGTTTCAGAAACTTTAGATTACTGATACATTAATCATTAACTATTAATCTTTAAGACAATTTGATTGATGTTTTTGAACTGTGGAGAAGACTCTTGAGAGTCCCTTGGACTGCAACGAGATCCAACCAGTCCATTCTAAAGGAGATCAGTCCTGGGTGTTCATCAGAAGGACTGATGCTAAAGCTGAAACGTCAATACTTTGGCCACCTTATGCGAAGAGTTGACTCATTGGAAAAGACTCTGATGCTGGGAGGGATTGGAGGCAGGAGGAGAAGGGGATGACAGAGGATGAGATGACTGGATGGCATCACCAACTCAATGGACATGAGTTTGAGTGAACTCCAGGGGTTGGTGATGGACAGGGAGGCCTAGCATGCTGAGATTCATGGGGTCCCAAAGAGTCGGACACGACTGAGTGACTGAACTCAACTGAAAAGACAATTTTGGGGTGATAATTGCTTTAATGCTGAAGTTGTTTTAGTGATAGTCACTGAAGCACAGTAGCTGGTTACAGTGTGTATTGCTTGAAGCATAAATGCCTGACGGACAGAAGAACATCCACCTCACTGTAAGGAACTGAAACTGTCTGCTGCAGTGACAGTCTTTTCCTGGGTTTACTGAAGGCAGAATACTGTAAAAAGACATGAGGGAAAAGTCAGAAGTAAAAGAAACCACGCTGAGTCAACACAGGGAGAGGAGGCATAGGAGCTGGGGCTCTGGGCTCTGGTGTCCATCTCACCTGAGCTTCAACCAGCCCACTGATGAGCCCGGGAGTCGGCACAGATGCATCCAGCCCTCCCTGCTGCTGGGGAGAGGAAGACCTGGCTCACGAAACCCCAGTGGGAATTAAAGACAGGCACCCTACTGCCTAGAAATAGGAATGGCTCGGTGAGTAGTAGGAGTTATTTCTCTTTAATTCTGTAAACATCTAGCATCGGTATCTTTTTTATAATCAAAATATTTTTTAAAAAATCAATTAAGACTTTCTCATACGAGTACACTTTGGCTCTCTCTCCAAAACACATTTCCCCCAACTACACACACGAGAACAAACCTGAACGAAAACACTTACATGTCTGAATCTTAATCTAAGTGTTATCCCCTGAAAACAGAAATCACACACCATGGCATTGCAAAGTGGAAGTGAAAATGCCCTGTGGATACTCAAGACTAATTCCTACCATGCTTGGGAGTTGTTAAAGAGCAGGGGAAAAAACGTTTTTGCTTATTACAAAGAGGACATGAAGAACTAATATAAAACACCACAGAATTCCTTCCCTTTTAAAAAAAAAAAAAAAAAAAACCCAAACCTTGACATTTCAGGAAATCTGATTAGGAGAGAAAGAAGTGATCATCACATACATATACTGTGAGTATTGCCTGAAATGGGATTAATAGAGCAGAATAAACAGTGTAGGGAGAGAGGCCCAGCTGAACGCCAGCCTCACAATGGGGACAGTCGGGAGTGGAAAGAGCAGATAAACCACAGAGGATCTTCAGAAACTCTCAGAATAAAGATGCGAGATCTGCCTGCAGTCTACTCTTGGATTATTTCAAACCTGATAGTGACAACAATATAAATATGCTTTAAACTTAAAACCCTACCTACAACTTAAATTTTAGAATCCTTATTTATATAAGACTCTCCCCTTCTGTTGAGAAGCATGATAAGACTGTGATTCGGACATGCTGGCTAACATAAGACAGGACTGTTTTCTTTGGGAATAAAAGAATAAAGCAGATGGGAATAAATTAAGAGAGGTCCACTTGGCAAAAAAAAAAAAAGAAGCAAACCTGTTTCCTCCCCTTACTTCCTTCTTTCCCAGGAGACCAGACGTATTCTTTATCAAATATTTCAAACAGAATTTCTACATTTCCACCAATGAAGGTTAAAAACAAACAAATTGGAATCTAATCTTTCCCCTTTCCCAATATAACGCTGTTTATTCTTACAGATGAATTTGGCTACATTTTAAATCGTAGTGAAACCCAAGAAATCTGAAATTTGAACAGGACACTTTTCTGTGGCAGCATTTAGTGTGTTTAGACATGTCCTATCTCTTGTCACTTTCTCTTTGTATTTCTGAGGCTATTTTATGCTTTAATTGAAAGAAATAACATAAACACATGAAATAAACATGGGTGGACCCAATTCTTTTCCCACAAATGTAAACAACGCACGTACCTGACTTAACCGCTGCTATGGCCTTTGCGGGGGTGGTTATAGCACTGAGCAAGTTACACAGTGAGTTCCCGCTGTTGCTGACTTTCTGAATCTCCGGTGTTTTTAAACTCCACTTCTCTTGTAATTTCTTGAGATATAAAAATACATTATTTTTCAGCCTTAGTAATCTTTTCCAAGTTACGCATTACAATTCAGGGTCTTAAACATATCTTAAAACAGTGACGATTGTGGCTTCTGACTTATGGGAGAGTGGATGGAAGAGAAGAACAGCATCTTTATTCATTTCAACAGCCCAGGTGACTGTTAACACTGCTGGTAGTGAGGAGCAGTGAAGTCCATCCTGAATTCTGCTCCCAGCCACAGTGGAAGCTGGGCCAGCCCCAGCTGCCATGAGTTCCAAAGTAACTGTCAACTGTCTGCAAACTGTACTAGGTGACAGCCAAGCTATAAGAAGAAACGTACCACAAACTGTTCTTAAAAATGTAAATGCGGAATTCCACTGAATAGTGAATTTTAATTATCAAAATTTCAATGATTTTTTTAAATATCTAAAACTCATTATTTCTTCCAGCATTGGAATCAATAAATAGAACATACACTTTTTAACTTTAAGTAGTACATAACAAAGGAGATCCAAGCAACCCAACAAAATTTTAAAAAGAAAAATTAAGACTACATGGTGAGCTTCAAATGTACAATAAACAGTTAGAATTAATATAAGGACAAATGAAAAACAATAAACGTGCATATGTTAAATAATAAGATTCAAAGTCGAAACACCTGTATTTTTACATAAAGCCTGTAAATGACGAATAATCAAAATACTCATGGATATCTACTCAAATTATACATACCTAAAGCTATCACACAAAGAATAAAAATAGTGAAATCACAGAAAGGCACTAGATAAATATCACTCAAAAGCAAACACTTCAGTGAATTTAAAAAAATATACAACTCCACAAATTTGGAGTAGAAATCTTGCCATACTGGTCCTAAGTTTTAGATAGACCTGAGTCAGATGACAATAACTTCTGTCTTCAGATACTGGTTGGAGTGACTGTCCAAACCAGGGCAAAGTGCAGAACTGAAGAAAAGCATCTCTTATTAACATGATGAGAAACAGTATAAAAAATAACTGAAACTAAGTAGAGACAGGGCGAAAGCAACTTGGACCACTTAGCAACTCACTAATACGTCTCTCTAAAAAAGCAAATTGACCGCAAGTCTGTGTCCTTTAAAAGGTTCGGTTAACCCCATGTCACGGTTTACAAATTTCACCAAAATACACTGTATATTCATGAAGATCTAACATGAACAGGAAGCCTCTGTTCCTATTCCTACTCCCATGAAAAGGAAACCTGCCATTCCTGACACCAGCAAACGAGAACTTGGTATCAAATACGGACAGTGAGTCACCTTGGTTTCTTCCAAAGATTTTTCCAAATCTTCTGCACCAAAAGAAGGCTGCACAACGGGAACTCTTTCTGTGGTTTCTTTTATCCATGATTTTAATGATTTAACCAGGACTTGAAAGGTACCCATCTGTTCTTGACAAGAAGATATTGCTTCTTTCCTAGATCACAAACATCATTAACAAATTTAAGCCACAAAGGGAGATACCCCAAAGGACTCATAACTATTAAATTATTACTCCTATATCAGATTTAACATTAAGAAAAAAAATCTTTGCCCACGCACATGCCAACCCTCAGATATAGGAGGAAAGATTTCCTAGGTGGCAAGTGAGATCAGTGAAGCCCTTGTCTGTTCTCAGTGGAGTCCGTAGAGCAAGACAGAACGGTTATGATGTCTGTAACCCATATGGAACAGCTCTCTACAGTGCTACACAAACTCTAAAGGCCATATAAACATCTTTAACATGATTTAGAGTCAGTGTGCTTTGATCCGTCTGCTTTATATGGTGCTAAACGCCAGCAGGCTGAGACCCAGAAGGGAAACACAAGTCACCTACGTGAGGGAAGCACAGCGCCACCCAGTGGTGTTTATGCCGCATTACAGTCCAGTCCAGTCCAGTCCAGTTCATTCACTCAGTCGTGTCCAGCTCTGTGACTCCATGGACTGCAGCATGCCAGGCCTCCCTGTCCATCATCAACTCCCGAAGCTTGCTCAAATTCATGTCCATCGAGTGAGTGATGCCATCCAGCCATCTCATCCTCTGCTGTCAATTTAGTGGACGGGTAAACTGGTCTTCAATGGACATGAACTTGGACAAACGCCAGGAAGATGGTGAGGAACAGGGAAGCCTGGCATGCTGCAGTCCATGGGGACGTGAAGAATTGGACATGGCTTGGCAACTGAACGACAAACTGGGTCTTTAGAGAGGACAGGACTGAGTTTCTAAAACACAAGGTGAAACCTAGTGATGCTGAATTTTAATGGATGCCTCCCCGACAGGTACTCAGAAAGTTCCACAGTGAACTGTACACAGACCTCCCTGGACATGCAGCACCAGAGATGGAGGGCACCCGCCTGGCGCATGCACAGCTCTGAGGAGAGGTCTGGCAACTGGATTTGGCCCCTGGATACTTTGTGGATCGTGTGCTCATGTGCAGGGGTGTGGATTATCGGCAGAGAGTCCGCGGCTGCTAAACTAATCACTGAGGACCATGTGGTTTTACCATTGGGTCCATTTGACAGAAAAAACAACCTAGATTTACCAAGGGAAACCCAGATTATTTCTTCTGTGCAATGTGAACTTAATGGGATAGAAATGACAGCTCTGTGAGTAGTTCCCACAGCAGGCAAAAGTTTCAGATAGAGAATTCTTTG
>SJYV01047157.1:0-18190 GCA_006410875.1 Neotragus pygmaeus
ATGGGTTTGGGTGGACTATGGGAGTTGGTGATGGACAGGGAGGCCTGGTGTGCTGTGGTTCATGGGGTCTCAATGAGTCGGACACAACTAAGCAACTGAACTGAACTGAGACAGCTCACACACAAAAATCCTACCTTTCAAGGGCCTGCTTAAATGTCTTTTACTCAGTTTTTTTAGTCACAATAATTGTTCTTGCCTATATCTTTGAATTCTCTGACAGAGGATGAGACAGTTGGATGGTATCACCGACTCGATGGACATGAGTTTGAGCAAGCTCCAGGAGTTGGTGATGGATAAGGAAGCCTGGCATCCTGCTGTCCATGAGACTGCAAAGAGTCGAACATGACTGAGTGACTGAACTAAACTGATATCTTTGAATCACTGTTAACATCACCATAGGAAATTGACTTACTAGAAAGTTGTGTGTGTCTAAATTTCCAACTGGATTATAAACTCTTTAGGCAGAAATAAACTGATGATAACCTTTACATTTTTCTCCTAAATTAGTTTCAGCTAGATGCTTACATTTCTTTAATGCTTGCTCTACTTTCATACTCAATTTAAATTTAGCAATCATTCCAAGTCTTATTAGGCTGCATCCTTTGTTGTTGCAAAAAAGAGTTATAGCGTAGAATGCAATATTGTCTTTCCACAATTCATTAATCAAGTCTACAGAAAGTCTAGAACAGGCCAGTATCAAGTAAAACCCCAAACAATAGAGAGACAGGGGATATCGTATTTACAAAGGGCAGAATTCATGTCATTAATTAAAAGGAACAATTTCCTCACAGAATGTCATACCAGGCCAAACAAAAGAGTGCCTCCCAAATTTTATATCTATCATATATGATCTGGATTTTAGCTATAAGTTTACATGACAGAAATAGTGTCTTTTATGTTTCATGCCACTTTCCAACATAACCATTGCAATAATCTACACAAAGTGATAGTGATAGTGAAGTCGCTCAGTCGTGTCCAACTCTGCGACCCCATGGACAGTAGCCTACCAGGCTCCTCTGTCCATGGGATTTTTCAGGCAAGAGTACTGGAGTGGATTGCCATTTCTTTCTCCAAAGGAAGTGTTCAAAAACATGTGTCAACTGATAGAAAGACTGAGGACCTACTATTTAAATTGGGGTGGGAGGTGGGAGGGGGATTCAGGATTGGGAGCTCGTGTACACCTGTGGTGGATTCATGTCAATNCTAGGTTTGATACAGAATACAGGATGCTTGGGGCTGGTGCACTGGGATGACCCAGAGAGATGATATGGGAAGGATGGTGGGAGGGGGGTTCAGGATTGGGAACTTATTTACACCCGTGGCAGATTCATGTCAATGTACGGCAAAACCAATACAGTATTGTAAAATAAAAATAACTAACTAAAAAAAAAAATAAATAAATCTATGACAAATGTGGTTACCAATTCAGGATTCTTCATGCAAGACTGATCACCCTTACCAATTAAATTATTGAAGAACCATTAAAGAACAAAACATGGTTTATAAGTGTTAAAATAGCCTGAACCAACTCTTGCTCTAAATAAAGCATCTAATTTTGTCTCATGTTTTAAGGCACAATAGGTTAAGTCTTATTATAACCTGTGCCAGGGAAATGTCCTTAGAAATATTTTTTTTAACTCTGAAGACTGAGTTATATTCTTTTAACAGTTTTTTCCTTTTTGCTATAATTTATAGACACAGAGTTGATCTCTGTGTTAGAATATTGTTGTAGAATAATATCTCTATTGTTAGAATATTAAAACTGTATTGTCAATACTAATGCTATGAATACTGACAAACTGCCCAGTGAGAATTAACTTTAGCCACACCATCTAAGACAGGCTGGTGACACCCACTGGGGTCACAGTCACGGCCTTGAGGAGATGTCTTACATGCCATTTACTGGTGTCTATGCTATAGGTTTCCCTGTAGCTCAGATGGTAAAGAGTCTGCCCGCAATGCAGGAGACCTGGGTTCAATCCGTGGGTCAGGAAGATCCTCTGGAGAAGGGGATGGCAACCCACTCTAGTATTCTTGCCTGGAAAATCCCATAGACAGAGGAGCCTGGTGGGCTACAGTTTCTGGGGTCCCTAAGAGTCAGAAACATCTGAGAGACACTGCTATTGCCATGCTACAGGTTGCCAAGTGCAGCCAAAGGACCAGTCTAAAGTAAGGTGCTAGGCCCACAGTAAAAGCCTAAAGAACAAAGGGTCTCAAAGCCATTTTCAGATGTTCTGTATCATCAGCAAGAAGACTGGATTCTTCTTTCCTATTTCCCTTCTGAAGTAGTAACCTTACTGTAATATTTACTTAAATTACTAGGATAAAGTCAAATATTCATATTTATATACATATTCATATACTAATATTTCATCATCATCTTTGGGTATTTTGCTTATGTACCTCCCCCTTATTTTTTTTGCAACTCTTCCACAAATGAACATGAAACACCAAAAGGCTCTGTTCAAAAGTCCTTAAAAACAATTATTTTTTTAAAAGTTTATCTTTAGGCTAGAAGCCAGTGCTAATATTCAAAACAAACCCAAATATGCATATATGACTTTGGATTTTTCCATTTTTTATTAAAATTCCAGACTTCTAGAAAAGTAGAAACTTTACCCAATGTATTTTATAAGGTCTTACTCATTTTTGGAATTTTAGCTCAAGAAACTTCCCTAGTAATCAGCAAAGTGTTTTCTGTTATTTTACATTTGCCATAGTTTGAACAGCTACAATGACACCATTATAGGGAAAATGATCTTTTATTAATTCATTTGGAACTGACATTCTGCACTAAATAGGCAAAGCATTCAAGTATAACATTACATAAATGCATGCTAAAATGTGACATAATATTTGAGGTAAAGTATAGCTATTTAATGCTTCTGAGCTGAAACATGTGAAAGGGAAATTTCTATACCTTTATATTAAAGCAATGCATTCCTTCTTCTCCAAGGTTAAGATAAACACAAAGTATGAACAAACAGAAGCAAAATTGTAGACAAAGGGAAATTAGAAAATAAAAATAAAGTGCCTTAAAAGGGAGAAAACCAAGTGACTTAAAATGCACAGAATGGAGATACTCTACTTAATGGCATGATGGAGAGACAGAAAGATCAGCCTTGTCTGTAAAAGAACTGAGGGATATTAAGAAACATTAATATTAAACAAGGGATGCTCAGATTCTTCTATGAATCAAAGAGGAGAACTGGAAATCTGGCATTTATGTTAGGTCTCATCATTCCAACAGAAGAGAGAGAATGATTCTTGCCACTGTCTGACAAAAGATGACTTTTTAAAATAGTGCAATCTTATATTCTGAAAGGAAAAACTTACTAAAAATTTCTTTTAATTAACTATAAAGGTGTCTCATGAGCAGTATAATCTCTATGTAATAAGTCTTAATATTTTATGAAGCTCAGTTGGTTGATAACCATTGCTGTGCTGTGCTGTGCTGAGTCGATTCAGTTGTGTCTGACTCTTTGCGACCCTATGGACCGTAACCTGCCAGGCTCCTCTATCCACGGGATTTTCCAGGCAAGAATACTGGAGTGGGTTGTCATGCCCTCCTCCAGGGGACCTTCCTGACCCAGGGGTTGAACCCACATCTCTTATGTCTCCTGTATTGGCAGGCAGGTTCTTTACCACTAGCACCACCTGGGAAGACCCTGAAAACCATTACTTTTCCTTTAATCAAAGTTAAGAAGTGGTTTTACTATAAAATAAGGACTTTGCAGTTTAAAAAATCTACTGTACAAGGAAACAAGGTATTCTTGTAGAATTCTTTTTTAAGGCCAACATTTAGTACAGTTAATAATTATTAATATTCATAACAAGCAGTAGAACATATTCACTGTACAATCTCTAACAGTTTCTTATAATTAGGTTGGCCAAAAGGTTCATTTGGGTTTTTCCATAACAACTTACAGAAAAACCCGAATGAAGCTTTGAGCCTACCCAACACTATTTCCTCAGATGCACAGACAGCTCTCCTATGGTAGAAATGGCAGGTTTTATTAACATATCACAGACAAGTAAACTCAGGTTTAAGCAACTATGTGACTTGAGCACTTTTACGGTCATACAGGTTCTGAATCTGTTGATGCTTACTGAGTCTGGGATTCAGTCAATAGGATCCTGGTGATGAGCTAAGATCAGACACCCAGTAATCAGTTTTCCTTTATTTTTTAAATTCGTTGCCCATAATCAAAGCTTTATTTAAAAACTGACACCAAAATACAAGAGCATTGTTGCAAACCTTGCAAAAAATTAAACATAATTACATTATCTTGGTAGATTAACTGGAATCACTGAACTGAAAAGGCTTTCTGTGACAGGACACAGATTCAGGAAACTGTGGATCATTAGTATTGCTTTCTTCTAAATGAACATCCTTCTGAGTCTGGCCTTTCCTCCTATTGGCTGGCACAACAGTTGAACAACCTACACCAAACACCACTGTGTAAGCCTGTCTGTAAGTAATCTTGTAGCTACCTGGACATTTTACATGCATAAAGTAAGAATTTGGACTTTGAACCAGCTGTGTCTTTTTATGTTTTTTCTGTTCTTCTTCCAAGGAAGGCTACAGTACATTTCCAGCTAAAGGCATGTTGATCCTTTTGCAAGTCCAGCCTATGCAGATCTTTAAGGCACCCTTCCTTTACTTTAAAATAATGTAGTATCATTAACTGATTTGACAACCAAAAAACAAAATCCTCTTTTTCCTATTAAGACGAAATATACACAGGAAACAATCCAGGTATAAATATCCAGACTAAATAGTGACCCTCCAAAATAAATACATATCCTTAAAAGATAAACTCATTACACCAACTAGAATGTATCTTGATAGAGACTGTAACAGTCAACGCACAGGATAAAGCACAGGGCAAAACTATGACTTTATATCTCTCAATGGGTTTTGTTTATCATGAACCCAACTTACTTTCTGTTTTTCTGCTGTTAATCAGTTTATTTTCCAATTCTTCCAGCATACTATGTTCAATTCTGAAGTCACTTTTTTGGCTGTAGAAATGATTGTGTTTGTCTTTTTCTAGATTAATAACCCTTTAGGGAAAGAAACAAATAGTATAAATATGATTTAAGTATATTTTTAATTGTTTAAAATATGAATATACTTACAACTCGTACTTTGTATTAATTCATCAAAGGATTCAAAATAAAATTACTTGGATCAATAAGGCTATGGAATAAAAACAGTATTCATTCAGTCATGTCCAACTCTGTGACCCTATGGACTATAGCCTGCCAGGCTCCCCTCTGTTCATGGAATTCTCCAGGCAAGAGTACTGGGTTGCCATTCCCTTCTCCAGGGAATTTTCCCAAACCAGGGATCAAACCTGGGTCTCTGGCATTGCAGGCAGATTCTTTACCATCTGAACCACTAGGGAAGCAAAATGCACTATAGAAATGCAAGTTATTAATGCTAGTAAAACTAAAACTTCAAAAGGCAAACAATCTATGAAGGCAGGGATTTTAGTGTTTTTAGAGGATATGGTCTACATTTACTTCAAACCTTCTTCATCTCATCCTTGCTCCTTGGCTTTAATTCATCTACCAGTAAGACTTCTAATGTTAGCTTGAACCCTGGGGTAAAACAAAACAATTTACCATCAGGAAACTTTTTTGGTTGGACAAAGAAATTTATTTTCTCAACATCTATCTTCTTTCTCCCACAAGGTGGAAATTAATATAAATACATCTCTACTAATCCTGAATTTAAGGAGTGGTGGAGTATGTCTGGTCACTGATTTCCTTTCCTCTATCCTGAGGGACAACTACATAAGGCAGAGTTTCCCAGTCTTTTTGACTTGCCACACCAAGAAAAGAATTTCATATATAAGGCACCCTGAGGTAAATAGATGAAAATGCCATAGGCCCTACCTGGCTGCCCCAAGGCTGAGGGAGTCAGAGCTTCAATCTCTGTTGGGAGGAAGGAAGGGGGAGAACAGAGACACCAAAAAGCCTTTAGTCTACAGGTCCGTCTAGCAGGCTGAGGGCGGCTCCTGCAGCCCTGCACTGAGCGCCAGCCCGTCTCGACTCTGGCTGGGGTGGGCAAAGGCACCACAAGCAGACAGAAATGTCCAGCATGGACACAGGCTATGCTACGACAGTCAGTCATGCTTTGTTACTCCTGGATTTGAAATACTGACCCATACAGATGCTCAAAATGGAGACAAATTGCCAAACAAAAAGAGATGCTCAACCTCTCTCGTAACATGAGAAAGGAAAACTGAAACTATACCATGGTAACATGGTGTATCTACCAGACTGGTGGGAAAAAACACACAAGTTTAATATATTCTGATGATAAAACTGTGGGGAAATGGGTCCTCTCATATGTTGTTGGTGAAATCATAAATGGCCTATCAAGGACAATTTAGAAATTATTCATTATTCATCATAATCATGAATAATCAGAAATTATTCATTACAATCGCAAATTCATACACCTTTGATCCAGCACTTGTAGGAATTTTTCCTAAAGATACACTCATAGATGTGCAAAATGATATGAACCTCCATGGATGCTCCAATTAATTAAGCATTTATTTACTATAACTCAACGTTTCCTGTAATCTAATGTCTATCACTAAGGGGCAGATTAAATAAGTGACGGTATATGCATACACTAGAATACAATGCAGTACCATGTTCTATGTACCGATAAGGAAAGATCTCCAAGATACACTCCTTTTTAACAAGTTTTATATGTAAATGTTAAGACATACTAGAGACTGGTAAACTGATTCCCCTCATATTGTTTCATATTATATATACCTCATATCACTCTAACTCAATAATTTTACCTGTCTTTTTCCTCTCTTTCATCTACCTTTTCTTATCTTTCCTCTTCCTTTTTTGCTTAAGTACTCTAAAGGAAATCCACTACATTATGTACTTCCACCCCAACATACTTCAGTGTGCATTTCTAGAGATTATGAGTATTTGATTTGTATAATTATAATACCATTATCATGCCTGAACAAAATCAATAATTTCTTTGTATCCAAGATATACTCTTAAGTTAAAAATACAAAACAAGATGCACAACAATGTATATAGTATACTACCATTTATTTTAAAAAAAAGGAACCATCTGAATATGCATTTTTATGTCCTTAAAAAAGCATATAAAATACCTCTGGAAGGATACTTGCTGCTGCTGCTGCTGCTAAGTCACTTCAGTCTTGTCCAACTCTGTGTGACCCCATAGACGGCAGCCCACCAGGCTCCCCTGTCCCTGGGATTCTCCAGGCAAGAACACTGGAGTGGGTTGCCATTTCCTTCTCCAATGCATGACAGTGAAAAGTGAAAGTGAACTCGCTCAGTCGTGTCCGACTCTTAGTGACCCCATGGACTGCAGGCTACCAGGCTCCTCCGTCCAAGGGATTTTCCAGGCAAGAGTGCTGGAGTGGGGTGCCATTCTCTTCTCCGTGGAAGGATACATAAGAAACTAAAAATGGTTGTTTGGGAGACAGGAAATGGGTGATATGGGTCACAAGTGAAACAAAGACTTTCCACTGTGGATCCTTTGACTTGAATTAATTTTTGAATTATGTGAATATATAACCTATTCTGAAAATAAAAATATTACAAATGGTGTTCTTCCCTTTACATTCAATGAGAATTGTTGGATTCAATTTCAATGGATTTTTCTAATACTCTTTCAATGAGTTTTTCCAAAACCTTATAACAGATGAAGAAAGCCTAGAGTTATAAAACCTCTACACTTGCTATATTTATGTACATTAATCATCTGGCAGATTATCTTATCTAGAAAGAAACATAAACCAGAAATCTTAACCTAGAGTCCAATTCTATCTAAGATAATGCATTTTATAAATTTTTTAAAAAGCTGAAGTTTATCAAATTCTGAGTATTAAAAATGAGAATTAAACCAATACAGTCAGAATTCAGTCTCACAAGGCTGCACTATGGTATAACTTGTTAAAATTCAAACAGTATACTATTTATTGATAGAATTGCTAACCAGACAACTGCCGCTAATTCTGGTCCAGAGATCATTTCTTACAGAAGCCTCCTTTTCTCTTGGTTCTTCAGCAAACTGATACTGCATACATTCAGAGCAGTGTTTTATAAAGCCTCCAACTATAGGAGAGGGGTAGCTGCTCTGAGCTTTAGTTCTTTTTCCTTTACTCATTATATTTATTAAATCATATGGTACCCCACTCCAGCACTCTTGCCTGGAAAATCCCATGGATGGAGGAGCCTGGTGGGCTGTAGTCCATGGGGTCACTAAGAGTCGGACACGACTGAGCGAGTTCACTTTCACTTTTCACTTTCATGCATTGGAGAAGGAAATGGCAACCCACTCCAGTGTTCTTGCCTGGAGAATCCCAGGGACAGGGGAGCCTAGTGGGCTGCCGTCTATGGGGTCGCACAGAGTTGGACACAACTGAAGCGATTTAGCAGTAGCAGCATGGTGCTACTAATAATGTTGAATATTCAGTAAATATCACTGGTTATTTAAAAAATACATAAACACTAAAATTTAAATGCCACCTTCTCAATTTTTCTAGTCATAATCATAAAATCTAGTCATAAAATAATGTATAGGGTGGATCTGAAAGAGGTAGAGACCAAGGAACAGAGACCAATTAAAAGGCCCCCCCAAAAAAAAAAAATTCAAGAGTTCAGTGGGACTCTTCATTAAAATTATTCACTCAGAAATATTTATCAAGTGCTTACTTTGCTAAGTCAAAATGTATTCAATCTGTTACTTGATATATGTGATCTAAAGAAATCTTTTATTCTCCTTGATATACACTGATTCAAAATAGTGAAATTAAGACTTAAAGAACTCTACTTAAAATTAACTTTATATTAAATAGTTTACTATCATTTGTATATTTAACACTTCTCACTGGTCCCTTGTTTTACATTTGAAAGACTAGTGACTAGTCTTTGGTGTGGGATTAGATAGAGTGGAGGAGAATTAACTTTATATTGTTCATAATAAAATGATGAGTAATGTTCCTTGAAGATAATGTCCTTATACTTACTGATTTTTAAATTTTTCAGCTGTACGTATGAATTCTGCTTTGTTAGTTCGACTAACTTTCTGCTTCCAGTTTTGAAGCTGAAAAGGACGAATTCCACCTGAAGTACCAAGACAGCCATCATTCTGAAGAGAAAACAAAACCAAATTTATGCTCAATAAGAAAAATGGTGGCAGATGAACATGGAATTTTTTGAAGACTGTGTGCTGTCCTTAGTTGCTCAGTGGTGTCCAACTCTGCGACCCCATGGACTGTAGCCCACCAGGCGCCTCTGTTCACGAGGATTCTCCAGGCAAGAATACTGCAGTGGGCTGCCATGCCTCCTCCAGGGCATCTTCCCAGCAGAGGGATCAAACCCGGGGCTCCTGTATTGCAGGTGGATTCTTTACTGTCTGAGCCAGCAGGGAAGCCCTTGTTTCAGAGATAAAACATCAATAATGGAGTTTCTCAGGGGATAATTTTGGGGCAAATCTTATTTAATTTTTAAAAATACAGCTTGTGGAAGCAGGCATATGTGTTTTAAAATGCTAAATTATTGAGAAATGTAAAGTCTTCGGGAGTTTTAGAAAAATCTCTAATTCTTTCATTCACTCATTCATTCACCAATATGCATTGAACACTTATGATGTGACAGGCGCTGGCCTAGACACTAGGGAAACAAAGATGGTCCATGGTAACATGTGTACGCTGCATGCTACGTTGTGTCCAACTCTTTGTGACCCTAGGGACCACAGCCGCCAGGCTCCTGTGCATGGGATTCTCCAGGTAAGACTGCTGGAGTGGGTTGCCATGCCCTTCTCCAGGGGATCCTCTGACCCAGAAGACTGAGGAATCGAGCTCACGTTTCTTATGTCTCCTACATTGGTAGGCGAGTTCTTCACCACTAGTGCCACTGGAGAAGCCCCCATGATAATAGGGCCTCTGCCTTAAAATCTAGAGAGGGAAACAGACTTAAGGAGAAAAGAGTAAATAAGCGATACATTTTTTTTTTAAAACCAACACTGTAAGGGCTATTAAGGAAATAGAGAGTGCTGAGATGAAGATAAAGGGGACAAGGGATTGTTTTTTTGTTTTTCCTTTTCAGTTAGAATGGCTACAGAGGTCTATTTGAGGGGATGACGTTTAAGGAAGAATGGAGCCGGCAAGGCCAAAAGCTGCAGGGAAAGGTGTGCCAGGCAGAGGGACCAGCATGTCCAAAAGCCCTCCAGCAGGAAAAAAGCTTGGCTGGTTCGAGCAGAGCAAAGACAACTGTGACGTAAGATGAGTGAAGTGCAGAGCTTTGCAGGAGCTGAGGGTATAGAGCCAGGCAAGTGGCATATCACACCAGCATTTTAAGTCACTAACAGGAGTCTGAATTTTACTGAAGGGTTTAGGGTAGGAGAATGCCACGATACATTTAATTTTTAAAGAAAATCTTTCTATTTTTTAAAGAACAAATTCAGGGAGGTGGAGGAAGATGCGAGGCAAGGCTGGAAGCAGGAGAATCAATGAGACAGGCAAAGCAGCAACAAAGACAAGGAATGGTGGTATTCAGGTCTACCAGGGTGAAGGTGGAGCCTAAAAATAAGAAGCCTAAATGTAGCTTGGAGGTCTAACCAAGAGGAATCGCTGACAGCCTGAGAGATTAAAAAAAAAAAAAGGAACCAAGCCTTCAAATTTCAAGGAACGAGCAAACAAGAATACAGTAATGATTTTAGCTTAGTATTTCTAAAATTGAGATTTACTTCACATACCATAGAATGTGCACATAAAGTTTACAATTCAGTGTTTTTTACTATATTCACAAAGTCATGCAATCATCAACACTATCTGCTGCTGCTGCTGCTGCTGCTGCTGCTGAAGTTGCATCAGTTGTGTCCAACTCTGTGCGACCCCACAGACGGCAGCCCACCAGGTTCCTCTGTCCCTGGGATTCTCCAGGCAAGAACACTGGAGTGGGGTGCCATTGCCTTCTCCGCAACACTATCTAGTACCCGAATATTTCCATTATACCCAAAAGATAGCTCGCACTCATTAAGCAGTCACTTCTCATACCCTTTTCCCGCCCAATTCCTGGTAATCATTAATCTACATTCTGATTCTATGGATTTGCCTATTCTGAACAATTAACATAAACAGGATCATACAATATACAACCTTCTGTGTCTGGCTTCTTTCACTGAGTATTTTAAAGATTCATTCATGTTGTACCATGAATCTGTACTTCATTCCTTTTCATGTTTAAGTAATAGTTCACAAGACTCTAACATATTTTGTTTATCTACTCATCAGCTGATGGACAATTGGGTTACTTTCACTATTTGGTCACCATGAATACTGTTACTAAGAACGTTTATATACAAGTTTTAGTATGTATTCAATTTTCTTGGGTATTTCTAGCAGTCGAATTTCTGAATCACACTTACTTCTTTATTTTTCCATTTGTGTTATTTTTTATTGTTACAGTGGAAGCATTCCTATGTCCTTTATCAGATAAATGACCTGCAAATATTTTCCCCAATTCGGAGTTCTTTTAACTTTCCTGATAATATCCAGCACAGAGGTTTTGAACTTTTGAAGAGCTATCCAGCTGTTTTCCACAGTGGCTGCATCATTATATAATTTGACATGGCCATCAGCATGCTATGGGAGTTCCAGTTTCTTCACATCCTCACCAACATTTGTTATTGTCTGTCTCTTCTACTATAATCATCCTACTGGATGTGAAGTAGTATCTCACAGTGATTTTGATTAGTCCATAATGATTAATGATGCTGAGCATCTTTTCATGTACTTATTGGTCATTGAAGGAATACCTACTTATATCTTTTCCAATTTTAAAAACTGGGGTGTCTTTTTGAGTTTTAAGAGTTTTATATTTTTAGATATGTCCTTATCAAAATATGATTTGCAAATGTTTCTCTCCCATTCAGTAGGTCATCTTTTCATTTTGCTGATATTCCCTTTACTGAACAGAATCTTTTCAGTTTGATGTAGCCTCCTTCATTTTTAGATAATTATTTTGCCAGATACAGAATTCTTGGTCAACAGTCCTTTTCTTTCAGCATTTTGACTATGTCTGTTAATCCCACGGGGCTTCCCAGGAGGGGCTAGTGGTAAAGAATCCACCTGCCAATGCAGGAGACATAGGCATGCGTTCGCTTCCTGGGTCTGGAAGATCCCCTGGAAGAGGGCACAGCAACCTACTCCAGTATTCCTTCCTGGAGAATCCCATGAACAAAGGAGCCTCGTAGCCTACAGTCCATAGCACTGAAAAAGTCGGGCACAACTGAAGCAACTTAGCATGCATGCATATTATCCCATACTTTTGAAGTCCAAGGTTTCTGTTGAGAAATCAGTTGTTAATCTTATTAAGAATGCCTAATATGTGTTGAATTGATTTCTCTGTTGGTGCTTTCAAAATTTTCTTTTTGTCTCTTTTTTACAGTTTGATATGACATGTCTAGGTATGGATCTTGAAGCTCATTAAATTCCAGTAATGTGTAGATCAATACTACAGCCATCACTTCTTCAAAAATTCTTTCCCCACTTTTCCCTCTCTCCTTCTGGGACTCTCATTAGCTATGACATCTGATGGTGTCTCACAGGTCTTTAACACTCTGTTCACGCTTCTTCATTCTTTCTTTCTTTAGATTCCTCATTCTGGATAATCTAAATTGACCTATCTTCTTCTGCCAGCCCAAACGTAGTGTTGAGTCTCTCTAGTGAATTTTTCATTTGCATTTTTGTACTTTTTAACTCCAAAATTTCTATTCCATTCTTTTGCTATAACTTCTCTCTTCTCTCTCTCTCGGTTCAGTTCAGTCACTCAGTTGTGTATGGCTCTTTGCCATCCCATGAACTGCAGCACACCAGGCTTCCCTGTCCATCACCAACTCCCAGAGTTTACTCAAACTCATGTCCATTGAGTTGGTGATGTCACCTAACCATCTCATCCTCTGTTGTCCCCTTCTCCTCCCGCCTTCAATCTTTCCCAGCATCAGAGTCTTTTCAAATGAGTCGGTTCTTTGCATCAGGTAGCCAAACTATTGGAGTTTCTGCTTTAGCATCAGTCCTTCTAATGAATATTCAGGACTGATTTCCTTTGGGATGGGCTGGTTGGATCTCCTTGCTGTCCAAGGGACTCCTAAGAGTCTTTTTCAACACCACAGTTCAAAAGCATCAATTCTTCAGTGCTCAGCTTTCTTTATAGTCCAACTCTCACATCCATACATGACTACTAGAAAAACAATAGCTTTGACTAGCAGACCTTTGTTGGCAAAGTAATGTCTCCACTTTTTAATGTGCTGTCTAGGTTGGTCATAGCTTTTCTTCCAAGGAAGAAGCATCTTTTAATTTCATGGCTGCAGTCACCATCTGCAGTGATTTTGGAGTCCCCTAAAATAAAAGTCTCTCACTGATTCCCCATCTATTTGCCATGAAGTGATGGGACCAGATGCCATAATCTTCATTTTCTGAATCCTGAATTTTAAGCCAACTTTTCACTCTTCTCTTTCACTTTCAAGATGCTCTTTAGTTCTTCACTGTCATAAGGGTGGTGTCATCTGCATATCTGAGGTTATTGATATTTCTCCCAGCAATCTTGATTCCAACTTGTGCTTCATCTAGCCCAGCATTTCTCATGATGTACTCTGCATAAAAGTTAAATAAGCAGGGTGACAATATACAGCCTTGATGTACTCCTTTCCCAATTTGGAACCAGTCTGTTGTTCCATGTCCAGTTCTAACTGTTGCTTCCTGACCCGCACACAAATTTCTCAGGAGGCAGGTCAGGAGTCTAGTAGTCTCATGTCTTTAAGAATTTTCCACATTGTGTTGTGATTCACACAAAGGCTTTGGCATAGTCAATAAAGCAGAAATAGATGTTTTTCTGGAACTCTCTTGCTTTTTCGATGATCCAGCAGATGTTGGCAATTTGATCTCTGGTTCGCTGCCTTTTCTAAAACCAGCTTGAACATCTGGAAGTTCATGGTTTACATACTGTTGAAGCCTGGCTTGGAGAATTTTGAGCATTACTTTGCTATCGTGTGAGATGAGTACAATTGTGCAGTAACTTGAGCATTCTTTGGCATTGCCTTTCTTTGGGATTGGATTGAAAGCTCACCTTTTCCAGTCTCTTTTTATAGATATTTTCTATTTGGTGAGACACCATTCTCATACTTTTATTTCTTTAGAAATGGTTTTCTTCAGCTTTTTGAACATGTTTAAATCAATAATTTAAAATCTTTGTCTATTATCTTCAACATTTGGTCTTCTTAAGGGACAGTTTCTTTTTACNAGTAACTTGAGCATTCTTTGGCATTGCCTTTCTTTGGGATTGGATTGAAAGCTCACCTTTTCCAGTCTCTTTTTATAGATATTTTCTATTTGGTGAGACACCATTCTCATACTTTTATTTCTTTAGAAATGGTTTTCTTCAGCTTTTTGAACATGTTTAAATCAATAATTTAAAATCTTTGTCTATTATCTTCAACATTTGGTCTTCTTAAGGGACAGTTTCTTTTTACTATTCTTTTTTTTTTTTAATTCTTCTGTGTGTGGACCATATTTTCTTATTTCTTTGTATATCTCATAATTTGTCAGCAACTCAACACTTTAAATAATATATAATGTGGCAACACTAAAAATGAGAGTTTTTTTCCTCTTTCCAAGGTCTGCTGTTGTTGCTGGGGTTTTTTCAGTCATTTTTTTGAACTAATTCAGTAAAGTCTGGATTCTTTTTTTGTATGGCACTGAAATCTCTGCTTTGTTAGCTTAGTTGTCAGTGAATGATTGGTTGGTCAAAGATTTTCTTAGATGTCTTGAACCAGTAAGTCCCCACACTTTGCTGAGGTGGTCTGTGTACAAGCTGGAACATGGCATCAGTACTGGGGCAAGCAGTTTACAACTCCACTTTAGCCCTCACTTCCTGTTGCACAGTTTCAAGGTCAGCCAAAGATGAGAGCTCAGGCCTTCTTAAGCTGTCTCTGGTTGCATTCATTTCTTATCACTATTATAACAAACTTACCAAAAAAATCAGTTCACCACAAACTTAAAGAGACTTAAACAACACAAAGCTATTCTTTTACTGTTTTTGAGGTCAAGTCTAAAATTAAGGCATTGAAAAGATTGCATTCTTTTTGGAGACCCAGTGAATTTACTCCCTTACCTTTTTCCAGCTTTCAGCGGCCACCTTCATTCCTTGGCTCATGGCCGCTTCCTCATATCGCATCGCCCTCTTGCTTTCACTGTTACATCTCCTTTTGGTTCTAATCCTCCTGCTTCCCTCTTACAAGGACTCTTGTGAATACATCGGAAAGGAAAGTGAAGTCGCTCAGTCGTGTCTGACTCTATGCGACCTCATGGACTGTAGCCTACCAAGTTCCTATGTCCATGGGATTTTCCAGGCAATAGTACTGGAATGGATTGCCATTTCCTTTTCAAAGAACACACTGGCCCACCCAGATAATCCCGCATAAACTCCCTGCCTCAAGAGCCTCAACTTAATCATATTTGCAAAATTCCTTTTATCACATGAGGTCACACATTCACAGGTGCTGGGGGGTAGGATGTGACTATCCTTGAGGTAACACAGTGAGGATGCACACTATCCTTGAGGTAATACAGTAAGGATGCACTGACTTACAATCCACTGTGTCTGAGGCAGATGGAAATAAATGACTGACACGGAGTAGAGAAGAGAAGGACTATCCAAGCAGCTGTCTAGGACAGGCTTGTTTGTAAAAATATATTAATAACAAAGAATTCCCCCTCCCCTATTTGTGTTTATGGTGTATTATTTGTGTTTGTTGCATAACAACATTAAAGGAAATGTCAGATACTGGCACAAAGACAGAAATACAGATCAGTGGAACAAAATAGAAAGCCCAGAGATAAATCCACACACCTATGGCCACCTTATCTTCGACAAAGGAGGCAAGACTATACAATGGAGTAAAGACAATCTCTTTAACAAGTGGTGCTGGGAAAACTGGTCAACCACTTGTAAAAAAATGAAACTAGATCACTTTCTAACACCACACACAAAAATAAACTCAAAATGGATTAAAGACCTAAATGTAAGACCAGAAACTATAAAACTCCTAGAGGAGAACATAGGCAAAACACTCTCTGACATAAATCACAGTAGGATCCTCTATGATCCACCTCCCAGAATACTGGAAATAAAAACAAAAATAAACAAATGGGATCTAATTAAAATTAAAAGCTTCTGCACAACAAAGGAAACTATAAGTAAGGTGAAAAGACAGCCTTCTGAATGGGAGAAAACAATAGCAAATGAAGCAACTGACAAACAACTAATCTCAAAAATATACAAGCAACTTATACAGCTCAACTCCAGAAAAATAAACGACCCGATCAAAAAATGGGCCAAAGAACTCAATAGACATTTCTCCAAAGAAGACATACGGATGGCTAACAAACACATGAAAAGATGCTCAACATCACTCATCATCAGAGAAATGCAAATCAAAACCACAATGAGGTACCATTTCACACCAGTCAGAATGGCTGCGATCCAAAAGTCTGCAAGCAATAAATGCTGGAGGGGGTGTGGAGAAAGGGGAACCCTCTTACACTGTTGGTGGGAATGTAAACTAGTACAGCCACTGTGGAAAACAGTGTGGAGATTCCTTAAAAAATTGCAAATAGAACTGCCTTATGACCCAGCAATCCCACTGCTGGGCATACACACCAAGGAAACCAGAATTGAAAGAGACACATGTACCCCAATGTTCATCGCAGCACTGTTTATAATAGCCAGGACATGGAAACAACCTAGATGTCCATCAACAGATGAATGGATAAGCAAGCTGTGGCATATATACACAATGGAGTACTACTCTGCCATTAAAAAGAATAAATTTGAATCAGTTCTAATGAGATGGATGAAACTGGAGCCTATTATACAGAGTGAAGTAAGCCAGAAAGAAAAACACCAATACAGCATACTGACACATATATACGGAATTTAGAATGATAGTAAGGACGACCCTGTATGTGTGACAACAAAAGGACACAGACATAGACAATGGACTTTTGGCCTCAGAGGGAGTAGGAGAGGGCGGGATGATCTGGGAGAATGGCACTGAAGCATATATACTGTTATGTAAGAAACGAATCACCAGTCTCTATTTGATACAGGATGCAGGATGCTTGGGGCTGGTGTACGGGGATGATCCAGAGAGACGTTGGGGGGTGGGAGGTGGGAGGGAGATTCGGGATTGGGAGCTTGTGTGCACCTGTGGTGGATTCATGTCGATGTATGGCAAACCCAATAGAGTATTGTAAAGTTAAATTTAAAAATAAATAAATAAATAAATTTAAAAATAAAAAAAATAAAAAATAAAGGAAATGTCAAAAGAAGACCAAAAAAAGGTGTGTGTGTGGGGGGGAATTCTTCACTCTGCCACACCTGGATATACACACAACCCTATTCATTTGTGTGATCTTCTAGAGGAAATCCATTTTGAGTAATTATGTAAAGTCAGAAAAGTAATGTGGTTATTACTGAAGGACCACTCCAGTCAGCTGGATGCCATTAAATACAGGTCATCACAGAGAGGGCACTAGAGACAGAGAGGACACAGCCCTACTCTGGAGCAAAACCGGGACACGTGTGATGCAGCCAGAGATACTTCAAAAAAGTCAAAATTCAACGTGCTAAAAAGATCAAGAGGGAGATGGCATCTAAGAGGAGAATGAAGAAATTTGTAGTCTTTGTTCTTGAAAAGCAATGGCTGAGAGGAATTATGAACAAATAATATACAAACATTAAAATACATAGATAGGGTACATTATTACTTTTCCTAATGATGAATGAGAAAATCTCACACTCTCTGGAGGCTATAAAATAAAATACAATACAATATAAAATAGTTCTAAAACTTCAAAGATAATTGTTCCAAAATAATTTAACGGAACTGTTATGGACTGAATTACCACTCCCCTAATTCACATGTGGAGGCCCTAGATTTGGAGGTGGTGCCTTTAAGAAAGTAATTAAGGTTAAATAAGCTCATAAGGATAGGGTCCTAATCCATCAGGACTGGTGTCCTTTTAAGAAGAGGAGCACCAGAGAACTCTCTCTCTGCATGTGCACAAAGGGCCACGTGAGGACACAGCAAGATGGCAACCTGTCTCTG
>SJYV01047158.1:0-14197 GCA_006410875.1 Neotragus pygmaeus
CTTGATATTAGTGAATCTGAGTACTTACTCACCATGTCTGAATAGTATTAAAACCTGCCTGGGGACAGTTACTGAAAGTATAATTTTGAATTTTAAATATAAAATCAGTGAAACAAATGTTTTGTGGTGAAAGCTTCCTCATTTTCTGGCTGATTAGATCGAAATGGCTGAGAATGAGTATTTTGAGGGCTCATGTGACAGCGTTGCACGATGTCTGTTCTTAAAAGTTACAGTTAGAAAGCAAGTAGCATATATGAAACTGGTGCTAGGTGCTTAGTCGCTTAGTTATGTCCAACTTTTTGCAACACCATGGACAGTAGCCCAGCAGTCCATGGGATTTTCCAGGCAAGAATATTGGAGCGGGTTGCCATTTCCTTCTCCAGGGGATCTTCCTGACCCAGGGATTGAACTCACGTCTCCTGTGTCTCCTGCACTGGCAGGCAGATTCTTTATCACTGAGCCACCTGGGTTGGCCCCCATGTGAAACTGAGATACTAAGTATAAGGAATGAACTCGACTTCTCATCATTCCATTTGGCCCACTGACCCTGGTCACAGTGAATGTTCAGAAATGTCAGGGAGCCATTGAATGAGGACAGTGTTCAATGAAAGGGTCTGAAGACGAGCTCTAGTCTTCTGAAAGAGAAGAAGAATAGGAAGAAATCCAACTTTAGAAGTCTATTCCCTGCAATTCCAGTCTGCATATATAGGGAATTTCATTCTATGACAATATTGCCTCAGGATATGACTTTTTGCGGAGAAGGCAATGACACCCCACTCCAGTCTTCTTGCCTGGAGAATCCCAGGGACAGGGGAGCCTGGTGGGCTGCCATCTATGGGGTTNGGGGGGAGGGAGATTCAGGAAGGAGGGGACATATATATACACCTCTGACTAATTCATGTGGACGTATGGCAGAAACCAACACAATATTGTAGAGCAACTATCCTACAATTAAATTTAAAAAGCCTCCAGGCTCCAGGGGTTAGAGGAGAGCTGAGTAAGCTGGGAGCCAGGACGACGTTGTACATGAAGCGTGGAGGGAGGGGACAGCAGTTGAGACTTGGCAAGTCAGGCTCAGAGCGAATGCATGAGAGCAGAGGCCACCCTCCCCCGAGTCCAGTCCAGGGGGGTGGAGCTGGCTGTGGTCCCACCCTGGGTCCAGGCAGGGGCTCCTGGCTCCTGGCTGATGTAGAATGTGCAGTGGAAACAGCTCTAGCCTTGGGGTCCCTGCTCCGCCACCAAGTTGCTGTGTGATGTCGGGCAGTTCACATGGCCTTGCTGGGCCTTGCTGGCAAATGGGAGCGATGCAACCAGACTGAAGGATTAGATGAGACAGAGGAGAGGGTCCAGCCCAGTCTAACCCCGGGACAGACCCGCAGAGGTGGCCCAGGAGGCCAGGCAGGCAGCATCAGGACAGCAAAGTGGGAGGAGGCGTGAGAGGCCCCAGTACCGCATGGCCAGACCCACCACCCCAACTTGGTCCTGCTTCCTCCAAATCGGCCTCACACTCCCACCCAGGGTGCAGGCGGGTGGCCTCACTCTGGCAAACGCCGGGGCCTTCCTGAACAGTGGTCAGGGGCTGCCGCCACGGAGCGCGGCATCTCTCAGGCCAGGAAGCCAGTGTGGCCGGAGTCTGCTGCTGCTGGTGGGTAAGCCCCATCCACGCTCAGCGCTCCTCAGCCCATCAAACAGGCACAACACCCATCTGACCTTCACTGTGGCTGTAAAGCTGTGAGGCCTAGAAAGTGCTTTATCCCTATTGACAACAGTTGGCATTTGTGGAGCACAGACTTGGGGTCAAGGCCTGTTCACATGTCTTGACGGCTTCAACCCCTACTCCAGTCCTGGAAGGCGGGGGCTGTCGTCACCCCCACGGCGCAGACAAGCGCCCAGGGGCTGAGACCTGCCTCAAGGAGCCTCGAGGAGCCTGCCAGCTCTCACTACTGATTTGTCACCCCTGTTGCTAGAATGGGGTGGGGGTCCCTTTCAGGGTGGGCCCTCTCTGTCTGCAATGCAGGAGACCCGGGTTTGATCCCTGGGTCGAGAAGATCCCCTGCAGAAGCTAATGGCAAACCACTCCAGGATTCTTGCCTGGAGAATCCCACAGACAGAGGAATCTGGCAGGCCATGCTCCATGGGGTCACAAAGAGTCGGACATGACTGAGTGGCGTGTCTAACACCAACACTAACCTCTCTGTGTAGCCAGGGAAGGTGCCAGGCCTTTTCCGCCCACAAGGATGGTGCAGCCCTTGGCACAGGTGCGGCATCAGGGTGCGGGGTTCTGGCCCCAGCTTGACTGCTGACCAGTGAGATCTCAGCCAGTTTGTGCCACAGGGGTCCCAGTTTTCTAACTCATATGATGAGAAAACAATACTTGGGCCTTCAAAGATCAAATGATGAAAGAGCAGTAAGCTCTTTTTGAAAAGCAGACCCCTGTGAAAATCTGAAATTTCAATGCTGCCCTTGACCTTATCTTTAGAGAGAATAGAGCCTCAGGGTGAAAGGTGTCCCCGCTCAGGCCCCAAACCCACCACTCGCTGCCTTTAAAAGACCTTGAGGGCAGAGGCTGTGGTCACATTCCCTGAACCCCTGACTTGGAGAGGGGACAGAAGAGTTAGACATGAGCCTCGGGGGGTGGAGTGGGGAGGGCAGGCCTGGTGTGGACGGCTCCGTGTGGACTCGCACGGCTTTAGCCACTAATAACCACAGGCCTCGGAGTCATCCAGCTCCGCTTTCTCTTCCCACCCTCGACCCAGCCCAGCAGCAGGTCCTGAGCTTTACTCAGCCACCCTGGCCCCGGTGCCTCCACCTCCCTACAGTAGCCTCTTCACTGGTCCTCCTGCCTTTGACCTTGTTTGTCTCTCCCCAACCCTGGTCTGTTCCCCAGGCATCAGACAGAAGGAAACTGGTAAAAGCTAAATCTGATTCTTCCAGCACACTACTCACATTCCTCCCAGGGTTGCCCATTTCTGCTGAGGAGTCCAGTTCCTTGCCAGGAGACCCTGAGTGATCTGCTGACCCTCCCCTCACCCCTCTGGCCTCACCGCCTACCATTCTTTATCTCCTCCAGCTCTACAGACTTCCTTGCTGTTCTAACCCCAGGGCCTTTGCACCTGCTAGGAATGGTTACCCACCCCCACCCCCAGATTTCTAGTTCTGCTCGAATGNTCCTACAATTAAATTTAAAAAGCCTCCAGGCTCCAGGGGTTAGAGGAGAGCTGAGTAAGCTGGGAGCCAGGACGACGTTGTACATGAAGCGTGGAGGGAGGGGACAGCAGTTGAGACTTGGCAAGTCAGGCTCAGAGCGAATGCATGAGAGCAGAGGCCACCCTCCCCCGAGTCCAGTCCAGGGGGGTGGAGCTGGCTGTGGTCCTACCCTGGGTCCAGGCAGGGGCTCCTGGCTCCTGGCTGATGTAGAATGTGCAGTGGAAACAGCTCTAGCCTTGGGGTCCCTGCTCCGCCACCAAGTTGCTGTGTGATGTCGGGCAGTTCACATGGCCTTGCTGGGCCTTGCTGGCAAATGGGAGCGATGCAACCAGACTGAAGGATTAGATGAGACAGAGGAGAGGGTCCAGCCCAGTCTAACCCCGGGACAGACCCGCAGAGGTGGCCCAGGAGGCCAGGCAGGCAGCATCAGGACAGCAAAGTGGGAGGAGGCGTGAGAGGCCCCAGTACCGCATGGCCAGACACACCACCCCAACTTGGTCCTGCTTCCTCCAAATCGGCCTCACACTCCCACCCAGGGTGCAGGCGGGTGGCCTCACTCTGGCAAACGCCGGGGCCTTCCTGAACAGTGGTCAGGGGCTGCCGCCGCGGAGCGCGGCACCTCTCAGGCCAGGAAGCCAGTGTGGCCGGAGTCTGCTGCTGCTGGTGGGTAAGCCCCATCCACGCTCAGCGCTCCTCAGCCCATCAAACAGGCACAACACCCATCTGACCTTCACTGTGGCTGTAAAGCTGTGAGGCCTAGAAAGTGCTTTATCCCTATTGACAACAGTTGGCATTTGTGGAGCACAGACTTGGGGTCAAGGCCTGTTCACATGTCTTGACGGCTTCAACCCCTACTCCAGTCCTGGAAGGCGGGGGCTGTCGTCACCCCCACGGCGCAGACAAGCGCCCAGGGGCTGAGACCTGCCTCAAGGAGCCTCGAGGAGCCTGCCAGCTCTCACTACTGATTTGTCACCCCTGTTGCTAGAATGGGGTGGGGGTCCCTTTCAGGGTGGGCCCTCTCTGTCTGCAATGCAGGAGACCCGGGTTTGATCCCTGGGTCGAGAAGATCCCCTGCAGAAGCTAATGGCAAACCACTCCAGGATTCTTGCCTGGAGAATCCCACAGACAGAGGAATCTGGCAGGCCATGCTCCATGGGGTCACAAAGAGTCGGACATGACTGAGTGGCGTGTCTAACACCAACACTAACCTCTCTGTGTAGCCAGGGAAGGTGCCAGGCCTTTTCCGCCCACAAGGATGGTGCAGCCCTTGGCACAGGTGCGGCATCAGGGTGCGGGGTTCTGGCCCCAGCTTGACTGCTGACCAGTGAGATCTCAGCCAGTTTGTGCCACAGGGGTCCCAGTTTTCTAACTCATATGATGAGAAAACAATACTTGGGCCTTCAAAGATCAAATGATGAAAGAGCAGTAAGCTCTTTTTGAAAAGCAGACCCCTGTGAAAATCTGAAATTTCAATGCTGCCCTTGACCTTATCTTTAGAGAGAATAGAGCCTCAGGGTGAAAGGTGTCCCCGCTCAGGCCCCAAACCCACCACTCGCTGCCTTTAAAAGACCTTGAGGGCAGAGGCTGTGGTCACATTCCCTGAACCCCTGACTTGGAGAGGGGACAGAAGAGTTAGACATGAGCCTCGGGGGGTGGAGTGGGGAGGGCAGGCCTGGTGTGGACGGCTCCGTGTGGACTCGCACGGCTTTAGCCACTAATAACCACAGGCCTCGGAGTCATCCAGCTCCGCTTTCTCTTCCCACCCTCGACCCAGCCCAGCAGCAGGTCCTGAGCTTTACTCAGCCACCCTGGCCCCGGTGCCTCCACCTCCCTACAGTAGCCTCTTCACTGGTCCTCCTGCCTTTGACCTTGTTTGTCTCTCCCCAACCCTGGTCTGTTCCCCAGGCATCAGACAGAAGGAAACTGGTAAAAGCTAAATCTGATTCTTCCAGCACACTACTCACATTCCTCCCAGGGTTGCCCATTTCTGCTGAGGAGTCCAGTTCCTTGCCAGGAGACCCTGAGTGACTTGCTGACCCTCCCCTCACCCCTCTGGCCTCACCGCCTACCATTCTTTATCTCCTCCAGCTCTACAGACTTCCTTGCTGTTCTAACCCCAGGGCCTTTGCACCTGCTAGGAATGGTTACCCACCCCCTCCCCCAGATTTCTAGTTCTGCTCGAATGTCCTGACCCCCCCATTTCAACTCTCTTTTCCCACCCCGCTCTCCTCCTTGCTCCCTGTCCTCCTCACTTTTGCAATCTGCATAACACTTGTCACCATGCGACAGCCTCTCAACACAGTAGTCATCATGCTTACTGTCTTCCTCTCCCACTTAGAACATCAACTCTGTAAGCCTAGCGATTTTGTCTGACTCTCTGCTATATTTTATCAACATCCAGGGCAGTGCCTGGCACACAGTAAATGCACAATACTTATTTACTGAATGAATGAAAAAAATGTCAACCTTTTCGAACATTCGTTCAGTAAACAGCAGAAACACTGAATTCTGTACTCCAGCGTCAAACACAGTCACTTGCACACAGTTGATGTCCAATAAATGATGAAGACGCAACCGAGAGCCAGCATCCTCCCAGAAGAGTGGAGGTCCCAGATTCCTCCCGTCCTCTGTCTCGGGCCCCCTTCCTCTCCTCCTGGTCAACCCTCGGGGTCAGTTCCACAGTCTCTCCTCCTCCTTGATTCCCCGTGATGATTCTGCCCTTGGGGTGGTGCCCTCCCTCCTTAGGGACCCAAAGTACAGACAGAATAGATGTCAATATTCTCAGGCGGTCACCCCCCCTGCTTCACTCTTCCTTCATACCAACCACAACCATTTTTGAGTACCTACTGTGTGCCAATCTCTTCATACACTCTATTTCTAATCCTCATAACAACCCATTAAATACATAAATGAATTATAACAACCCCAAAATATATACAATGGAATATTACTCAGCTACAGAAAAGGATGCATTTGAGTCAGTTCTAATGAGGCAGATGAAACTGGAGCCTATTACACAGAGTGAAGTAAGTCAGAATGAGAAACACCAATACAGTATATTAACACATACATATGGAATTTAGAAAGATGGTAATGATGACCCCATATGCAAGACAGCAAAAGAGACACCGTTTTAAAGAACAGACTTTTAGAGTATGTGGGAGAGGGCAAATGTGGGACGGTATGAGAGAATAGCACTGAAACATGTATATTACCATACGCAAAATAGATGACCCGTGCAAGTTCAATGCATGAAGCAGGGCACTCAAAGCCAGTGCTCTGGGTCAACCCAGAGGAGTGGGGTGGGGAGGGAGGCGGGAGGGGCGTTCAGGATGGGGGACACCTGTACATCCGTGGCTGATTCATGTCGATGTATGGCAAAGACACCTCAATATTGTAAAGCAATTAGCCTCCAATTAAAATAAATAAATAATTAAAAAAAAACACGTTGAAATAGGTGGTGACTTCTCTGCCTTCTCTGAGACTCAAAGAGTCAAACACGTCCAAGGCCACACAGCAGGGAGGAGGCAGGGTCAGCCGCAGGCCCGGGGGGAGTCCCTCCCCCACCCCTCCCTGCCCTGGTGCCCGGTCCAGAGGCATTCCACGAGTGTCGCCCTGGCACTCCCGGCCTAAGGGACCAGCTCCACTCAAACCTGGGCGGGGCCCCGGGAAGCCAGAGCTGGTGCCCTCACCCAGGGTGGGCCTCAGCGTCCACAAACGTTCCCACGGCTCCCCAGCCCTCAGGCCACCCAGACATGGACGAGTTCACTGTGCCTGGCCTGGGGCCACACAAGGACCCTCACCAGCCCCTGCTGGAGCTTCCGAGGCAGCAGGAAGGGTCCAGGTCAGCTGGAACACGCTGCCTTCTGGCCCTCCCTGTGACACCACCCCCAGGCTGACTCCGAGTTCTGTCCATACCTTCCCTGCTGCCTGGGGTGCACGCCGTCCTCCTTCCCATGATCGCCTCTCCCCAAAACTGCCCCGCTTCCCTTCGAGGCCCACCTCATCCCACACCCTCGTGCAGCTCCTCAGGACCCCCGGCCATCAACCACGCCTCGCTGCCTCAGGAAGCAGCCTGCTCTCCCCCAGGTCGGCACTAAGAGCAGGCTGGTTACGGGCCCTGTCGCAGGGCCAGACAGGGCGAGCGGGTTCGAATCCTGGCTTTGCCACTTTATGGGGGGTGTGACTTTGGCAAACGGCTTAAACGCTCTGTGCCTCAGTTTCCTCATCTGCAAAATGGAGGTGATGCTACCCCCAACCCCACGGAGTTGGTGTGAGTTCACCGTTATTATTACTGTGGGTATTATTACCCGTACTTCCCAGAGCGTCAGAGCTCTCAAAACAGAAGGCTGGCTGGGTGATCTCCCTGGTGTTAGTCCCTCAGTTGTGTCTGACTCTTTGCGACCCCATGGACTGTAGCCTGCCAGGCTCCTCTGTCCATGGGGGTTTTCCAGGCCAGAATACTGGAGTGGGTAGCTGTTCCCTTCTCCAGGGGATCTTTGCCACCCAGGGATAGAACCCGAGTCTCCCACATCGCAGGCGGATTCTTTACCCTCTGAGCCACCAGGGAAGCATCTCCCCGGATGCCCTCACATCTCTGTCTCCCCTCTATGGACTAACATCCCCGTAGACTTCTGCTAGGGACTGAACTGTGTCCCCCTCAAATTTATACGGTGATGCTCTGTCCTCGCGAAGTGACTGCATTTGGAGACAGGCTTTCAGGAGGTGATTAAAGTTAAATGAGTTCACGGGCTAAGGTTCTAATCCAACAAGATCAGCGTCCAAGTTAAGAGCAGGAAGGGAGGGCCGTGCCCTCTGCTCAGGCTCCAGCCAAGCGGCTAGAGGGGGGTGGGGTGGCAGATGAGGATGCAGCAAGAAGGCCGCCATCAACAAGCCCCAACAGGCTCTTGATATCAGACTTCCAGCCTCCAGACTGTTAGAGATCAGTGTTTGCTGTTTAAGTCACTCAGTTTGTGGTGGTCTGTTACAGTGGCCCAGCTAAGACCGCTTTCCATGAGACGGCTGGGCTTCATCTAGAGCCCCAGGTCTCCAGGTGGGGAAGAGAAGGTCCCAGACCTGGCTTTGTCTGGCCTTCTTCTCTTTGGATATAAAAATCAGACTACCCAACCTCCATCTCCTTTGAGGTAGGCATCCCGGACAGTCCCCAGAGGGCCTGCCTACAGAAACTATAAACCCCAACCAAGGTGGGGAGGCAGGAAACGGATGGAAGCAAACGGGGAGACCGAGCAGGGCAGACCCCCAAGAGACGCGGAGCTGAAGGAAATGGGTGGGCTCACCCCAGGGGGAGAGGGTGGAAGGGACCCATCCAAGCTGCCCGTGACTGGCCTCCCCTCCCTGCCTCCCAGCTGCTCCTAGGACCTCAGACTTCAGCTCCTCACCCTCCCCAGCCTTTCCCCTCTTCCTCCAGCCCCACCAGGCCCAAGGCCCCAGGCCCTCCCNTAGAAGGGACCCATCCAAGCTGCCCGTGACTGGCCTCCCCTCCCTGCCTCCCAGCTGCTCCTAGGACCCCAGACTTCAGCTCCTCACCCTCCCCAGCCTTTCCCCTCTTCCTCCAGCCCCACCAGGCCCCAGGCCCCAGGCCCTCCCTTCCACTCTGTGCACCCGGCTCCCAGGCCAAGCGGGTGGGGCGACATCTCATTAGGCCCACCCGTCTCTAGGGAGCCTGGAAGCCGGTTCTGGGTGCTGCAGGCTTGGCAGGGAAGGGGACCAGGCTTCCCACAAGGGGCATACACTCCAGTGCAGGCAGGAGACCAGGCGGTGGATAAATAACGCTCATTAAATGATGAAGGAACAACAGTTAAAGAAAAGCAAGCGGGGAAGAGGGAAGCTGGGGCAGCCTCAGGTAACGACCAGCTGGCCTGGTGGACACACACCCTGGCTCCCCGCCTTCCCGGGGGCTCATCTGGGCCGCGTCCTACACTGCTTCTCCGAGGGGCCGGCTGGATGGAGCCGCCGCTGCCCACAGTGGGAACCTATTTAATCAAGAACGATTCCTGCCTCACCTCCACGCCCTCAGTGTTTCCAGGGCCCACCTCCCAGTGGACCACTCTAATCACAGCCCTGACTCAGGCTCCACAGACGGGGTGGGAGCTGGTGGGAAGACAGGGCCCCCTCCTCTCTGCTGTGGGTGCGTCTCCTCGAGACCACTCATCCCACAGGCGGACGCCTGTCCTGACAAGGTGTGTCCTGTCCAGAGCCCTCCGCATCTCCAGTCTGGAGGGGCAGGAACCAGGTCTGCCCGCCCTGGGGGTGATACTCCTGGGGTGTGCACCGCAGGTTTCCTGAAGGAACGGAACCCTGACCAGGAAGGAGGGGCCCTCCACCCCGAGCAGCACTGGGGGTGGAGGGCGTGCAGCTCGCTCTCTGCCCCTTCCTGGCTGAGAAGAGCTCTCCCGGCCACGGCCACAGCTGGGCCAGAGAAAGGCAAGAAGCACACACTCAGTCCTTGAAGGACATCTTGTCCCACTCGATGCCCGGGGGCAACTGCCCAGTCCGGGGCGGGGCAGTGGGCACTGCATCCCTTCCCTTGTGAGGCTGAAACCCACCTCCCCGTCACCCTGCAGAGGCAGGGGGCCAGCCACTGAGCCAGAGACTCCTGGCGTTAATTGCAGCCCTGGGCTTTTCGGTGCAGGCTCAGATGGTAAAGCGTCTGCCTACAATGTGGGAAACCTGGGCTCGGAAGCCTGGGTCAGGAAGAATCCCTGGAGAAGGAAATGGCAACCCACTCCAGTACTATTGCCTGGAAAATCCCATGGACAGAGGAGCCTGGTAGGGTACAATCCATGGGGTCGCAAAGAGTCGGACACAACTGAGCAACTTCACTCACTCCCCTCCGTGCTACGGTGTGAGCAAGCCGGAAACCCCCGTGCCTCAAAGAGCTGATACTCTAAAGGGCTGGCAAGACAAGAAACTGGACGAAAAAGTAAATGATCAAGCGTGTTAGAAGGTGACCAAAGCTCTGGGGAAGAACAGGGGACAGGAAGGGATGGTGGATTTGTTTTACACAGGCTGGTCGGAGAAGGCTGTTCTCAGAAGGTGGCATTTGAGCTGAGTCCTGAAGGAGGTAATGGAGGGCGCCACGCAGATATCTGGAGGAAGAGTGTTCAGGCCACGGGAACAGCCGATGCAAAGGCCCTGGGGCAAAGCACAGCTGCCAGGGTTGAGGAACAAGGGGGCTGCGTGGCTGGAGCTGGGCGAGAGAGAGGGAAGGCTGAAGTCAGGGAGGCTGACTGGGAGGTGATGCAGACACGTGGCAGCTTGTAGGTCAGAGGAGGGCCTGTGACTTCCCCTCATCGAGTGAGATAGGAGCCACTGCAGGGTGTGAGAAGAGGTGGGGTGTGACCTGACTTAGGTTTCAAAAGATCCCTGGCTGCTGGGGGAGGCGAGGGGGAGCGTGTACTACAGGGGGGCACCTGCTGGCAGGCAGCTGCAGCCCCCCACCCCCCCAGTGATGGAAGATCGGGACTCAGAGCAAGGCAGTAATGCCGGAAGCTGGCGAGAGGTCCTTGGAGTTGGGAGATACTGACTTTGGGGCCAAGAGGATTTGCTGATGGTTTGGATGTGAAAGCGAGGCGTCAAGGCGGTGCTGGGGTTTGGGCCTGAGGGCCTGGCGGGGGGGTGCTGCTTCCTGAGAAGGGGAACACAGAGGGAGGACTAATTTAAGGAAGCCTGGGGCTCAGCTTTGGTGCTCTGAGAGCCAACTGGAGATGCTGCGTCCTCTCCGCAGACCTCCTACACCAGGGGCACGCGGGGAGGGCCAGCCCGGGCCAAACTGTTCTAGTCCCGGGGCCTCTGACGCTCCTGCAGCCGCCCTTCAGCTCCTTCTGCTACAGGGAAGGCTGAGTGGGGTGGGGCCTGGGTGCCCTGGGCTGTCAGCCCACTGTGCGTGAGCCCATTCTGTGCAATGACTGCCTCAGAGTCTAGGGGCAACAGTGAAGGAGAGAGACAGAGTGAGCAAACAGAGAGCCTAGGACGCATGGGACAGAGAAAATGGTGAAGGGGATTGTGGCCTAGAGAACGCCAAATAGGAGTGGGAGTTCTGGGGAAGGGTCGGCTCTTTCCAGCTTCTGCCAAAACAAGCTGCCCTCCAGGCCTCACTGGTTCCTGTCCTGATGGGGATGGGATGGAAGCTGGTCGGAAGGAGAATGCCAGGGCTCAGAGACAAGGGGGTGCACATGAGTTACTGGGTTGCTGGCTTCTGAGCACATTTGCACCTCCCCACCCAGTTCCTGCAACCCCCAGGCCCACCCTCTCACTTGGGCCTTTAACCCCAAAGGAGGAGACCTCTGTACCTATATTCAGCAAGTGCAACTATGGTTTGCAGAAATGAATGAATGGAGCTTCTCAGCACGCTTCCCCTGACCCCATCACCTCGGCCCTGTCCCAGGTCCTCTCGTCCCCGAGGGCCCAGGGAAGGGGGAGCTCCAGTGTGGTGCTGAGACCCAGCCAAGGAGCCAGCCCAGCTCTCAGGGGCTGCTGGGGACGGAGGGCAGGCGGGAGAACGGGGCAGACACTTCAGGTCCTAAGCCCCCTGGGCAGGCTGGAGGTTGACACGCCACCCCCTGCCCCCTTGGGCTGGGATCTCCCCCGACGCTGGCCGAGGCCCCTCAGCTGTGGCCCAGGGCTCCCCCAAGTCCCCGGGCCAGTGCTCCGTGCCCACTGCTCTGCCGCAGGCCCTCCTGCCTGCTCTGTGCCCACAGCCAGGCAGTGCCGCCCAGCTCCTCCCCAGGCCCGGCCCCACCCCCTCCCGGGCAGCAGCAGAGGCTCCTCTGCAGTGCCCCAGCTCCCCCAGCAGCGTCTGAGTCCATCCCTAGAGCCACGCTGCAGAGGGACAGAGAGGAGAAGGGAGGGCCTCGGGCACCCCACCCCATCGGGGCCGGCTCCCACCCAGCATGGAGACCCTGGGCCTGCTAACGGGGCAGGTGGGACAGGGCCCTTTGGGAGAACTGGGTCTACAGGGAGAGCGAGGAGGGGAAGGGCCTGAGCTTGGGGGAGAAGAGAGGTCTCTTCCCTGACCCAGGGTCTAGACCAGGTCCTGAAACCACGGGGGGCCAGCAGGGGGGCCAGCAGGGAGGCTCCTGGTGTGGGGGTAGAAGGTGGGCCTGCTGGCTCCCTATGGCCAGGGCCTCGGGCTGCCCTGAGCTGGGGTGGGGGACATCCTCACCCCCCACTCCCACCTCCAAGCCTCAGCCTGGGGAGCAGCACCACGGGCTCCTGGAAGCTCTGGTGCCCTGGGCCCACTCTGCGAGGGAAGGGGCACTTCTCTGGGAAGGACCTGTGGCAGGACGGAGCGCAGAGAGGGGGCAGTAACAGGGACAGTCCTCCTAATCGGGAGGACCCAGCTTCTGCAGAGGGCCTCCGGGGACGCAGACTGCGCCCCACTAGGTCCACTGGCCCCAGGGCTTGCTGCCGGGTCCTGCCGGTGTGAAGGCAGGAGCGGACGCCGGCCCCAGTCTCCGGACAGCCTCTTCCGGCTGTCCCCATCGAGATGCCTACCTGGGCCCGTCTGGGCACCAAGCCCGGGGCACGGAGGCGCGCGTGGGCCCCCGCTGGGCCAGGCCGGAACCGGAGGGGCCGGCTGCCCTCCTCCTGCTCCGTGGCGGCGGGCGGGGAGAGGGCTTGGCGCCTGGACCGGGGGCTCTGTCCTCCTGCGTTCCCTCCACCACTCGCTCGCGAACGCGGCGGCTCCAGGGATGCAGACGCCAGCTCCCCGCCGCCCGCCGCCGCCTCCTCCCCGTCCCTCCTCCCGACCCGCCTCCTTCTCCTGCCGCCCACCTCCTTCCGCTCGTTTCCATGGCAACTGGGCAATGCTGGCTCAGATAGCCTCCCTCCCGCGGACACCAGGGGACGCCCGCCTCCTGCACAGCGCCCGCACCCTGCGGCGGCCACGCGCACGCTTCACCTTCCCGGGGTCCGGCAGCCACGCCCCACGGCGTGGCGGGGCGGGGCGGGGCGACGGGGTCCCCAAGACCCTGCCTCCCAAAATGCCTTCAAGACTCTGGAAGTTGCGTTCTTTCCACATCCTCCCCGCAGGTCCTGAAAATGCTACAAAAACCATTTCTACTTGCTTAATCATTTATTCTCAATCACTTCTCAATTTCCAACTTTTATTCTGAGATTTTTCTGGGTCAGGCCAAGTGTGAGATGCTCCTCTACGATCTCATTCCAAGAGATTCCATACCCATTTTACAGATTGGAAACTAAGGCCCATAGTAGTAAAACCACCTGTCTGGGCATCCAAGGCTCCTGGGCTCCTTATTGGCAGCCAGGCCTTGTGATTCCAAATCTGGTGCTGCTCCCACAGGCCAGAGCTGTCCCACACACCCCACAGCAAACATGTACTACACATGTATGACCCAGCCACACCAATACTTGTCTATGCACATGTGCATGCCAATGACACACTTACATATACAAACACTCATCACCTGTCTTTGCACATGTGCATTTCCACAAGTCTGTACATACATATGCGTGTACAGGTAACACACACATACATATACTGTAACACTAATATCAGTGTACACATATCTTTGACCTATGTACACACATCTACACAAATCCAGAACATACAATGCATAAACTCTTCCCCCACAAAATCGCAGCTGTACACACAAACCCCCAACCCTGGCCCCATGGGAGGGGACTGGTGACACAAGTGAGTGTCGGGACCAGGGGACTGAACAACGAGCCCCTTCCTAGGAGAGGATCTGTCTGCTCCTCTGGACACTAATCTGCCTGTGGTCTCTCAGTCTGCTACTGGGGGGCCTGAGGGGACTGTGGGAGGGTGGGAGACGGGTCCACCTCCCCCACTCCCTCCCTCTCATTCTGAAAGTCCTCTGCCTGGTCCAGACTAGATCCCACCTACAGCCCCTCAGCCTAGGCAGCTCACAGATATCCCTCCATCCCCCTAGTTGTTGTCCAGTCCTGGTACCTGGAATTAAGACAGGATTGTAGACCCCCTTCCCCA
>SJYV01047158.1:14500-30434 GCA_006410875.1 Neotragus pygmaeus
TGCTACAGGGAAGGCTGAGTGGGGTGGGGCCTGGGTGCCCTGGGCTGTCAGCCCACTGTGCGTGAGCCCATTCTGTGCAATGACTGCCTCAGAGTCTAGGGGCAACAGTGAAGGAGAGAGACAGAGTGAGCAAACAGAGAGCCTAGGACGCATGGGACAGAGAAAATGGTGAAGGGGATTGTGGCCTAGAGAACGCCAAATAGGAGTGGGAGTTCTGGGGAAGGGTCGGCTCTTTCCAGCTTCTGCCAAAACAAGCTGCCCTCCAGGCCTCACTGGTTCCTGTCCTGATGGGGATGGGATGGAAGCTGGTCGGAAGGAGAATGCCAGGGCTCAGAGACAAGGGGGTGCACATGAGTTACTGGGTTGCTGGCTTCTGAGCACATCTGCACCTCCCCACCCAGTTCCTGCAACCCCCAGGCCCACCCTCTCACTTGGGCCTTTAACCCCAAAGGAGGAGACCTCTGTACCTATATTCAGCAAGTGCAACTATGGTTTGCAGAAATGAATGAATGGAGCTTCTCAGCACGCTTCCCCTGACCCCATCACCTCGGCCCTGTCCCAGGTCTTCTCGTCCCCGAGGGCCCAGGGAAGGGGGAGCTCCAGTGTGGTGCTGAGACCCAGCCAAGGAGCCAGCCCAGCTCTCAGGGGCTGCTGGGGACGGAGGGCAGGCGGGAGAACGGGGCAGACACTTCAGGTCCTAAGCCCCCTGGGCAGGCTGGAGGTTGACACGCCACCCCCTGCCCCCTTGGGCTGGGATCTCCCCCGACGCTGGCCGAGGCCCCTCAGCTGTGGCCCAGGGCTCCCCCAAGTCCCCGGGCCAGTGCTCCGTGCCCACTGCTCTGCCGCAGGCCCTCCTGCCTGCTCTGTGCCCACAGCCAGGCAGTGCCGCCCAGCTCCTCCCCAGGCCCGGCCCCACCCCCTCCCGGGCAGCAGCAGAGGCTCCTCTGCAGTGCCCCAGCTCCCCCAGCAGCGTCTGAGTCCATCCCTAGAGCCACGCTGCAGAGGGACAGAGAGGAGAAGGGAGGGCCTCGGGCACCCCACCCCATCGGGGCCGGCTCCCACCCAGCATGGAGACCCTGGGCCTGCTAACGGGGCAGGTGGGACAGGGCCCTTTGGGAGAACTGGGTCTACAGGGAGAGCGAGGAGGGGAAGGGCCTGAGCTTGGGGGAGAAGAGAGGTCTCTTCCCTGACCCAGGGTCTAGACCAGGTCCTGAAACCACGGGGGGCCAGCAGGGGGGCCAGCAGGGAGGCTCCTGGTGTGGGGGTAGAAGGTGGGCCTGCTGGCTCCCTATGGCCAGGGCCTCGGGCTGCCCTGAGCTGGGGTGGGGGACATCCTCACCCCCCACTCCCACCTCCAAGCCTCAGCCTGGGGAGCAGCACCATGGGCTCCTGGAAGCTCTGGTGCCCTGGGCCCACTCTGCGAGGGAAGGGGCACTTCTCTGGGAAGGACCTGTGGCAGGACGGAGCGCAGAGAGGGGGCAGTAACAGGGACAGTCCTCCTAATCGGGAGGACCCAGCTTCTGCAGAGGGCCTCCGGGGACGCAGACTGCGCCCCACTAGGTCCACTGGCCCCAGGGCTTGCTGCCGGGTCCTGCCGGTGTGAAGGCAGGAGCGGACGCCGGCCCCAGTCTCCGGACAGCCTCTTCCGGCTGTCCCCATCGAGATGCCTACCTGGGCCCGTCTGGGCACCAAGCCCGGGGCACGGAGGCGCGCGTGGGCCCCCGCTGGGCCAGGCCGGAACCGGAGGGGCCGGCTGCCCTCCTCCTGCTCCGTGGCGGCGGGCGGGGAGAGGGCTTGGCGCCTGGACCGGGGGCTCTGTCCTCCTGCGTTCCCTCCACCACTCGCTCGCGAACGCGGCGGCTCCAGGGATGCAGACGCCAGCTCCCCGCCGCCCGCCGCCGCCTCCTCCCCGTCCCTCCTCCCGACCCGCCTCCTTCTCCTGCCGCCCACCTCCTTCCGCTCGTTTCCATGGCAACTGGGCAATGCTGGCTCAGATAGCCTCCCTCCCGCGGACACCAGGGGACGCCCGCCTCCTGCACAGCGCCCGCACCCTGCGGCGGCCACGCGCACGCTTCACCTTCCCGGGGTCCGGCAGCCACGCCCCACGGCGTGGCGGGGCGGGGCGGGGCGACGGGGTCCCCAAGACCCTGCCTCCCAAAATGCCTTCAAGACTCTGGAAGTTGCGTTCTTTCCACATCCTCCCCGCAGGTCCTGAAAATGCTACAAAAACCATTTCTACTTGCTTAATCATTTATTCTCAATCACTTCTCAATTTCTAACTTTTATTCTGAGATTTTTCTGGGTCAGGCCAAGTGTGAGATGCTCCTCTACGATCTCATTCCAAGAGATTCCATACCCATTTTACAGATTGGAAACTAAGGCCCATAGTAGTAAAACCACCTGTCTGGGCATCCAAGGCTCCTGGGCTCCTTATTGGCAGCCAGGCCTTGTGATTCCAAATCTGGAGCTGCTCCCACAGGCCAGAGCTGTCCCACACACCCCACAGCAAACATGTACTACACATGTATGACCCAGCCACACCAATACTTGTCTATGCACATGTGCATGCCAATGACACACTTACATATACAAACACTCATCACCTGTCTTTGCACATGTGCATTTCCACAAGTCTGTACATACATATGCGTGTACAGGTAACACACACATACATATACTGTAACACTAATATCAGTGTACACATATCTTTGACCTATGTACACACATCTACACAAATCCAGAACATACAATGCATAAACTCTTCCCCCACAAAATCGCAGCTGTACACACAAACCCCCAACCCTGGCCCCATGGGAGGGGACTGGTGACACAAGTGAGTGTCGGGACCAGGGGACTGAACAACGAGCCCCTTCCTAGGAGAGGATCTGTCTGCTCCTCTGGACACTAATCTGCCTGTGGTCTCTCAGTCTGCTACTGGNACACAAACCCCCAACCCTGGCCCCATGGGAGGGGACTGGTGACACAAGTGAGTGTCGGGACCAGGGGACTGAACAACGAGCCCCTTCCTAGGAGAGGATCTGTCTGCTCCTCTGGACACTAATCTGCCTGTGGTCTCTCAGTCTGCTACTGGGGGGCCTGAGGGGACTGTGGGAGGGTGGGAGACGGGTCCACCTCCCCCACTCCCTCCCTCTCATTCTGAAAGTCCTCTGCCTGGTCCAGACTAGATCCCACCTACAGCCCCTCAGCCTAGGCAGCTCACAGATATCCCTCCATCCCCCTAGTTGTTGTCCAGTCCTGGTACCTGGAATTAAGACAGGATTGTAGACCCCCTTCCCCAGAAAGAATGCTAGACTTCAGAGAGCCCTGCCACCAACCAGGAGGGATAGATAACATCCAGTGGAGGCCAGGGGAGGGGATCAAGAAGGGAAAGGGGCCCAGGACACACAGTACTCCCCATAGGAGCGCTACCCTNTAGACCCCCTTCCCCAGAAAGAATGCCAGACTTCAGAGAGCCCTGCCACCAACCAGGAGGGATAGATAACATCCAGTGGAGGCCAGGGGAGGGGATCAAGAAGGGAAAGGGGCCCAGGACACACAGTGCTCCCCATAGGAGCGCTACCCTCAGCCCAGGACAGCCTCAGAAAGACCTCAGGCAGGGTCACTGCAGGCCCTGTGCCCCAGGGCAATACTGAGGGATCCCACACAGCCCAGAGAGGGCACACACCATCAGAAAGAAGTGCAGACCCACCAAAAATTAAGCCAAAAAGTGCCTGTTAATACAGTGACAGCCTCTTCCATAGTTCATCCCATCTAAAACCCTCTCAGTCATAAGTCTGCTGCCAATTAAACCAAGACATGCTATTAATATAGATCGTATGAAGCATCCTAATATCAGTGATGTCAAAATTGAGGGGCAAATCATCCTGGAACAGATGAAATGGGGGACTTCATTCACTCACCGGATATTGACTAGGTAGCCACTATGTGCCTGGGGATGCGGGCCACCAGCAAAACAAAGTCTCTGCCCTCAGGGGTGAAGGGCTAGTAGATTTGCTGGACCCTTGTTCTCTTGCAGCGTCTCTGTGAGGCTCCAGGACTGATGAGGAAAGAGGCTCTGAGCAGCTGAGCAATTTGCCCGAGATGCCTGGGCTGGGATTTGAACTCCCTGCCTGCCAGGCTTATATCATGGATTCCATTAGGAAAGATCTGACTGGGATGGTGACAGCCACCCATTTTCTAAGAGGATGCTTCTCATCCTTAGATCAAGGCAAGACAGGGTCATACGTACTCGAATATGTCAAAGAGTGGGCATGAGTGAGGATCCCCCCAAACGACCTCAGAGGTGACTTCCAACTTGGCCTCTTTGGGCCAGAAGCCTGATGCTGGGTGTCCCCAGACCTGGAGGTCCTCAATAGTCACTGAGGTCCACAACCAGGCCAAGAGTGTGGGGATGCCTGGTGCCTGAGAGCAGAGGTTCCCAGGAGAGCTAGGGGGCAGGGAGGGATTGAGTTCCCAGGCCCTGTAAGCAGAGCCCCTGGCCCGCCTGACAGCCCCCAGCCTCGGATCATCTTTCTCCTAAACAGCCAGCTCCAACAGGGATATCAAAGACAGCTGCCCTCCACCCACCTCCATTAGCCTGATCCGGCCCCATCTGCTGTTGGGAGGGTCCCCAAGAGAGGTTCATGAGGGAAGAAGATGATTGGACAGACTTAGTTTTGTCAAAGTTGACATTGATAAGAGACCCCCTAAAGCAGCAAAAATACCGGTAACGGGTTACACCTGTCAGCCTGTGCCCTTTGAAACTGCCCCATCTTTACCTCCTACCTTCCTTGTCTCCTTCTTCCCGCACGGACCCCCATTCAGGAAAAAATTGTCCTCTGCCAATTTTTTTGTCTTTTTGTTTTTGTTTTGGCCTGTGGCATCTCAGTTCCCCAACCAGGGTTCGAACCTGAATTCCCTGCAGTAGAGGAATG
This sequence comes from Neotragus pygmaeus, assembly GCA_006410875.1. NCBI lineage: Eukaryota > Metazoa > Chordata > Mammalia > Artiodactyla > Bovidae > Neotragus > Neotragus pygmaeus. The sequence goes on from SJYV01047158.1 coordinate 19,435, forward strand.
GGGAAGTCTCCTCAGCCAGTTCTGTGGCAACTTTCCTCTGCATGTTACTTGAGCTAGAAAAACATCACGGAGTTGCCATCTGCAGCCTCCACTACTGTACTTGTAGGCCCCAGACAGGCCCAGGGACACTCCCTAATCCACACACACACACCCGTGTACACACACACACACAGACACACACCCTGTGCCCGACCTCCTGGACCTTAATCATGTTCCAGTCCGACAGGTTGGATCAGTCTACAAATAAGGACCCAGGCCACAGGGCAGCTACTCTCGTGGCCCCCAGAGAAGCCAATCCCTTTTGTCACTGCCTCCTTCTCCAACCCAAAGAGCATCATGGTCCTCAACCCCCCAATCCCCATCCCCCGCCCAGCCCGGCAGTAATCCTCCCTGTTCCCCAGTGCTGCACAAACCCTAACTTCTGCTTTGCATCTCATTTGCATAATGTCCCCATGACTGTCAAAGTACCAGAATCCTCCCCTAGCCTCTGCCCCTGACAGGTGGGGCTGGCCAGCAACGGAGAAATAACCTGGAGGAGGCTCTGCTGAGGGTTAGTGGAGGGGACCAAACAAGGGGGGATGGGGACGATCAGAGGGAGAAAACCAATAGCCGCTTCAAGTTTGAGAGAAAGCCCCCAGAGGAGGGGCAGTTGAAACTTACTGAGAGTGTGCTAAGGCCAGGCACTATGCACCGTGCTTTACGCACATCACCACTTGCTTTCCACAATGATCAGGTGTGAAAACCAGTTCAGAGCAGTAACGGCCTCACTATTCAAAGCCTGGGTCTCAGAACCCACAGCCTAGGCATCCCCTGGGAGCTGGGAGGACAGCCAGCCTCCCAGGTCCCACCCCAGACCTCCAGATCAGAGTCTGCATTGTTACAAGGTCCCAGGAGATTAGAGNGGTCCAGGAATCTCCTTCTTAGGTACAGCTTCCAGGGACTCTGACCTAAGACAGGAAGTATTTTATAAACTCTGAAGGGCCCCACACAAGTCCAGGGTTGTTTTGCTTTCCAGAATATGCTGGAAGGAGATGAGCTGACAGGCAGGGAATCTAAGTGGCAGAGGAAGTCTGTTCCTTGGGCAGAGTCACTCTGCCCCACTCTCAGGGAACTCACAGGCAGATAGGGGAGACAGCCCAGAAACAAGACGAATAGGAGGGATGCCTGAGTGCGATGAAGGAAAACAGAGCAAGGTCGGCGGTGGAGAAGGACAGGGGCGGTCTTAGGGGCTCTGGGAAGGCCTCCCTGAGGAGGTGACGTGGGCAGAGGTGTGGACCTCTGCGGCCAGGCACAGGGAAGAGCAGAGCAAAGGCCCTGAGGCAGGAGGATATCTGATATGCCCGGGAAATGGCCAGGAGCCCAGCGAAAAGGGGAAGGCATGAGATGAGGTCAGCAGGACCTGACAGCCAAATCACACAGGGCCTTGTAGGCCACTAGAGGACTTTTTACAGGACCAAGTAAGAGGGAGCCATTAAAGTTTTGAACAGAGGAGGAAGATGATCTCATTTAGTTTTAAAAGGCTCTCTTTGGCTGCTGGGGCAAAGGGGATGCAGGGAGACCAGGGTGAGGCTGCTGCAGATCTGGGAGAGCAATGGAGGGGCTCAGAGGTGGGGGAGCAGTGTAGGTGGTGAGAAGCTGTGGGACTCTGCGGATCTTGACGACAGAGCCTGGTGACTGCACAAGGAGGGCTCAGAAGATGAACTCAACTACCAAGTTACACAGGGGACTGAGGAACATGCTAAGCTGCACCTCAGGGATGCAATCCACAAAATCCACACTGCGGGAAATCCTACAAGACAAATAACCCAGCTTCTCCAATGAGTAAATTGCCAAGGACAAAGAAAAAGATGGAGAGGGGGAGTATGGATTAAAAGAGACTAAGACTTATCCGCCAATCACAATATGTGTGGGTCTTATTTGGATCTTGAGTCAAACTAGATGTAGGGAAAAAAAAAAGACATCTGACAACCAGGAACGTGAATGCTGAGTGGACATTTGACAATATAAAGAAAATGATTTCTTCTTAAGTGTGATGATGGTATTATGTTAGGAAAATCCTTATCTTTTAGAGACACATCTTGATAGATTTGTGATGAAATCATGCCTGGGATTTGCTTTGAATTATTATGGAGGGGAGGGGCACAGAACTGAAACATGAGTTTGGCCGTGAATTGACAGCATTTGAAGCTGAATGTTAGGGACAATGACGGTCCATTATACTATTCTACTTTTGGAAATGCTTATATTTTTTCATGATAAAAAGTTTAAAAAGAAAAGGCATGAAAATCAAGTCCAAGGGGAGGTGCTGAACAGCATAAGGCCCCTCCATACGTGTCAGGCCTGAACCTCAGCAGGGGCATCCCAAAGCCCAACCCTTGCCCCGTCCCACTTTGGAGGCCTTTCTGCTCTGGAGGTCAGTCAAGGCTGGACCCAGGCAGGTGAGGGATAGAATGTGTGGCCCAGAGAAAGCCCAGGTGGGACAGAGTGGGGCTGGGGCGGCTGGGCCTCTGCCAAACCCTGCAAGGAGCGGGGAGAGCCCTGGGCCACCTGTCCCAGCCAGTCCCATGAGGCCGATCATCTACACGATCCAGCACCTGGCGCTCCTACCAGCCTCATCTCCTGCTTCTTCCTCTGGGTTCCTGAACTGATTTCCTCCCCCGCCCCTGTGCCCAGCTCTCTCAATCCCTTCCAGGTCTATTTCTACAGAAGACCATCCACAGTCAATCACCCCCAGCCTTTGGGAGCACAGCTGCAAAGGACTCTCTTCACTGGGAGGAGGGGTCATCTTCTCTGCATCCAGACTGCATAGGTGTGAATCCTGCCTCTGCCACTCACCTGTGAGTGTGACCTCAGGCAAGTCACTTGACCTCAGTTTCCACCTCTGTAAAATGGGATGACCTCATAACGTTACTGAGAAGACTAAATGAGTTAATAAATGTGGACAAACAGAACAACGCCTGGCCTATGTCAGAGGCCCTCAGACCCCCTCAGGACCCCTGGCACTGCTCTCCAGGGCCTGCCTCACTTCTCCATGCCCTATTGACCCCACAGTTACCTCCTCTCCCATTGCAGCAGGTTTCCTTTTTTTTAATTTTCCATTTTTTATTTATTTCTGTCACACTGCATAGCATGCCGGATCTTAGCTCCTTAACCAGGGATCACACCTGTGCCCCTGCAATGAGTGGAAGCACATATTCTCAACCACCAGACAACCAGTGAAGGGCCCAGCAGGTTTTGTCCACCCCAGGACTGGGAGGAGGAAGGAGAGGAGACACAAGCCCATGAGGAGACCAGTTAGAAACCAGTCACATGTGAAAGCAACCTAGATGTCCATTGAAAGATGAGTGGGTAAAGAAGTTGTGATACATATATACCATGGAATATTACTCAGCTATAAAAAGGAATAACTTCCCTGGTGGCTCAGGCGGTAAGTGTCTGCCTGCAATGTGGGAGGCCTGGGTTCGATTACTGGGTTGGGAAGATCCCCTGGAGAAGGAAATGGCAATCCACTCCAGTACTCTTGCCTGGAAAATCCCAGGGATGGAGAAGCCTGATAGGCTACAATTCACGGGGTCGCAAAGAGTCAGACACAACTGAGTGACTTCACTTTCTGGAATGCATTTGAGTCAATTCTAATGAGGTGGATAAAGCTAGAGCCTGTTACACAGGAAGTCAGAAAGAGAAGAACAAATGCCGTATATTAACACATATAGATGGAATCCAGAAAGATGACACTGAAGAACCTGTCTGCAGAGCAGGAAGGTAGAAGGAACTGGCACCCCACTCCAGCGTTCTTGCCTGGAGAGTCCCAGGCAAGGGACGGGGGAGCCTGGGGGGCTGCCGGCTATGGGGTCGCACAGAGTCAGACACGACTGAAGTGACTTCACTTTCACTTTTCACTTTCATGCATTGGAGAAGGAAATGGCAACCCACTCCAGCGTTCTTGCCTGGAGAATCCCAGGGACGGGGGAGCCTGGGGGGCTGCCGGCTATGGGGTCACACAGAGTCGGACACGACTGAAGCGACTTAGTAGTAGTAGTAAGGGAGGCACAGACAGAACAGACTTGTGAACACAGTGGGGGAGGGAGGGCGTGGGACAAATGGACAGAGGAGCATGGAAACGCGCACATTGCCACACGGAAAACAGAGAGCCAGCGGGAATACGCTGTATGGCTCAGGGAATGCAAACAGTGCTCTACAGCAACCCAGAGGGGTGCGAAGAGGTGGGCAGGGGAACCGAGGTTCAGGAGGGAGAGGACGTGTATATACCTATGGCTGACTCATGTTGATGTACGGCGGAGACCAACATGATGTTGTAAAGCAATTATCTTTCCATTAAAAATAAATACATAAATAAATCAAAACCAGTTACAAGTAAAAACTCTTCAAACCAAAACTAAGCAGCATCTGACTCCAACGGCATCAAATTTGCATTGGAGGGGAGTGTAATTTAAACGCTCATTTTTTTGAGACTTCTGAGAAAAATCCCAGGTATGATGAAGGGCAGTTTATGTTTTGTAAATTATGTTTTGTGGAAGTAATGACAACTGTGGTATAAATGCAAAGAGCACAGGGCGCTAAACAGCAAGCGCTGCCCTTCGTGCCTGGCACGTGGCCCCCAGTACTTGCCCAAGAGATAAACCATCAGATGTGCAGCTTTGGGGACACTGTTATGCAAATATGCACACAAGATACATATGTATATTTTTATTTATTTTTGGCCGAGTCGCATGGCTTTGGGGATCATCTAAAGGTGCCCCCCGGCAGTGGAAGCGCAGAGTCCTAACCACTGGGCCATCAGCAAAGTCCCCATATGCATTTTTTGAATGGATCATACTACACACGTTGTTCTACAAAGCCATTTGCTTTGACTCGCCAATATAGCCTGACCATCTTTCCACCCTAATGCTAAGCTCTGCCCAGTTCTTTTCTCTGGGTCTTCAGCACCTAAAACAGCGCCCGGCACACAGAAGACATCCAGTCCACATTCACTGACCAAACGACAGAAAAAATAGCTACCTAAAATCACAGCATCGCATCAGGTCCTAATTATGTCACCAACCCTCCTGATGGACATTTAGCTTCGCCACATGGACCATTCCACCCAGCTCTGGATGCCAAGAGGGCGCCTATAGCAGAAGCCCCGGGGCATGGAGCTGCCCCATTAAACCCTCACCCGTGTATTCTCTTGTACAAACGGTTTATTGAATCACAGTATATTTCAACAGCAGTTTCTGAAACATAGCAAGCTCTCTGCCAGTACTTGCTATTATTATTTGTAAACATATAAATATTTCCATACTTCCTAATTTATACCTTCTCTTTCCTAGAACTGTTTATTTGCATTTCTCTTATTTTTCCTTTTTTTAAATTTGCTGCAGTGGGCCTTGGTTGTGTCACGTGAGATCTCCCACTGCAGTGCTCGGACTCCCTCGTGGAACAGGGCTCGGTAGTCACGGAACGTGCGCTTAGTTGCCCTGCAGCACACAGGGTCTCAGTTTCCTGCCCAGGGATAGAACTCAAGTTCCCTGCACTGCAAGACGGATTCCTCACCCCTGGGCCACCAGGAATGTCTCTCTCTTCTTATTTTAATGTAAAAAAATTCTAGAACTATGTGTATTTGAAAGAATAAACGCTGGCTTTTCAACAAAAACTTGCAGCTATTGCCAAAAGAGGTCGAGCCAACCTCAGCTGATGGGAGAGTTCCAGTTTCCCACACCCTCTGCCACCTAAGAGCTTTCTTGTGATGAAGACTTTTATTTCTCAAATGGATTACTCTCCTTTAGTGACTCCACTTTTGATCATCAAACCTCCTGAATAAATAATAGGATGGATCATTTTATTTCTAACAGCACTAGGGAACCAACATTCACAAATGGACAATTACTTTCTAGACAGCAAACAGAAACAAATGCAAAAATTTTTTCAATGGACATCTTAATTTTTTCAGACTGTCAACTTCCAACAAGTGTCCCTCAATACAAAACAAGAGGAGTGCTAAGCTCCCTCCCTGCCTCTCTCCCCTTCTCTCCCCCTAGGGGACCCAGATTTAAAAATTAAAATACAGGACACCAAGTTAAATCTGACATTCAGATAAACAACATACACAATTTTTAGTACCAGTATGTCCCATGCAATATTGGGGACATACATATACCAAAAAACAAACAAACCAAAGCTTACCAAATGTGTTGTTTCATCTGAAAGTCAGATTTAACTGGGCATCCTAGAGTTTATTTGGCAAGTAGACCACAGCCCCCGCCCAGTGTCTAAAGATCGAGTGATTTTTAAATAGGAGCCAAGACCCTCTTGGCCCTCGCAGTCTTTAGTCAACCTGCTACCCCAAGCTCAAGGTCTGCACAGGCATCCACCTCACCCTTACAGAAAAGCTCCCCGCCGAGACACCCCACCAACTTCCCTGGGATTAGAGTTCCTGTCCCCCAGAGCCACCTGGGGCCAGGTTCCTGCTGGTGTTCTCCCTCCAGCCCGTCTCACACCTTCCCATCCATCCTTTCTGTCGGGGATGCTGGCAGTCCCTTCGGGATGGTGGCTGCTTTGGAGCCACCTGCCCAAGGGCACGTCCTGAGCCATACCCAGTGTCAGACGGATGCAGAGGTCCTCAGGCCCAGCTATTCCACAGTGACTCTGAAGGGCCCCTCCAGCTCCAGAGCGCCCAAGCCGTGGAGGGACTCTCTGCTGGGCCTGCCTCAGAGCTCCACTTTTAAGTATTTTTTATTCATTCATTGTGGCTGTGCCACACAGCATGCATGATCCACCTTAGTTTCTGGACCAGGGATCAAACCCGTGCCCTCTGCAGCGGAAGCAGGGAGTCCCAACCACTGGACCACCAGGGAATTCCCAGAGTTCTGCTTCTCTCTCCACTCACCCTGCTTCCTTGCCCTGCAGTCCGCAGGCCAGGAATCGTTCCCCTGCCCACCCCACCAGACCTGTCCCCACCTCCCGACTCCGGTCCACAGGCCCCTGACTGGAAACCAGCCACTAAGTGTCCACAGTGGGTCAGTCTGAAGCTGGCTAATATTTTTTTTTAATTTGGGCTTTCCAGTACATTCTAGATTTTTCCACACAGGTACATATTATTTTAGTAATACAATAATTAAAAAAATAATAAAAGCTTTTTTTCTTTAAGAAAAATGTAAAACCAACCCAGCAGCCCTCCTCCTCTTTGACCTGCCCACTCCTCCCCACTCCCTCCCACCTGCTTCCCCAGGGAGGTCTCTCCCCCCACCGCAGTCAGTGAACTCCCACCCCAAATGCCTCCCCAGTCCTGCCAGACCCACAGGCGGTTTCACTTCTCCACCAAAGGCTTTCTGCCACCAGCTCGTCCTTGCTGGGGGGCTATATGCAAATTCTGGAGGGGTCCTTTTAGTGCTGGTGGGGAGCAGGAGGCTAAGTCCTGAGATTGGAGAGAAAGTGTAAGAGGGGAACCAGCATTTGCTAACTCCATGGGGTCCTCTGCACCAGGCTCTGGGGGCCATGGGAACAGGACGCAGACCCTGCCTCCGAGGGCTCCACAGCTGGTGGGGTGGGGGCAATGGAAAGCCAGAGAGGACACTGTGAGGTGAGGTGGGCCAGGTGTGGGGAGGAGGAATTCATGGAAGCTTCTGGAAAAAGGAAAAGTCTCAGCAGATCCCTGAGGGTGAGAAGGACCGGGTAGGGAGGCGGGCGGGGGCCCGGCTCTAGCCAGGGGATCAGTCTGTGCACAGGCCTGCAGGTGAGAGGAGGGTGGTTTATTTGCAGAACTGAAAGCAGTTCAGAGCAGCTGGAGGGCAGAGGAGGGAGAGGAAGCTCTGGCCCAGGAAGGGGAGCGGGGCCACGGGAGGGAGACTGCACTCTGTCCTCAAAGAAACAGGGAGCCGATGGGCAGAGCAGGGGAGGGACAGACTCAGGTGGGCGTCCTATAAATGTCTGCGCCTGCCACACAGCAGGAGCTCAGAGTTTTCATCCTGAGCCTCTGAAACCATTACGGTCCCACCTAATCAAGCACACACTATCTGCCACGTGGGAGTACCTAAAACCTGTGTCTCCATGGAGACGAGCCCCCAGCCCCGGGTTCCACAGCCTCCTGCTCTTGCGTTAGGGAATACATTAGGGAATAATGGACTCTGGGGCCTTGGTTCAAATCCAAGCTCCTCCGGTTTCAAACCGTGTAACTTTGGACAGATGACCTCTCAGCGCCTCAGTCTCCTCATGTGTAAAATGGGGATAATAATAGCATCCAATTGGGTTGAAGTGAAGATTAAGTGACTCAGTACAGAAGAAGTGGCTGCCTCCTGGCTCCTGGCAGATGCTGTGCACTGCTGGTTTCTACTGTTTTTTCTGCATCCCTGGGCCAACCACTTGCAGGCACTAACCAAACCATCCTCCATATCCTCTCCCAGCCCTGAAGCATCGCACCCTTCCTTTCTCCATCACTGCGGGTGGGACAGAGCCAGATGGGATTGAGGATTGAGGACCTGGGCCTGGGGCCTCGCCCCAGCTCCCTCGAGTGCAGTGGACAGAACACTGGACTTGGAGCGAGGAACTGTGTCCCAGGCTGGGCTCTGCCGCTGACCCTCAGACTCCCCCTCTGTGAGATGAGGACAAGGACATCTTGCTGCTGTCTTATCAGCATGGCTGTCAAAGGAGCAATGAGGGCTGCAGATGCCCTGAGAACGTCCATGTCACAGGCACGGCCTTGTGGCTGGACTAGAACTCTTGCTGGCAGCCTCCTCCTCTGGCCTACAATGGCTCCTCCACATAATCGTCAGATCTGTTCAGAGGTCTCTGTGAGGACCCCAGAGGCTCTGCCTCGGGCCTTCCCAGATGCCCTGATGCTGACCGGGACCCTCATAAGGGCTGGGACAGAGACAGACAGCCTGGTATGGGCTCAGCACCCTGGGAAGCAAGTGCCAACCCAGAGGCTTGAGGCAAGTCAGACCTTCATCAGGGCCTTCCAGCAAGCCTGGAGCAGCCAGGGATTCAAGCCTGGGACCCAAAAAGACCTTCTAGAGCCATTAGGACCCCAGTATCTATCTCTAAATGCCATAGCTGCTCATCACCTCTAGGCCAAGGAAGGGCCTGAATGGGAGAGTCTGTTTCCAGTAGCTCTTTGGCCCTGGGGGATGGGAGGAGAGCCCAAGATGTGGCTCACCCCTCTCCTCCAGGGTGCCAGCTATTTCTCAGGGTTCAAGTGGATTCATTCACTCATTCCACAAACATGTATTTGGTGCCAGACCCAGGTCAGGTGCAGGGGTGATGACAGATGAATCACACAGACTCCTGTCTTAAAGCACTTCCAGTCTATGGGCCACGGGGGAGGCATAAATAACCAAGGCAAAAGGCAAGCTAGGCTGGAGAATGCAGGGCAGGTGGCCCGGATCTCACCTGGGGTAGCAGGAAGCTACCTGGAGGAGGGCTCGTGAGTGGCTTATGGACCTGTGATGGGAAGGCCGGGTGAGTGAGGGATGAAACCTCCAAGACCATTGACAGACAGTTCCGTTTGCACCCCTGCCAGGCCAGAGCCAGGACAACGTGAGTTATTTATGGTTGTGCCCAGAGAAAAGCGGGCACATGTGTCACTGCACGTGGGGTGCAGAGCTGGGCGGTAGAGAGTGGGGGGCGGCTGGGGCTTGGAGCTGGGTCACGGCCAAGCTCTGTGGTTTGCCACTGTGTCCCTCACACCCTGATGACCTTTTAAGCTTTTCAAGGCCTCCCATAAGGCAAAACTCAGGAGGAGAGAGCACTGAATCGGCAGCAAGTGGCCTGGGGGGTGGGGAAGGGAGCAGGGCCAGACAGACCTTGGCCTCTGCGGTCTGTGCGGGCCATTTATCCTCACCTTCTCCTCCTCTCCCGCCTCCCATCTCAGCAGTGGGGAAAGGGGGCAGACAAGACAGAAAAAAAATATCTTTCACTGTAAATCAGACAGGACCGAGGGCGGGCATCAGCTGCTGTATTTCTCCCCAGCCAACTCTGGTCCACAAACAACCTACGCACCAAGCTGGCATCAGCCTACCCACCGTGTTGGGACCGGAACAAGCCAGGCCAGAGCCTCGTATGGGACCTGGGGCCTGGGTCCCACCTTCCCAAGGCACCTATTTCCTGCGTTTCCCCTCCATCCCCCGTCCCTCGGGTGAAGGCCTCCGCCAGGTCCGTCTCCCAGGGGGCGCAGCTCAGGGACATCCTGACACTGCCCCGGGTGATGCTCAAGAACCCCGGCGCTTGCAAAGCACCCGCGGTCGCGCGCTCACCTCTCTGCAGGTAGCTGTCCGATCCTCCCTCCTGTCCGCCTCTGCGCCCGCCCCCAGCACGCACCCCTAGACTGGAGCGCTCCCTCCCTACCCCGTACCCAAGGGCCAGACCCCTTACCTGGGGCCAGGGGCGCCTGGCACCATCGGCGGCGCCGCGGGGCCAAGCGGGGCGTCTGGGGGACCCCGGCCTCAAGCCCGGTCGACTTCCCGGGGGGCGAGAGGCTGCGCCGCCGCGTCCCTCCGGACCTCGCCCGGGGCTGCGGGAAGGAGGAAGGTCAGAGCCGAGGAGGAGGGGAGGCGGCGGGCGGAGGCGCGCAGATGGGCGCAGATTAGCGAGGCATTTTTAGCGAGCCAATGGCGGCGCGGCGCCGGGCGGAGCGGTGGCTGCGCAGGTGGAGACGCCGCGCTGCTGAGGCGGCAGCTGCCGGCTTAGGAGGCGCGGGGGGGGCGGGCAGCACCCCCAGCGCCCGGCCGGCGCCCTGCTCCTCCTCCCGGGGGGCGCTCCGCGGCGCCCGGCCGAGGGGCTCTGGCTGCGGCGGGCGGACGCCGAGAGGGTCTCCCGTGCGCCCTAGTCCTCGGCCCCCCTGCGGGAGCCCCGTGGACCCCGGGGTGTCGCTCCCCTCCCCCTCTCCGCCCGTTCCCCACTTTTTTAGGACGTTCCTCCCGCCGCGTTTGTTTCTGGCCTCGCGGAATCCTGCGTCTTCTGGGACATGCGGGGGCGTGTGTGGTGGGTAGGTCTGGAGTCTGTGTGTG
>SJYV01047160.1:0-13405 GCA_006410875.1 Neotragus pygmaeus
CAAAGACACAAAATGCCTGGAGCAGGAACAAAGGATGGTCTACGGCTCACGGCAGCAGTAGGCGCCAAGGGTCGGCATCATCGTGGGCCAGTTCCCCAAGCTCCAAGCCCCACAGAGGGCCAGAGGGCACCTGCATGCTCCATGATGGTGTTCTAGAAGAGGAGCCCCAGCCTCAGGAAAGCTGAGTCTTTCCTGGGGATTCGAGGGGCCAGTAAGTATGCCTGGCTTTACTCTGGAGGGACAAAGGGGCTCTGTATTTCCAGGCAGTTCACTTATGCTGTTTTGCATGGCATCCTTCCAAAATTCACTTCCACTGGGAACCTGCGAACATGGTAATGGTCTTATTTGGAAATATAGTCTTTGCAGACTTAATCAAGTTACGATGAGATCCTCCTCGACTGATGAAGTGAAAGTGTCAGTTGCTTAGTCGTGTCCTACTCTTGGCGACCCCATGGACTGTAGCCCGCCAGGTTTCTCTGTCCATGGGATTCTCCAGGCAAGAACACTGGAGTGGGTTGCCGTTCCCTTCTCCAGGGGATCTTCCTGACACTGGGGTCAAACCCAGGCCTCTTGCATTGGCAGGCGGAGTCTTTACAGTCTGAGCCTCCAGGGATGCGTCCTTAATCCACCATGACTGGTGTCCTAGTAAGAAGAAGGAAGCCTGGACACGGGCACCCAGAGGGAAGACGGAGGCAGGGACTGGAGGCATTCTGCCACAAGCCAAGGTGGCCAGCCATCACCAGAAGCTGGAAGAGACCTGGAGGATTCTTTCCCAAAACTTTTGGAAGGAGTATGGCCCTCTTGACACCTTGATTTCAGACTTAAGGCTTCCAGAACTGTGAGAGGATAAACTTTTTTTGTTTTTAATCCACCCAGTTTGTGCTCATTTATTACTGGAACCAGGGGAACTAATATATTACTACCCAAAAGCCTTGAAGAGATGGTCAGGAACCAAGGACAGTGGTGTCTTGCTCGCAATACACACAGAACCACAGGGAGCCCAAAGAGGGTCATGGCTCAGTCCCACGGTGCTTTTGTTCATCAGAACTTACGGGGGCCAGGCAGGGTGGGTGTCTCATCTCTGCCGCAATTGGTTCACCATAGCATTTTCCCCATCTTCATAAAGGAAAATTTTCACCACCTGATAAGAAAAATTTTTTAAGCTTTTATCATATCATTGCTCCATACAGGATTTTTACCAAAGACTGTTTCAAGAAAAGCTTCTGTGGATTTCAACATTTTTAAAGCTGGAATGTCTGGGCCCAGCCTGCTTAACTGGCAGCTCAGAGAAGGGCAGGAGCTCGCCCAAGGCCAAGAGTGAGTCAGAAGCAGCGTTAGTCAGTTCGCCGAACTCCAGCCCTGAGCACAGCCTCCCGAGTTCGTCCTCGGTTTCCGCTGATCAGAGAGAGTTCAGAGCAGAAGACGGGAGGTGTGGACGTTGCTGGGGCCCCGGGCGAGTTGGGCAGGGCTCACTGGGGGACAAAAGTGCCCTGTTAACAGCGTCCTTCTGCCACCTCCTCCCCTTTCTCCCTCTAACCATGGAAAACTCAGCCGCATCTGTAACACCCGCCCCTCCCATCCACACCTCTTCTCTCAAGCTCCCCAGTGTAGTCTCGAGTGTTACTGGGCCAAAACGTCCTGCTGACAGGGAGCCACCTCTTTGGTGGGGAGGCAGGGACCTCATCCCTCTTCCTCCGCAGACTGGCAGGTGCAGCACAGTACGTGAGTGTGTGTGTGTGTGTGTGTGTGTGTGTATGTGTGTGTGTGTGTGGTTGTGCCGGCCCCAGGGACCACTACCTCCACTCAGCCCGCCCACCCACTCATCCCACAGGCTCGGGGCCCCCACCAGGGGCCAGACGCACAGTGCCAAAGGCTCCCCCGGAATCTGGGTTAATCCCCAAGACAAGGGGATGTCTGCCCATTTGATACACAAGGAGCCAGAAGCTCATAGGGGCACATCTACAGCCAGAAAGTAGGCATGCAGGTAAAGTGGGGGTGGGTGGGGTGGCCGAAGGATGAGGGAGGAAGGAAGGGAGTGGGGAGTCACTAGACGCCCTTTCAAGAGATGACTCAGCATATTCTGGCACATCAGTGGATCCCATAAGGGTCTGTATCTTTCCTGGCCTTCGAGCAAGTCCACAACTCTGTAAGTTGTAGAAAACTAACAGTAAAACAGAGATTCTTCTCCACAAACATGCAAATGAATTTCACGAGGTGAAGGGACACTGGATCCCCTACCCTAGGGAAGCAGCCAGCTTTGCATCTATTAGCAAATTCAATTCTGCCTTCCGGATTGCTTACACATGTCTGCTCTTGGCTTTTCCTCTGAACTGATTTTGTAACATCTTACTGATGGTTAGATAGCATCACTGACTCAGTGGACGTGAATCTGAGCAAACTCCGGGAGACAGAGGAAGACAGTGAAGTCTGGCATCCAAGGGAGGGCTGCAGTCCAAGGAGTCACAACTCAGTCGGACCCAACTCAGTGTTGACTTAGTGTCAGGACTTAGCAACTGAACAACTGACCCCCTCACAAACTAACGAAACAAATACAGTCACAGGTACATGTCCATTTAACATCTGTGTAAGAATCATCAGCTTACCGAAGCCCAGGGACGGCAGACTCCAAGTTGCCTGGAGGGAGGACCCGTTACCTCCCAGGCAGTGGCCCCAATGGACTCTTTGGATTCAGAAAGCCGGATTCGGTGTCTCCTGAGAGTCTACACTTCTAATCATGTCCCGGTATTGGTGCCACAAACCTCGAGAACCACAGTTGTCCACTGAGCTGACCCTGCTTCCTCGTTCGGCCCACCCCGGGCTACTCTCTTTTCTAGGGTACACCTCTCAGCCCCCTGCCAGGTCCTCGGAGGGCATTCTGAGCTCCCGGGGTCCCCACACGCCCCCAGAGGTCCTCTGCAGTGGATGAGCCCTGAGCCTGCTATTGGCACTCAAGGCCCAACCTCACATCCAGGGCCTCACTCCGTCTGGGGGTTTCAGGGGGTGACTAAGAGGGAAACAGGGCTCCCGTCCGGGGACGGGAGGCCACGGCAGGGCCCTCCCCGGGGCCCAGGCCTGGCACAGGCAGCCCAGGGTGAGGGCCTCGGTAAGCAGAACCACGCCCCCACCGTCCTCACAGCCTCAGACCCCTGAAGCTACTCCCACGACCCCACCACAGCAGCACTAATTTCCTGCCCAGATTCCTGAGACTCCAAGCCTGACTCCCAGGACTGGCTCAGAGGGGCCAGCCCCTCTCCCTGCTCATACAAATAGTCGGGGGCCCAGAACTCAAGCTGCACTCCCCTCTTGTATTTAACTGTTATTCTGGCCACACCACGAGGCATGCAGTATCTTAGTTCCCTGACCAGAGATGCAACCCATGCCCCCTGCAGAGGAAGCATGGAGTCCTAACCCCCGGACTGCCAGGGAATTTCCCCCCACCCCGTCTTTTTCTAAAATGCATTATATTGATTTATCTGGCTGTGCTGAGTCTTAGTTGTGGCCTGTGGGATCTAGTTCCCTGACCTGGGATCAAACCTTGTCCCCTACATTGGGGGCTCAAAGTCTCAGCCAGTGGACCATCAGGGAATTCCCTGCATTCCCCTCAGAATTCTCCTGAATGGCTTCTGCTGGTATCACCGAGGTCCTGCCCATCTGAGTCCACCTCTCCAGCTGCTCAGCACATGGGAGGACATGGGGGTCTCCAACATGCAGCCCCCTGCAGCCTGAGTCTGGGTGGTTCAGTGGGCATCTCTGCCCTGGGTCATGGGTTCCCCCAATCCTCCCAGGCCCTTCCCATCCCACAATAGGGGGATCCCCACCTTAAGAGGAGAGTGACTTGCCCCAGGCCACCCCCGGGAGGACTGGCAGAGGAGAAACGATGCCCTCGAGCCTCCAACTCCTTCTGGACTGGACCACACCACCTGAACTTTCTCAGCAGACAAGCAGGCAAGCGTGAGAGGGGACTGCCAGGACACGTGCCAGCAGACAGACCGGGCACAGGGAATGTGCAAGGCCTCCAGAGGCCCGGGAACAGATGTCCAGGAAAGCTTCTGGGTTCACTCTTCCCTTTTCCAGGAGAACATGTGTCCATTGCCTGGGGACAGAAGCTGGGCCAGGAGGATAGTGGAGCCAGATAAAAAGGGAGGCAGAAAAGGAAGTTTCCTGGAGGGAATCGCTGCCCACCTAAAACCCCGTAAGGTCCTTCAAGTGTTAAATAAGAAGACTATGCTATCTGAATTAGAAAAGGAACATGTAAAGCTCTGCTGCTGCTGCTGCTGCTAAGTCGCTTCAGTTGTGTCCAACTTCTGTGCAACCCCATAGACGGCAGCCCACCAGGCTCCCCTTTCCCTGGGATTCTCCAGGCAAGAACACTGGAGGGGGTTGCCATTTCCTTCTCCAATGCATGAAAGGAAAAGTGAAAATGAAGTCGCTCAGTCGTGTCCGATTCCTAGCGACCCCATGGACTGCAGCCCACCAGGCTCCTCCGTCCATGGGACTTTCCAGGCAAGAGTACTGGAGTGAGGTTAAAACATAATAGCGTTAGATACAATAACTGAANGAAAAGTGGAAATGAAGTCGCTCAGTCGTGTCCGATTCCTAGCGACCCCATGGACTGCAGCCCACCAGGCTCCTCCGTCCATGGGACTTTCCAGGCAAGAGTACTGGAGTGAGGTTAAAACATAATAGCGTTAGATACAATAACTGAAAATAACGTGAATAAAGCTTTAGAAGTGCTGCCAGCTGAGTCTGCCTAAAGGAATTGTTACCCACCTTGAAAAAGAACAAGCGCCTCTGCATCCACTGTGGGCATCTCAGAAAAGCCCCTTGGGCTCCAGCCCCAGGAGCCTGCACCTACAGGGCACCAGGCCTGCACCCAGGCTGTCGCTCCAGGCGTCTCCCCAGGCACCCAGCCCAGGCTTCCCACTATACAGGTTTACCGTCTCTGCAGCAGAGACAGGACTCCTGCAAAGACTGCCTCCTCGAGACAGGCTGCTTTGAGCCACTCTCCCCAACAGGCCTCGTCTCTGGGCCCTGTCCTGGGCCTGCCTAGCCCAGCTGTAGCAGGAACACCCTACCCTTGATGTCTCTTAGTGATCTTCCATCCACTCACCCGCTTACCCCCTCCTCGGTTGTAAGTCCCCAGCCATCTGTTGCATTCAGAGATCAGCCTAGTCTCTCTTCCCTGTTGCAGTAGTCTTGGATAAAATCTTCCCTGCTGGTTCAGCATTTCACAGGATCATTTCCCTTCAGCACTGCCCACTCCCCAAATCTCTGCCATACCATGGGCCCTGAGACAGTGGACTCGGGATAAAGGTCCACAGACTCAAAGCCCTAGGTCTCTCATGCTCTGACCCTTTGTGTATCACCTACCCAGGTCTCCCTGGCCCTGTTAGCTCAACTGTAAGAAGAGTCTCTCTGCCTGGCTTCCCCCCTCAATTCAGGAACCGTGTGTTCATTCATTCTAAACCTTGGCTGGGCTCAGCCGCGGGGCGGGGCGTCCCTGTGTGTCATCTGGTTTCGCTCTCCCTGTAACGCTGCGAACCGGTCTGCTGACCTGTTCTTGCTTTCGCACTCGCTTCTTGTTGTTATTTAGTCACTAAGTCATGTCCAACTCTTTGCAACCCCATGGACTGTAGCCCGCCAGGCTTCTCTGTCCGTGCGATTTCCCAGGCAGAAATACTGGAGTGGATTGCCATTTCCTTCCCCAAGGGACCTTCCCGACCCAGGGATTGAACCCGCATCTCCTGCTTGGCAGGTGGGCTCTTTACCACTAAGCCTTCTGGGAAGCCCTTGCACCCGTTCATACTTAAAAAAAAATAACTTATTTTAACAAGTTAGAATTATCACGATAACAGAACTTGGCAAGGCCCTTATAAGAAAATGACAGGGGTTTCCCGGGCGATCCAGTGGTTAAGACTCTACTCTCCCAATGCGATCCCTGGTCAGGGAACTGAGATCCCGCATGCCCAATGGCACAATCAAAAAAGGAAAGAAAACATTACAGACCAGAGTCGCTCATGAACACACACGCAAAATCCTCAACACAATTTTAGCAAATCAAATCCAGCAATATACACAAATGATGATAAATTGTGACAAAGCAGGCTTTTTTCCAGAAATGCAAGGTTGGTTTAACTGTCAAAATCAATGATTCATATCATTAACAGAAAAAAAAATTTTTTTAATATTGTATGATTTCAATTGATGC
Organism: Neotragus pygmaeus; assembly: GCA_006410875.1. NCBI lineage: Eukaryota > Metazoa > Chordata > Mammalia > Artiodactyla > Bovidae > Neotragus > Neotragus pygmaeus. Next base: position 6,209 of record SJYV01047160.1, read on the forward strand.
ACAAAAGCATGTGCTCAAACTCCTTCATGATTTAAAAGAATTTTTTTGATTCTTGGTGGTATAGTAATAGGAGGGAACTTCACCTACCGAATAAAGAAACCGCAAGAAAACTTCCAGCTAACGTCACAGGGGAAGTGGGGAGACTGAGGCTTCTCCCGAAAGGCCAGGAAAAAGACAAGGTATCTACTGTCACCGCTTTCACTCCTAGAGGTCCCAGCCCGTCTGTGTGCCAGCAACACGACCATCCGCTTGAAACCCTTCATCATCTCCCAACACCCCCCAGACTGAGGCCTGTGCTGTTTCTTGCACTGGGGGTGGGGGCACGATCCCAGGAAGGCTGAACTGGGAGAAAGGGCCACAGACATTGTTTCTGCAGAGCTTTTTCAAGGCAAATTCAAATTGGGTCTGGGTTTCCTGCAGAAGCCGGACTTATTCTCTCTGGGAAATCGGAAAGCAGCAATTGAAGACACATCCTTGGCAGGACCGCGGGGCTGCTCGCTGGCCCGGGGTGCTCGCCGAATGCGAGAGGGGGGCCGGCTGCCAGCTTCTCAGAGTGTGCTCTGGGGGGAGGGGCGCAGATGGGGGGCTGGCTGCTTGTGAAAGGCCTCAGCCCAGACCCTGTCATCCCCAAGTTTTCCTTCTCACTCCCCATCCCCACGGGGAGGGGTCTGGCCCACAAGGCTGGCAGACTGGGTGCTCGGAGCTCACCTTCTCAGGAGCCCCTGCCCTGGCTCTGTGCCTGGACTGAGCCCAAGACCCTCAAAGGCAGGCGCCAAGGCCTGTGTGATGCTCCAGCCTGTGGGACGTGTGCTGGTCCCAGAGTCCCAAGCCTGATTCTGCCCTAGAGGTGGGAAGGCAGGGCTGGGAAGCTCTCACTGAACTCCCAGAAGGAGGTGATACCCTATGTCCAGTTCCCAGGGCCCTTTCTGGGCTTCCATTATTACAGCTGACTCATTGGAAAAGACCTTGATGCTAAGAAAGGTTGAGAGCAAAAGGAGAAGCAGGTGGCAAAGGATGAGATGGTTGGATGGCACCACCGACTCAATAACATGAATCTGAGCAAACGCCAGGAGACAGTGAAGGACAGGGGAGCCTGGCGTGCTGCGGTCCACAGGGTCACAAAGAGTCAGACACGAGTTAGTGACTGAACAACATCAACAGTTTTACAATCCTCAGCCACCAGCTGGCAGAATTGATTTCCAGGTCTGATTCGCCTGCCCCCACCTCAGAGGTCCTCAGGGCTGCCCCCTGCATCTGGGCCCTAACTCAGAACCTAACACGGACGAGGCAGGTGGAAAACACTCCTTGACTTGAACCACACTCGGCCTCTGTGACCGTGGCCGGAGAGCTGGGCCAAGTCTTCAGAGAGACCGAAGCCAGGCAGAGGCAGGCCCGGCTCTCAGCTGGGGCCAGGGCTGGGAGCAGATCACTGCTCCAGGGCTGGAGCTGGACCAGTGGGTGCAGACCCAGGAGGCTGCAGCTCTCTGCCGGAGCCCCCACCCCCCGGCCACCTGGCAAGTCTACCCACTGCCCAGGCCGGGCCACGACCCCCAGCCAGCCTGGCCCCGCCATCACAGCCTCAGCTCATCTCCTACGTCTCACTTGTCCTGCCCTGTCTCTCTCAGTCTGAGGGTCGAAGAAGGGGGCTGACTCGGGGTGATCCAGGGAGAGAGTCCCAACTACCAAAGCCCCCTCCCCAAGGTGGCCAGGAGCACCCCAGTGGGAAAACAGGCTGAGTGGCTCGCTTGTCGCCTAGAGAAAGGACATGCCTGGGAGCCGTGGGTGCTCGAAAGAAAGGACTTCAGGGCACTGGGCGTGTGCTGGGTGATGGGTGGGTCTGCGTCCCGGACTGGACCGTCTCAGGAAGGGCAGATGGTGCTGTGATCAGGAATCTTGGTAAACCTTCTCCACAGGAAGGGGAGCCTGACTCCAGGAGTCACCCCTGCAGCCGGGAAGGGAGAGGTTTGGTCATTTTGTGGCCTGGCCGATGTTCATACCGTCATCTGTGTTCAGTGATCACCAAGCTGCTTTTGATGAGCTTTGTCTGGTGTTGGTGTTCTGTGCAAGTTTATGTTCTGTGGGAGGGCAAGCTGTTTGTTCTGGAGAGGGAGGGGTCCCCAGAAAAAGAGGAGAGTTGCTTGGAGCACGGCCCCCTGAACATTCAGGAAAAGTCCTGAATGTACCAGAGGCTTCAAAACTGGGGACACTCACGGTGTTTCGTTTCTTCCATAGTATTTATGTGTGTAATGGGTTTCGCTGGTGGCTGAGATGATAAAAAATCCACCTGCAATGCAGGAGACCCAGGTTTGGTCCCTGGGTTGGGAAGATTCCCTGGTAGGGAGAAAGGAACGGCCACCCACTCCAGTATTCTTGCCTGGAGAATCCCATGGACAGAGGAGCCAGGCAGGCCCCAGTCTTTGTGTATAATATTCTTGTACCATTGCAAGCACCTCATGAGAGGAAGATTAACCCTAAAGCGCTGAGCCAGTCTCCCGTCCAGGGGTCCCTGGTCAGAAGCCCGTAGGCAGGGATCCAGGCTATGGTAAAGCCAAACTCAGCTTCAGGAGACCTGGCTTCTAGTCCGGGCCTCACTGCCTCGGCTAGCTTCCCGTGGCTCCAGACGGCCACAGGCTTGAAATACAAGTTTATTCTGTTATAGTTCTCAGGCCAGAAGCCAGCGGGGCCACATGCCTCCTGGAGAGTCTAGGGAAGAATCCATCTTGTACTTTTCCTACCTTTAAGAGGCCTCCTGCATCCCATGACTGGCGGCCCCTTTCTCTGTCTTCAAAGCCACAGGGGGAGCATCTTCCAATCTCTCTGTGCCTGTGGCCATAGCATCCTTCCTCCCGCCTGCCTGCTTCTCATAGGATCCTTGGGAGGGTATCAGGCCCACTGGGTAACCAGAATCGTCTCCCCAGCTGAAGCTCCTGAATCACATCTTCAAAGTTCCTCTGGCCATGAAAGGTGCTACCTGCACAGGGGTTGGGGCTTGGGACGGGGACCTCTTTGGGGGCCGTTATGAGCCTGGCACATAGTGTGACGCAGGGCAAGTCACCTGCACGTTGTTGGCCTCCGTCTCCCTGTCTGCCGTCACTGGATGGGTGTCTCCAAGGGTCTGCCCCATGCAGAAGAGGCTCAAAGAGCCCTCGGAGTCCTTGGGCTGTCTCCACATCCCATAAAACACCAAACCCCCTCTTGGCCAAGTGGGATGTGTCAGGAGACTCCAGAAGGGGCCCCAGATCCACAGGGGCAGTGTTGGAGATAGCAAGCCTTACCTATCAGACAGCTAAGCTTTCCACAGGGTTTTGGTTGTTTTTAGTATTTATATTTATTTATTCATTTGACCCTGCTGGGTCTTAGTTGCCGCATGTGGGATTTTTTACCTTCCTCGCAACATGTGAGAGCTAGCTCCCCAACCAGGGTTCGAACCCTGGGCCCCTGACATTGGGAGCGTGGAGTCTTAGCCACTAGACCACCAAGGAGATCTCAGGGCTTTAGATCTGCTAAGCATGCCTCTTCCATGCCAGGCGATGAGCAAAAGCTCACTAAATGATGCTCAGTGACTCAATCAGCCAGTGAATAAGTGAAAGAACAAGCATAAATTGACAAGTGCGACCCTCCCCCACTGCACGGACAGGAGCCCGAGGCTCTGCAGGGTCTGTGTCCTTCCACACCAGGGCCGATCCGGCACACGGCAGGGCTGACCTCCTCGGGAGGGCGGGAAAGGAAACGGAAGGTCGGCGGCCACCGCGGGACTGGGGCCTCACCTGAGCCGCCTGTGGCTTCCCACGGCCTCACGTGACCTGCAGATTAGCTCAGAGGAGACACGTGTGCAGGCTGGGGTTTCCTGCCAGGCCCAGGGACACACTCAGTTCTCACCCGGCAGCTGGAGGACACAGATGGGGCTCTAGGGGTCGACTGCTTCTGGATAACCTGGGACCCCTTCACGCTTACCCTCCAGTCCTGGGCCTCTCAAAGGAGAAGAGCTCAAAGTCCCCCAAAGCCAGATACAGACTTTAAACCAGGGGGTCCTGGGTTGGGACAACTGGCTCTGTCGTCACTTACTGACACGTGGTCCAGGATATCTTTTAAAGGCCTTATTTTTTTTTTTGGAGTAGTTTTAGGTTTACAGCAAAATTTAGATACAGAGATTTCCGGTGTACTCTCTGCCCCCACATTGCAGAGCCTCCCCCAGTGTCAACATCGGATGCCAGGGTGGTACATTGGTTACAATTTGTGAACCGACACTGATACCTCCTTATCATACGAAGTCGATAGTTGGCCTTAGGGACAGACATTCTTTGGGTTTGGACCAACCTATAAGGACACGTATCCACTATGACAACATCATAGAGAAGTTTCACTGCTGGAGAAATCCTCCGTGCTCCATCTGTTCATCCCTCCTCCCCCTAACCCTTGGTGACCTTTGATCGTACTGTCTCCATAGTTCTGCCTTTTCCAAAAAGTCATCAAGTTGGACTCACACAGGATGTAGCCTTTTCAAACTGGTTTCTTTCACTTAGTAATATGCATTTGTTTCCTGACTCTTAATGGCTTAATATTAATAGTTCTTTTCTTTTTAGCACTGAATAACATTCTATTGTATGGCTACACCACAGTTTATCCACTCACTGAAGGACACCTTGGTTGCTTCCAAGTTTTGGCAAAATGACTACAGCCTCTGTGAATATTCGTATGCACGTCTTGCACAGATTTAAGTTTCAGCTCCTCTGGGTAAATACCAAGGAAGGAGAGTGATTGCTGGATTGTATGTAAGTGAAAGTGAAGTCACTCAGTCGTGTCCGACTCTTTGAAACCCCATGGACTGTATGTAGCCCACCAGGCTCCTCTGTCCATGGGACTCTGCAGGCAAGAGTACTGGAGTGGGTAGCCATTTCCTTCTCCAGGGGATCTGCCCAATCCAGGGATCAAACCCGGGTCTCCCGCACTGTAGGCAGACGCTTTGCCGTCTGAGCCAAGAGGGAGTGGGGGTTGTATGGGAAGAGTATATTTCATTTTGTAAGAAACCAGTAAATTGTCTTCCAGAGTGGCTGCACCAGTCTGCCTTCCCGCCTGCAATCAGTGAGAACTCCTGCTGCTTCACGCTTTTGCCAGCATTGGGTGGCGTCAGTGTTCTGGATTTTGGCCATTCTAATAGGTATATAATGGTATCGCATAGTGGTATTGCATTTCCCTAATAATACTGGATGCAAGAATATGCTTATGTAATAATACTGGATGTTTCATATGCTTGTTTGCCACTTGAATATCTTCTTTGGCCAGGTATCTATTAGGATCTCTGGCTGGGCATGTTTTATAACCTCTCTGCTCCTCAGTTTCCACTTCTGTAAAGTGGCAAAAATAATATCTATCTGTTCTAGTTCTGGTCCCAGTAGAAGATAGAATTCGCCCCAGGTGGTCCAAACGAGTCACGTGACTAAAGGGACTACTTACAGAGGTGTGACAGGTTCAGGAGCACCCAGAGACCAGTGATGGCAGGAAGCTGCTACCATCCTTGGGGCTGGGAGAACTATTAATAGCAGAGGAAATAGTGTTTCCAGCGGAAGCTGGTGGGAGCTAGTCACAGAGGGCTTCCCGGCCAGAGTTGTAGTCATGTAGGTGAACAGATGGTGCCCCTGTACAGCATGTGGCAATAGGAAGAGAGGCCCCCTCCTCTCTCCCTCCCCCTCTGATCTCCAGCTGTTGTCCCCACTGGCCAAACCCCAACAGGCATCAGTAGGGGATGCAGTCCACAGGACTGGCACAGAGTCTGGGTCTAGGAGGGACAAGGGATGCCACAAGGGACAAGTGACTGGCACTGCTCATTGTGGGGTCATCCATCTACTCACTCCTTCAACAAACATCTATCTGTCACCTTCCAAGTGCCAAACACTGCCCTAACCACCAGGGACCCTTTGGAGGAAGAAAAGAGACAAATCCCCACCTTGGGGGATTTACATTTTACCATCAAACTATGGGGTTCCTTGGTGGCTCAGTCGTAAAGAAGCCACCTGCCAAGGCAGGAGGGTTTGATCCCTGGGTCAGGAAGATCCCCTGGAGAGGGAAACGGCAACCCACTCCAGTATTCTTGCCTGGGAAATCCCATGGACAGAGGAGCCTGGTAGGCTACATACAGTCCATGGGTTTGCAAAACAGTCAAACACAACTTAGTGACTAAACAACAACAATCAAACTATATAATAAAGAAATAACCCACTGCAGAATGTAATGCCAAGTGCAAATACTAAGAAGTAAAAGGAAGCAAGACAAGAGAAGAGAAGGGTGGGCCGATGTTAGATAGTCCAGAAAACGTGCCAGAAACACCCAGGACACATTCCATGTGTTTGCTCAGCTGGCCCCTCCGTCCTGATACCCCCTCCACCTTCAGGGATGCCAGGGCCTGCTGCCCAGGCAGAGGTGCTCATCCCAGAGCCTTGGAGCACCCCTTCAGCACACTCCCTCTCCCAGACTTCCTCACCAGGAATGACTGCCATTCGATGGGCCTCATTATGCCACTACTTCTGGGAGTTGGGTGGCTTAGCTGCAACCAGCACAATGATGGGAAAGATGTTTTAGTCCTGAACATGGACATAAATATTTGCATAACTGCATTTCAAAACTTCACAACAATCACTACAGGTTAAAACATACAAAAACCGGTATCCATTTCTGCCAGCCCACCCCAGCCAGGCCGCCTGGCCCTGGCAGTGCTCAGTGACTCGGCTTCCAACCAGCACTGCCTGTTACTCTAACCATGCCAGAGAATTCTGGCCCAGGAGTCCCTCCCACCCCCCACCACAGTGTCAGAAAGGAGACAAGGGTAGTGTCTTTAAGTGAAGGGTGAAAAGAATCCTTTTTAGACACTCTGGGGTGTGGACCTGGGCGCTGGGTGCAGGGTGCTGGGTGTGGGGTAATGGGGTATTGGGGTATTGGGTGTTGGCTATTTCCACCTAGCGGAACTTTTCAAACCTCTGGGAGCTGGGGAATCACCAGCAGGGCTTGCTAAACCCCAGGTTCCTAGGCTCCGTCTCCAGCTTCTGTAGGTCTTGGTGAGGCCGAGAATTTCCAGTTTCTATTAAGTTCCGGGGTGATGTCCATGAAGCAGTGGCCACTCTTTGACGACTGCAAGCCCTGGGATATTCAGATGCTGGAAGAGTTTGTCCCATCCCTCCCTTCTCTGCCCCACCGCATGCCCCC
>SJYV01047162.1:0-14454 GCA_006410875.1 Neotragus pygmaeus
TGGTTGACCAGTTTTCCCAGCACCACTTGTTAAAGAGACTGTCTTTACTCCATTGTATATTCTTGCCTCATTTGTCAAAGATAAAGTGGCCATAGATGTGTGGATTTATCTCTGAGCTTTCTATTTTGTTCCATTGATCTATATTTCTGTCTTTGTGACAGTACCATACCGCCTTGATGACTGTGGCTTTGTAGTAGAGCCTGAAGTTGGACAGGTTGATTCCTCCAGTTCGATTCTTCTTTCTCAAGATTGCTTTGGCTATTTGAGGTTTTTTGTATCTTCATAAAAATTGTGAAATTATTTGTTCTAGCTCTGTGAAAAATGCCATTGGTAACTTGGTAGGGATTGCATTGAATCTATAGATTGCTCTAGGCAGTATACTTATTTTCACTATATTGATTCTTTCGATCCATGAACATGGTATATTTCTGAGTTTTAAATAAAAGCAATTTTTAAATCAACATCAATTCTGTAATAAAACTTTTAATAAGATTAAAATATAAAATTGAAGCTGTGAGCTTCTAAAACAATGTGTATCCTTCACTATAAGAGTAACAATGAAAATAGAGTCATTTAATTATTTCAAGGTCATATTCATTGAAAGTAACATAACACATAGTCAAATACTATGTATTTAAATTCCATCATTATTCAGATATGTACATTTACACAGAAGTAGATACACACACATATATAACAGGACTTCCCTGGTGACTCAGCCAGTAAAGTGTCTGCCTATGTTAATAACACACTAATTTTAATTAAGAGAATATTAGTAAGAGACTATGACTATTAGTTTCCACTGTTTCTAAGTCCTTCATTACCACCCCTCTTCCATTACTTCTGCCTTCTTATTGATACTTCTTTAGTGTTCATCAGTGTCTACCATGGGAGGAAAACAAGTGGATACACATAAGCTTCCATGTATCCCATATGTGAGCACATTATAGTGATTAATTTGAAAATTGTAATGATTTAATGGGAAAAATGAACCATTGATATATGTATGCTTATATACACAAACATTTTTTATACATAAATATATATAATATACCACTTTGCATCAAAATGAGCAATCAAGTGATTAAAAATAAGCTATTTTGATAGTGCATGGAAAAATAACAAATAAAAATGTACTAACTATAAGTAAGCACTGCAAGAGAGGTTAGTTTCACATGCAAAAAGTGAAAGTAAAGCCTCTCTTAACACTAGCCCAGTGATAACGTCTCTGCCTCCTTGTAGTAATGGGTTAGTATAGTGCATAATTTCAGAGAAGGCAATGGCACCACACTCCAGTACTCTTGCCTGGGAAATCCCATGGGCGGAGGAGCCTGGTAGGCTGCAGTCCATGGTGTCTCGAAGAGTCAGACATGACTGAGCGACTTCACTTTCACTTTTCACTTTCATGCATAGGAGAAGGAAATGGCAACCCACTCCAGTGTTCTTGCCTGGAGAATCCCAGGGATGGTGGAGCCTGGTGGGCTGCTGTCTATGGGGTCGCACAGAGTCGGACATGACTGAAGTGACTTAGCAGCATAGTGCATAATCTAAATACATGTGGGCATTCCTAGGATCTTAGAATAGCCTCAAAGGCTGAGATAAACACAAACATAGTATTTTTAGTCAGTACTGTGGAAGACTCCTTACTAAAATCCATTTGAGTCACTAGATCATTTGATAACCATGTACATCTCCACTGTAAAATAAGCCTTTAGGTGTTCATCTGGTTCTAATTATTAATGACCAGGAGGCCACTCTTAATATGCTGACACACTTCACCATGAAACTGAGAATGTAGTCCTTTAGATTTGTTAAGTTTATTAATGCTCATTGAATATCATTGCAGTGACAATATTTTTTAATAAATCAGATATGAGTACAAAAAGAAAGAAATGTGCTTTAAAGATCCTTACCTGAAAGCTGTGGAAATAGCAAAATGAGTTGCTAAAAGTTGCTACTCTTTTTTCTTAGTAGATCACAATAAGGCTACTACAAAGTAGTGATGGGGATGATCCATTTATAATCATTATCTATTCAAATTACTTCCTGAGAACTTTGAAGTTCTTACCTGAATTTAAAGAAATTCAAATCAGTCACTTACAAGAGAGAGCATTCCCTATCCTTAGATCCATCTTTAAAGCTTCAATTCTATGCCAAATGCTCAGCAAAGAAACTGTTACTTATTTACTTTAAAGTAAAATCAAATATTTGAAACAGACATTTTAAATAACTTATTTTAACCACTTTTTATTTTTTTTATTATTTTATTATTATTTACTTTACAATATTGTATTGGTTTTGGCATACAATGACATGAGTTTCAATTACTTTAATAGAGTTTTATGAGATCTGCAATAGTATAATTTTAAAAAAAATGACACTGAATTGAGAATGAAGAGGAATCTGTCCACTATTAATCACACTCATTTCCGTAATTCATGTTCTTCTTCTTTAAAACAGTTATATTGGATTTAATGATCTCCAGAAATATTTATATAAATGGTTATCATAGTAATTGGAAAGTATCCAATTCCTTCCTTTGCACGGGAACAAAGAATGTCTTGGAGACTGAGAAACCTTTGGGAGATAAAGAAACAATTTCAGAATATACTTGAGTCTATGGAGAAGGCAATGGCAACCCACTCTACTAGAGTGTTCTTTTCATTATACTTATTTTATTAAAATGTGTATTCTACTGAAGACTCTCATAATAAATACCACAATTTCATTGGTTCTTTAAGGATCTGTGTACTACTCAAATATTAATTAATTCATTCATTCTAACATTCAATGGATATTTACTTAGCACTTGCCATGTATCAGGCAGCATTCAAGCCATTGTTGACACAGGAGTGAAGAGGAGGTGGTTGCAAAGACAGATAATTCAGTTCAGTTCAGTTGCTCAGTCATGTCCGACTGTTTGCAACCCCATGAACTGCAACACGTTAGGCCTCCCTGTACATCGCCAACTCCTGGAGTTCACTCAGACTAACGTCCATCGAGTCAGTGATGCCATCTAGCCATCTCATCCTCTGTTGTCCCCTTCTCCTCCTGCCCTCAATATTTCCCATCATCAGGGTCTTTTCCAATGAGTCAGCTCTTCGCATCAGGTGGCCAAAGTTTTGGCCTTTCAGCTTCAGTGAGAGACCATGGGTCTTTCATTGCTGTTGTTTAACCCTGAGCTCTTGCTCTGTGCTGAGCATTGTGCTGTGTCCAGACTTTTGCATAGTGAAAATTACTTGGATTCAAAAGATTCTGTAGGCTACAAGTACATTTCTTTCAGGAAAATCAAGTAACGGGGAAAGGAAGATAATTCTTTTATAATTCACTACTTATCATGTCTAACTCAATGAAACTAAGCCATGCCATGTGGGGCCACCCAAGACGGATGGGTCTTGGTGAAGAGGTCTGACAGAATGTGGTCCACTGGAGAAGGGAATGGCAAGCCACTTCAGTATTCTTGCCTTGAGAACCCCATGAAGAGTGTGTAAAGACAGACAATAGACAACCTCATTAGGGAAAATAATGTGACATGATAAAAATAATTGGTGGGAAGGAGGAAATAAAATCAGGACAGAAGTATAAAAAATAGTACAGTTTTAGGTGGGTGATCAGAAAAGGATTTAGTGAGAAATTTACATTTAATAAAGCAAGAAAGATCTATCTATCTGTATTTCAAAGAGAAAGAGCTCTGTGAGCAGATACAACCACAATGCAAGGTTTGAGCAGAAGTGAGCCTGCCCTTCTGGAGGAGATAATACCAGCACAGTTGGGAGATTGGGGAAAGGGCAGGTGTAGAAGATGAGGCCAAAAAATTAAGTGTGTATAGACAGACAGCTTGCTGCAGAGCTATTCAAAGTGATTCATGAACTTGTGTCAAGATTAATATAGACATTAAAAGTGTTAAAGAACTGGTTTTCCTTCAAAGATATAATTTTTTTTTACAACAGTATTTGTTCATGCAAACAATGGGAGTAAGGTTCTTTGCTTCTCAGATAGTTGGAAAAGAACTAATTTAGAGACCATTTTCTTTTTCTTTTTCTTTTTTTCCCTGAGTAAGATAGGGAGGAATTGGTGTTTAAGAAGAGAGACAGGCCATGAATTACTTTTACTTATTGAAAGGTCACTCTGGCATCTGTGTTGAGATATGAGTAAGGAAGGGACAGGGGATTGAAGCAGGACTTGAGTTAGGTGGCTCTTGAACAGACAGATGAGGGAAGATGTGACCCAGGCCAGAGTGACTGCAATGCATATAGCAAGGTATACTAGCGCTTGAATCTATTTTTGAAGATAGAGAAAGAAAGAAAAAAAAAAGGAAGATTACATATGAGATGTGAGGTAAAAAGAAGAATCAATGGTGACTCAAAGTTCTGGACTGAGCATATAGAAGAAATTGCCACTTACTCAAATAATGTAGTTTTGGGGGGAGGGGCAGTCTTGGCTAGAGGAAAAATAGAATGGTAATCAGGAAGTCAGCTCGGGGCATGTTCATTTTGAGAGACCTATCATATAGCCAAGATAAGAACGTCATAAAAGAACTGACATAAATTATCATGTAGGATTTTTTTTTTAGTAATAGGTCCCCGTTGGTTATCTATTTTAATTATAGTAGTTTGTATATGTCAATCTCAAACTTTCTAACTATTCCTCGCCCCTCTACCCTTCCCTTGCTGGTAACCATAAATTCATTCTCTAAGTCTATGAATTTGTTTTGGCTTTGTAAATAAATTCATTTGTATCATTGTTTTAAGATTCCACATATAAGCAATATTATATGACATTTTTCTTCTTCTGGCTGACTTGCTTCAGTTATTGTGATAATCTCTAGGTCCATGTATGGGTCCATATATGTTGCTGCAGATGATATTATTTCATTATTTTTAATGGCTGAGTAATATTCTCTTGTGTGTGTATATATGCACACCACGTCTTTCTTCCATTCATTTGTCAGTGGGCATTTAGGCATTAGATTGCTTCCATATCTTGGCTATAGGAAACAGTGCTACAGTGAAATTCAGGTGCATGTGTCTTTGTAAACCATGTTTTTCTCCAGGAATATGCCCAGGAGTAGGATTCCAGGATCATAAGGTAGTTCTATTTTTAGTTTTTAAGAGACATCCGTACTGTTCCCCATAGTGGTTCCCCCTTTTTACATTCGCATTCACAGTGTAGGAGGGTTCCTTTTTCTCCACACCCTCTTCAGCATTTATTGTTTGTGGATTTTTTGATGATGGTAATTCTAACCAGTATGAGATGAGATCTCATTGTAATTTTGACTTGCATTTTTCTAATAATTAGTGAGTTGATGCTTTTGAACTGTGGTGTTGGAGAAGACTCTTGAGAGTCCCTTGGGCTGCAAGGAGATCCAACCAGTTCATTCTGAAGGAGATCAACCCCGGGATTTCTTTGGAAGGAATGATACTAAAGCTGAAACTCCAATACTTTGGCCACCTCATGCAAAGAGTTGACTCATTGGAAAAGACTCTGATGCTGGGAGGGATTGGGGGCAGGAGGAGAAGGGAACAACAGAGGATGAGATGGCTGGATGGCATCCCTGACTCGATGGACATGAATCTGAGTGAATTCCAGGAGTTGGTGATGGACAGGGAGGCTTGGCATGCTGCGATTCATGGGGTCGCGAAGAGTTGGACACGACTGAGCTACTGAACTGAACTGATACTTCATTTGAAAGAAAACAAAAGTCAAGGCATAAAGTGTAGTCTGTTTTCTCAACTAGGGTTTACTCACCTTCTTTCCTTTTTCTAATGGTACCAGCATCTCCTTTATAAAACAACTTCCATTTACTTTTTTATCTGTAAAATATTTATATTGAAGTATATTTGAATTACAATTTTGTGTTAGTTTCACCAAGGTGATTCGGGTATATATATATATACATATGTGGGATAAATGTGCATGTACGTATATCTATTCTTCTTCGGAGTCTTTTCCCATAGAGGTTATTACGGAATATTGAGTAGAGTTCTCTGAGCTATACATTAGATACTTGTTGGTTATCTATATATAAACAGTAGTGTGTGTTCTGTGCTTAGTCACTCAGTCGAGTCCAACTCTTGTGACCCCGTAGACTGTATCCTCCCAGGCTCCTATGTCCCTGGAATTCTCCAGGCAAGAATACTAGAGTGGGCTGCAATTTCCTTCTCCACGGGATCTTCCCAACTCAGGAATCGAACCTGGGTCTCCTGCACTGCAGGCAGACTATTTACCACCTGAACTAGTTTGTACTTATTAATCCCAATCTCTTAATTTATCCCTTCCCAGCAGCTTTCCCCTTTGGTAACCATAAATTTGTTTTCTGTTTGTGAGTCTTGTTTCTGTACTATAAGTGCATTAATTTGTATCATTCTTTAGATTCAACATATAAATGATATCATGATATTTGTCTTCCTCTGTTTGACTTATTTCACTTAGTATGATCACCTCTATCTAGGTCCATCTGTGTTACTGCAAATGGTATTACTAATATTCCATCATGTATATGCACCGTATCTTCTTTATACATTTCTCTGTCAATGGACATTTAGGTGGCTTTCATGTCTTGATAATTGTAAGTAAGTCTGCTGTGAATATTGGGCTGTAAGTATCTTTCCAAAGTATGGTTTTCTCCAGAAATATGCCTAGGAATGAGATTGCTGGGTCACATGGTAGCTCTATTTTTAGTTTTTTTTTTTTTTTAAGGAACCTCCACATTATTCTCCAGAGTGGCTGCACCAAGTTACATTTCCAATAAATCCACTTTATATTACCACTGCACTTGATTTTTTTTTGGCTGGAAGATGCCATGAAGAGCCTATCTTTTCCTCTGGCATCCATGAGTGATCCAATAACCAAATCCAAACTGATCCCACTATATCCCACACAATCCCTGAAGACTGGCCAGGTGTGACAAGGTCAGTGCTAGAAATCCCAGGACACATTCATAGTGGACATTTCCTATGGCAAAAGATCAACCAAAGCCAGTATGCTGTCAGCAAAACAAAAGTGGAAACATTGTTGAGAGTAGGACGCAGTGGTATTTAATGTCAATCACAGAAAACTTTGATTTAAATGCATCTACAGTGTAATTCACTTATTGCTTACATCTTTTAAAATTTTATTTTCTGTTGCTTTCAAAACAAAATGTACTGCTTTACATAAAATTGTTAGCAGGGAATAAGATCACTAGAAAAAGTGAGAAGTCTTGAAGTGTAGGATAAGCTGAGTCAAGGAGGCAGAACAGAGGAAATGATGATATCTTGTGATAGGAGCTGTGGATGGTTATCCTGTGCTTTATCTACCATGATGAGATGGTTGCTGACACTGTGACCTGATTTATATTGAGACTCAGATTATTTACCTGAAATATGTAGCAGTAGGAGCTTAGAGGAACAAAAATAGTAAGGAGCCTAATGTGTACTGGGTATTTAATAAAGTCACTGGTGATAATCAAAGAAATAGATGAACTAATGTAAGGGATTTGAAAGCTGAAAGGAAAGAAATTGCACATTTTCTAAGAAGAGTCTTTTCTGTTTGTGGACTGAAGTTCAAAATGGACCAGTTGTAATCTGGAGATTGAGACATTTAGAAGAGTAAAATGATCTATCCACATCAAAGTTTGCATTACAAAAATATTGAGACAGGAGTGAGTTGGACAAAAGATTTCCTAATCAGGATAAGGCTGTCTTCCCAGACCTTTCTCAGATACAGTGGGTTAAGTATTTAATGGGAATAATGTTGGGGGTGGCAGTGATGGAGTGCTAGTTATAGAAAGAAGAAATGAAAGATACTGATACCTTTGAAATGACAGCTGATTTAGAGCTAGACCTACAATACAAATGTGGGCAACTGCATCACAGTGCTGGATTTGCAATGCTTGTCAGGAAAGGTGGGGAATCTGGAAGTAGGGATTAGGATAAGCCCCGAGAGAAGGACATGGAAGCACCAAAATGTTAGTAAAATACTTAGCAAAATTTCTGGATCTCCAGAACTCTAGTTAATGAAGTCAATCAAAAACAAATAAGCCCTGATGTCCCCCCTTCCACACATATTTCAGGGTCATTTGAGGTGCCAGGAAAAATTTAGTCCTGGACAACAGCTTGGGCTTGCCAAACAGTGTAGGAAGCCCATAGTCAAGCATCTAACAGGAATGAATAACAAAGGTGCCTGTGTGTTTGCACTTCCTCAAAATGTCTACTGCAAGGTACAGTAAGCCCCCTGCATATGAACCTTCAAGTTGCAAACTTTCAAAGATGTGAACGTGCCCAGAGAAAGGATGACGCTGACTAGAGGAAGAAGAAATAATTGAAGAACTGAAGAGATTCACGATGCAGGAAATGGAAAGGGGATTTTCTTTATCTGAGGGGGCACTGTTAGTTGTTAAGGTACAAGACCACAGCATAGCACAGTAAATGAAGGTTGCAACAGCTGTTCGGAAAGCAATCTGCACTATTATGTCATCTATGAAGGGGGTGGGGGGAAATGTACTGCTACCCAGACATTATTGGATCATTTTTTCAAGAGTGTAAATAGAATAGAATCCAGGAAGGTACTAGAACCTTTGCCATCAGTGTCAGGTGTGAGTGACATCGCAGCTTGCCCTCTGTCTCCTGTTGCTGACGATCCTTCAGCTCTACCATCTCCCAACTCCTCTTCCTCCTCCAGTCAGTAGCTCTTCTTGCCAGTTCACCTGATGCAGCCCCTGCGTGCCAGCTGTTGTACTGTACTTCTATACATTTCAAGGTACTCTACTATAAGATTAAATATGTTTTTCTTGATTTTTGTGTTTGCCTTTTATCTATAAGTTGTGTGAAAAGTATTATAAACCTATTGCAGTGCAATTGTGTTAGTTGGGTTGTTATTGTTCAGTCACTAAGTTGTGTCTGACACTTTCCAACCCTGTAGACTGAAGCACACTAGGCTTCTCTGTCCTTCACTCTCCCAAAGTCTGCTCAAACTCACGTCCATTGAGTTGATGATGCCGTCCAACAATCTAATCCTCCATTGCTCCCTTCTCCTCCTACCCTCAATTTTTCCCAGCATCAGGTTCTTTTCCAATGAGTCAATTCTGTATCAAGTGGCCAAAATATTGGAGTTTCAGCTTCAGCTATTTGGGTACCTAGGCTTATTTTTCTGGACTTGTGAACAACTTGGACTTAGGAGCAAGCTGTTGGAAAAGAACTTGTTTGTAGGTAGAGGACTTACTGTACAGCAATGGAAGGCAACAGCCAGGAGAGTTCTTCTATAAATTAAAACTTCCTATTACCTGAGAATGGTTGAGACTTCATAATGCTTTTCTATACAGCAAGATATGTGGGTGACTGTTTTTTTCTTTTCTAGCCTTTCCTTCTCTAAATGGAAAATGCACTAACCTCTAAGCAGGGAGCCAGGAATGAAGTTGATTGCAATTTTTTCAAAGAAATTATAAGGAACTCAGTGTAAACAACAATGGGAAAAGAAAGTAGAAAAGGACTTTGAGATTCAGTTTTATTTTTAAAAAATAATGAGCAGTCTCCAAAAGTGCTAAGGAAAAAAAAAGGAATAAATAATGAGATTCATAAAAGTTTTAATTACCATACAACATTACAGAGATAGACAAAATTTAAAGATAGAGCAGATAAAATTATGCTTTTTTTTTAAAGCTATTTTGGTAAGAAAGTGTCAGGAGCTGAGAATATAAAGGCAGTATATGAAGAAGTGAATGCATTTAAAAGCTTAAGAAAGAGGAAGAAGAAAAGAGGCAAGAATAAGGTATGAAATGGGTAGAAATGATTATGAAGGTTAGATATACTGTCATTTGTTTAATTTCTTTGAAGAGTTCCAGATTATAATAAGATTAAAAGTATTATCTAGGGGATTGCCGGCTGGCCCAGCAGTTGTTTAGTTGTCAAGTCATGTCAGAATCTTTTGTGTCCCTGTGGAATATAGCCCACCGGGCTTCTCTGTCCATGGGATTTCCCTGGTAAGAATATTGGAATGAGTTGTCATTTCCTTCTCCAGGGGATATTCCTGACCTAGGGACCAAACCTGTGTCTCTTGCATTGGCAGGTGAATTCTTTACCACTGAACCACCAGGAAAGCCTTGGTCCATCACTTAAGACTCTGCAATTCCAATGCAGGGGCTGTTGGTTCATTCGCTGGCTTGGGAATGAAGATCCCACATATCATGTGGCAAGCCCAAAATATCAATAAAATAAAAGGAGCAACAACTTGAAAAGCATTGTCGAAACAGTCAATGTGCTGAGAAAGAGTAGATAGCAGGCCATACAAATTAAAATGTATTGATGTTATAAAATTTATCTATTCTCTTGGTTACCTATGTAGATACAGAAGCCATCTAAGATTATGGCAGAAAAGTAAATTGTGATTCAGGAAGCAAATTCTCAATCAGTTTCTACAGAGTGATATAGGCTTGGTTCTTCCCAGATGGCTCAGTGGTAAAGAATCTGCCTGCTGATGCAGGAGATGCAAGAGATATGGGTTCTATACCTAGGTTGGGAAGATACTCTGGAGTAGGAAATGGCAACTCAATCCAATATTCTTGCCTGGAAAATTCCATGGACAGAAGCCTGGTGGTCTACAGTCCATGGGGTTACAAAGAATCATATATGAATGAGCAACAGACTGCTGACACAGAAGCATGCGTGTGCATGCACATGCACACACACACACACACACATTATAAGCTTAAGATATTATGCTGGTGAAGACAAATTGAAGATGCATACGCTAGAAAAATGGTCTTGGTGACAGCACAAGACCACCCTGGACATTAGGGGCATAAGCTACAAGAAAATTAGTAAACTTCCATACATGACATAGGAGAACCATTGCCCTCAGAGAATCTAAATTTTGGCTCAGATAAGAAGGGACAAAGTTTTAGTAAAGGTGGTACCTTTGATGAAGGTGGAGAAAGTTCCTTAAAATGGAACTAAACTTAGGCAGAAAGATGGAAGTCTCTGGAAAACTGGCATTGAAAGAAAATTTGGAGACAGAAACCACAAACCATTTGGAGTGTGTGCTTCTATGAAAGAATTTTGATGAGAAAGAATTGTATTTGGGAATATGGCACAGAATAGCAGGAATGAGAGATTCCAGTCAGACTCAGGCTGAAGAATCAACTATGGAAATCCTAAAAATGCATGGTTTGGTTTTTAAAATGTTCAAATTTACTGACAGTTCAGATATCTCAGCGCATTTAACCAGTGTGGTTCACTCGCTAGTTGAGTGGTCCTAGATGCGTCTTTTAATATCTGCGCATGGATTTTTTTCACACGGTGCTCCAAATAACATCAACATCCTGCACTCAGAGAACAGAGCTGCTAATCCTGATGGTCTTCCCTGCCAGGCTGTGTAGCATTTCTAGCCATGGATCTGGAGACCCATCGGGAAGCCAGTGTCTGGGTAAAATGCCTTGTATCTGTGTGTACTCAGTCACTCAGTTATGTCTGTTTCTTTGCAACCCCATGGACTGCCAGTTGCCTCTGTCCATGGGATTTCCCAAGTAATAATGCTGAAATGGGTTTCCATGTGCTTCTCCAGGGGATATTCCTGACCCAGGGATTGAACCTGAATCTTTGCATTGCAGGTGGTTTCTTTATCAGTGGGCCACTAAGATTCGTCTGATACTCTTGAATACAAGTTTTTAAATTGTTACATGCCTTTTCATCACTTTCCTTCACCTTTAAATGATTGTTTCTGACAACTTTGCTCAGATTTTTGTTGTTGTTGGTGGTGTTACTTGCTTGGAAAAACACTTAGCTCCACTCTCCTGGAACCCCCACCTCCACCCCCACCCCATTAACATAGCCCTTTGTTGCATCTTCATCAGGCAAATTTTTTGGTCAGGAATTCATCCCTGGTCAAAAGTTCTGGAGTTCTGGAAGATAACACATTTTGACAATTAATTTCCAAAAGTTGATCGAGTCACCTCACACCTTCTATTATTAAATCCTCACCTAGGCGGAGCTTTGACAATGTACTGATCTTATTCCACAGCCATTAATGGCTTATGCTGCTGGTACAAGTTAAGGCACTGATCGTCTTCATATAAAATCTCAGAGTTGCCTCCTGACCACTTCTGCCCCATATTGTAGCCATTACTCAAACACACACAGACACACACACACAGTCCATGACACTGCTTTGCCTTCAGTAAGACTTTACTGATTTATTTATTTTTTTAAAATTTGCTATATATTTTAAAATGTTTATATTGGACTGTAGTTGATTTACAGTGTTGTATTAGTTTCAGTTATAGCAAAGTGATTTGGTTTTACATATATTTATTCTTTTCAAATTATTTTTCCATTTAAATTATTACAGAATATTGAACAAAATTCATTGAGCTATACAGTATATCCTTCTTGGTTAAAAAAAAAATTGTAGGTGTTATTAACTCCTCAGATTCTTACTCCTTTTTGTCTTCAACGATTTTGTTTTTTTTTGTGTGTGTGGTAGGGGTGAGTGTTGAATTGGTGAATAGCCAAGTAGAAGACTAAATGTACACTCTTCCTTATTTATTGAAAATACACTGAGTGAAATAATCAAATTTGGCTGAAACAATCAACAAATTTACCCATTTTCATTTTTTTTTCCTAATCACCCAGAAGATACGAGTAAACATGCATTACCAATTAAGTATGATGAAATCTGGAAAACTTCCATACTGCATCATTGGTCTTTCCTTTCTGTGTTTCCTGCTCCATATTTGAAACAACAGATCCCTAAATGATGCATGTGGAAATCATTTTACAGAAAGGGAGCTATTTTTCTCTTGAAACATCATCTTCATATTCTATTCTAGTAACTACATAAATGAACCTAACATTTTCCAGTAGACCATCTCCAGTGGTGTTTAGATGTATGGCCACTGGATGATTAGCAGATTCTTTAGATGACTTATGGGAAATAATGACTTAAGGGAAGGAATATGCATATTTTAGTTCAGACAAAAAGAGAGGCAGAACTATTTTTAAAGATGAGTGTGTGTCTTTACATTAGAACCAAGTGTAAGGGGGAAAGTGGAAATGGTATGCTGTTACATGTTTAACAATTGGCTTTCTGGTTGTGGGGATGGTACACAAGCTCTGGTTTAATAGTGTATGCAAATCTTTGTGATGTAAATACAAGCTAACAATGTGATGTTCCTGCATTTGGAGTAGTAAAGGGATATACTCAACTGGTGTTCAAAGAAAAAGTTTGAGCCAATTCTAGCACACCACTGCCCATGTCTCATAAATTAAAAAAATAGCAGGTTTACTTATCATAAAAAGCCCAGACAGACTAGATGCATCATGCCAAGAGCATCCCATGGGTTAAGACTCTCATTATATTTCTGTTAGAAACTACCCAGCACAATTGATGAGCATGTTTGCAATTACTTGTGACAATTTTTTTTCTCATTTTCCTTTCTCTTCAGTACTGTCAAGGTAAGGAGGATAAGATACACTTGAGCTGACATCCCTTTTCTTCCCCTTTATAAATCTGTCTTTTCCTTTCATACCTAGAGATAAATAAGTGTATATATACACATTTTATACAGAATTTACATATATATTTTAATCCTCAAAAAAGACTTGCTTAAAGGGAGTTTTCTCTTTAAAATTTAGATGCCTCTATTTCTGTATATATTGGTTGAATTGTTATATTAATTTTTTATTTTATTTTAGCCTCACAATTTTCTTATGAAATTCAATAGCTACTAGGAAACCAGAACTGACCGTTTTTTACAGTTTCTGTTTAGTTATGTTTCTTTTCAATCAAATATTATAGCTTAATATATTAAAGTATATTTGCAAAAAATGAAACACAAATTTAGTTTAAAAGATAAAGCATAATATATTTTTTTCAACCGAAGGGAATTGCTACTGGATATGTAGAAATTATGGCTTCAGAAAACGAAGATCATGGCATCCAGTCCCATCACTTCATGGGAAATAGATTGGGAAACAGTGGAAACACTGTCAGACTTTATATTTTTGGGATCCAAAATCACTACAGATGGTGGCTGCAGCCATGAAGTTAGAAGACCCTTACTCCTTGGAAGAAAAGTTATGATCAACCTAGATAGTATATTCAAAAACAGAGACATTACTTTGCCGACAAAGGTCCATCTAGTCAAGGCTATGGTTTTTCCTGTGGTCATATATGGATGTGAAAGTTGGACTGTGAAGAAGGCTGAGTGCCAAAGACTTGATGCTTTTGAATTGTGGTGTTGGAGAACTCTTGAGAGTCCCTTGGACTGCCAGGAGATCCAACCAGTCCATTCTGAAGGAGATCAACCCTGGGATTCGTTTGGAAGGAATGATGCTAAAGCTGAAACTCTAGTACTTTGGCCACCTCATGTGAAGAGTCGACTCATTGGAAAAGACTCTGATGCTGGGAGGGATTGGGGGCAGGAGGAAAACGGGACGACCAAGGATGAGATGGCTGGATGGCATCACGGACTCGATGGAC
>SJYV01047165.1:0-72708 GCA_006410875.1 Neotragus pygmaeus
TTCACTTTCATGCATTGGAGAAGGGAATGGCAACCCACTCCAGTGTTCTTGCCTGGAGGATCCCAGGGACAGGGGAGCCTGATGGGCTGCCTTCTATGGGGTCACACAGAGTCAGACACAACTGAAGTGACTTAGCAGCAGCAGCAGCAACTGCTCTTTGGACTCTCTTGTTGACTATGAGGCCTACTCCATTTCGTAAAGGATTCTTGTCCACAGTAGTACATATAATGGTCATCAGAATTAAATTTACCCATACCTGTCTCCATTTTAATTCACTGATTCCTAAAATGTTGATATTCACTTTTGCCGTCTCCTGCTTGACCACGTCCAGCTTATCTTGATTCATGGACCTAACATTCCAGGCTTGTATGCAATATTGTTCTTTACAGCATTGGCTTCTAGATTTACCACTAGACACATCCACAATTGAGCATCTTCTGCACTTGGGCTCAGCCTCTTCACTCTTTCCAGAGCTATTTCCTTCTCTTCCCCACTAGCATATCGGACACCACTTGTTCCGGGAGGCTCATATTCTGACATCGTATCTTTTTATCTTTTCATACTGTTCATGGGGTTTTTTGAGGCAAGAATACTGGAGCAGTTTGCCATTCCCTTCTCTAGTAGACCACGGTTTGTCAACTAGGCTGACTTAGTGCTTACTCCTAGCTATCAACCCAAACACTAGGAGAGGTGGTATATGCCATCTCTTAACAGGGAGAGGTGGGCTGCCTCTCAACGCTTTAAGAATTCAGAGGAGTCTGGGGAACCAGACATGGTGGCATTGACTCACATATCAGGCTCCAGGTTTTTCCAAGCAGATCCTAATGTTAGCTTAACACATGGGTCTCAGTTGACCATTCAGTTATCTTTGAAGCTGTCAACTCTTAATGATTAAGTTTTCGGTTTGATCTTCAGCTTCGTTGCCACTCTGCCACTGTAGGAGATAAAAAGTCTCTTTTTCAGGGCTCCTGGCTTTCATATTTAGTTTTCAATTGTTTGATAAAGTTCAGTACATTTTCATTATCCACCAATAGGCCACAAGCATAACTAATGATAACTAATCAATTCTGTTGTCTCTGTATACATTATTCCTCTGTACTTTTGAACATCTGAATCATTGCATTGGCCTGAGTGTTGTGTATGGAAGCATTCTCCTAAGTTAACCCCTGGTGAAATGTTTTAATGATTTGAGTACTAAGTTGTATCAGGACTATTGATGCCTCACATACCACCCAGGATAGGGTCTTATTGTAAGGTTTACAGTGAGTGATCCATTCTCCAAATCTAGAAGGATCTGAACCAAAATACTGTACATTTTTACCTGATACTCAAAACAAGAAGCCTGAAATATCATAGCAGATCTTTATTGTTTCCAGAGTTACTTTTGAGTAAAATGGAGAAATTCTGATGTTTATTTTCTTTGCGTAAAACTATTTAAAATTTAGAATCTCCTCTCCTTTCAGCATATATACTGACAAGCCAGCAAACTAATAAACTAACCAACCAACAAACAAAGTAGTTATAAAGAAAAAGGAATTCGAAAGAAAATAGATGGTGAAGGAAAAGAGATGATTAATATTAGAGACATAATTGGGGAAGTAAAATTCATTGTTACTTATTGCAAAGATAAAAAGTGAAATATTTTATCTTTTAATAGTCTGGTGGGTGTGGCAAGAAGGGGGAAACAGAAGCCCCAAATTATTTTTTTCTACCCCAAATGTTGATCAAGTATGACACCTAGAGGCCACACAAACAGAATTCTTTTGGGTAACTTTTTTTTTGTTTATAAGGCAAGATGTGTTTATGTAGAGAATTTCTTTAAAGTTATTTCAAAATGGATATTCTTAGATAGTTTGCCATGTAGTCTTGAATAACAGATATATTCCTTCATTTACTCATTATTTTTCTTCATAAAAACTGATGATTTTAAAAGTTATTTCCCTATCTGTCAAGTAAATGAATTTTTGATTGATTTTAAGTGCTGATCCTAGTCACTGAAAGTCATTGTCTGTATGTCTTTTGGGTCATCAAGTATGGCTATACACTTATTTATGTTTTATTGAAAGAGAAAACACATGTGTACATCTGTGCACACCCACCCTCTCTGGAATTTGGAAATGAGAGCAAAAATAATAAAGACAGATACAAGACAACACATGAGAGGTGATAGGGTCAGAACTGTCTTCTTTCTAAAAATTAAAAACACCATAAAGTCTTTGCATATTTTCATCCATTGCTTTGAATACTTTTATTGCCTGGCTCATTAATACTTGAATAGTTCTTCATGAAAAATGAGGAGTGATTGACTTCAAGGCAGGCTGTGCAGATGGTCAGTTTGATCTGCATCTTTGAGACTTCTCATGACTAAATTTTGACATCATGTCATTGAAACATTTGTGTGTTATTTATGTCATTTGCTAGAAAACAAAGATTGCTGTGTCTTGCTATCTCTTGCTGTTTATCAGTTTTATTGATAGGATTTATCTAACTGGATACTAGAGCTTTCACAA
Organism: Neotragus pygmaeus; assembly: GCA_006410875.1. Classification (NCBI taxonomy): domain Eukaryota; kingdom Metazoa; phylum Chordata; class Mammalia; order Artiodactyla; family Bovidae; genus Neotragus; species Neotragus pygmaeus. The sequence continues at coordinate 2,511 of SJYV01047165.1, forward strand.
AGGAACATGTATCTGAATATATATATCACTTATCTGTCCTCAGAGACCCATACATTTTTGTCCTCAAGTGCAATAATGACATTGTTACAGAACACATATGTGACAGTCGTGGAGACAAATGTTTCTATGACTTAGTTTCTGTAACCTTGTCCAGAGGTATCTATTACTAATTGTGCATATGTGTGTATCTGAAGTGATTTTTTTTTAACCTCTTTAAAATTAAAAAAAAATTTTTTAATGAAATATAGTTGATTTAAAAATGTTTCTGGTGTCCAGCAAAGCAAAGTGATTCAGTCATACACATACATATATATCTATTCTTTTTCAAATTCTTTTCCAGTATAGGTTATTACAAAATAATGAATATAGTCCCCTGTGCTTTACAACTGGCCCTTCTTATTTATCTATTTTATAGATAGTAGGGCTTCCCTGGTGGCTTGGACAGTAAAGAATCTGCCTGCGATGTGGGAGAGTTGGGTTCAATCCCTGGATTGGAAAGATCCCTTGGATCAGGGCATGGCAACCATTCCAGTATTCTTGTCTGGAGACTCCCCATCGGCAGAGGAGCTTGGCAGGTTATAGTCCACAGGGTCACAAAGATTCAGACACGACTGAGCAACTAAGTACAGTGTATATCTGTTAATCCCAAATTCCTAATTTATCCCCCCTTTCCTCTTTGAAAACCATAAGTTTGTTTTCTATCTATGATTCTATTTCTGTTTTGTAAATAACTTCATTTGTGTAATTTCTGTGGATTCCACATATAAGTGGTATCATGTGATGCTTGTCTTTGTCTGACTTACTTGACTTAATATGATAATCTCTAGGTCCACCCATGTTGCTGTAAATGATATTATTTCATCCATTTTTATGGCTGAATAATATATTTGGAGTAATCTTTAAGCTTTGTTAAACTGAAATTAAAAGAATGAAATCAATTGCTGGCTGGTTTCAAACATTATAGTAGAATATGAGCCCTAGTCATGTATTTTAAGTGGCAGCAAATTTGGAATTGGCACCAATCCCTTGTTCTTCTGTATCATGCTTGAAATTGTAGGCATGATGTTTTAACTCTTGACCATTTGAGGAATTATTATACAACTATGGATAAATATAAAAACCCTTAAATTTTCTTTTGACATTAAGCTATTAAGTATAGCATCTGATGGATTTTCGAAGAGTTAGATCATTATCCCATACATCAAATTGTCCTAGCTTGAATCCTTAGATTCTCTGTCTTCTGTTATTTAATGACTTTCTACCTGGTGGATTGGTTTGGGAATTCCCAAGATTGCTTAGAATGGGCTGATTAACTGAGTATTTTGTTTTAAATGCTGGGTTTATCACCCCAACATCTGAGAAATGAGAACAGGATAGGAAAACACTGCCTTTGTAGAGTGGTTTTACAGAGTGTTCTCTAAGAAGACAGATCCAAGGAAGCTATAGTGATAGTGAAGTTGCTCAGTCGTGTCAGACTCTTCGCAACCCCATGGACTGTAGCCTACTACGCTCCTCCGTCCATGGGATTTTCCAGGCAAGAGTACTGGAGTGGATTGCCATTTCCTTCTCCAGAGGATCTTCCTGACCCAGGGATCGAACCCAGGTCTCCCACACTGTAGGCAGACGCTTTACCATCTGAGCCACCAGGGAAGTCCCTATAGCAAATCCTATTCTCTTCTTTGGTCTAACTGTTGAAACAAGTGCTCTTCCAGGCAGCAACACACAAGTTGGAATCAGGCTTTTTAGTATCCTTTATCAATCTCTAATCTCTTGATGGTTGCCTACTATTTTTCACCAGTGAAGAAACAGTAATCCACACTAGCTTATCTCTCCTAATCACAGACTCACAGAGCGAAGGCTCTCTGAGCTTTTAATTCCCTCTTAGAGGCCCAACAGAGTGGAAAGTAAACAAAGACCAAATTTGCAACCTTCAACATTGCTAATTTCCTCTGATGTCAGAATGCTTAAATAGGCAGGACCTAGAAATTATTTGATCAAACCTGCTTTTAATCTAATGCATGCAGCAGGGCTGTGTCTGGAATGATCTGCAAAATGACAGGCGTCCCAAGAGAGCTTTATGGAAGGTTTCCTCTTTCAGGAACAGTAGCTTCCTCATTTTAAACTCTGCTTGGCTATGCTGATGGAGTAAATTCATAAAAAGTAGTTTTCCTGCTTTTTAGATTTTGTTTTATTTGGCCAAATATTGCTGACTGGATGTTAATAGTTTTCTTTGGCTTTCTTTTTAGCCTGGTTTTTAATTGGCTAAATGCCTTGATATTATTTTAGCTTTACTAGGAAATGAATTAGTAGAGGTTATTATTGGGGAGAAGAGAGAAAGGGCAAAGCATTATCAGACTTCACACACATTTCTTTATTACTACTGGTTTAAGAAAGAGAAAACAAAGAACAAAAGGTCCAAACCCATTAAATTATATAAAGACACTTTTCCTACAGTAGTGTTATGAGAAATCAGTGTCAAATATTTTTAAGTAAATAATTTACTAATTTGGAGATACGCAAATAAGGAAAACTCAATTTGTCCTTTAATTTTACTCAAAACTATGTGAATCCTTAAAAGTAACAAATTTTGACAGAGAATAAAGGGATAGCACTTTTACATTTATTTTTACATAAATATAATTTTATATGTGAAATATAATTTTACAGTTAGTTTTTGTAAAATGTTATCTATATAATTAGGTATCACTGTGAATACTTATTAATACTAGTTCAGTTTTAAAGGCTGTTAGAAGACAATGTACTTTGATTTCTAACGGATCAGTACTGCTCATATTTTTACTGAGGATAGAATTAAGTTAAAAAAGAAAGATTTTTAAAAGTTTAAGGGCCTTTCAACAGCAAGTAAATATTTCTGCTTTTTTCCTATGTTTTTCACTTCTGATGATAAATACTGCTCCCCACATAAAGTAATTCAGAAGCACTGATGCTTTGTGTAAATAAATATATACTAAGAACATGCCACTGGATCTAGCATTTGACTCCTTGGGTGACGATGAATTTCAATGCCTGTTATTTGTCATGCCGAAGCCTGTCGGGTGATGATTCTTTTTATTGGTGTATCCCTCCAAACATATTTCATCACGCCATGTGCACCGGAGTTCTTGGGGTGTGTTGGATCCGGTGTCCCCTCCCCGGTGCACTCGCCTCCTTTCTCGCCCTGGCGCTCTAGCCGCCCCCTGCCTCCCGCGCCGCGGTGCCGGGTCGGCTGACGCCCCCTCCTCTCTCTCCGGCGGGCTGGGGCGGGGGCGCGCTGCCGCCCGGACTGCAGGACCTGCTGTCAGCTGGGGCCCCCTGCGGCCGGCTGCCTCCCTCGCCGCCGGGACCCGCCACTCTGCGCGGAATGGCAGCGGCAGCAGCATCCGCGCCGGCGGCGGCGGCGGCCCCCGCAGACGCTATTGTTCCCGGGTGTTAAACGCGCTTTCCCTGCTTCTCATCTGACACGAAAACGAACAATAGCGGGAAAGAGCTTTGCGTTGTGCACTTGGGAAGACATTCCGAGGGCGAAGGAAAATTCCCTGCCCGCCGCGTCCCCTGCGGGGATCTGGACCCTGGAGCGGCTGCGGGCGGCATGGGGCTGCCAGCGGGGCGCTCGGCGTCGCGGAGCCGGGGCGCTGCGGGCCGGCGCCCGGCCGTCCTGCCGCTGCTGCTGCTGCTGTGCCCGGGCGCCTGCGGGGCTGCGGCGCCTGGCGAGGCGGAGGCACCCGTCCTCTATCTGTGGAAGACTGGTAAGTGGAACGGAGTCCCCCAGTGCTTCCCATCTTCACCTCTGGGTCCACAGCACGAAACTGCTGGGCTCCAGGAGGGACCCCTGTGCTTCTTGATGACCTGGGTGTGCTGGGATCCGAAGGTAAAAAGTACGATTCCTAGCAGGCAAATTAGGTCGTGTCCGAGGCTATTAGGAAAGAAGAACCTAATAACTAAAAGGCATTAGTGAGTCACTGGAATGATATTTCCCTCACAGCTTCATAGTTAATGAGGGCAACCAACGCTGCACTTTCATAATTAAGTGCAATATTTTTAACCTCTGTGTTCTCATTCTGTTAGGACTTTCTTAAATATATTTCTGGCAAAGAGCAAGCAAACATTTAGCCCCGGTTTTTATGCCGTGTTAAAGCAAACAGTTCACTCCATGCCATGATGTATACGGATACAGACTTAAATTTGTTAAGTGTAGCTTATGTGGGACACGTGGAAACAAGCCAAGGGAGGGCATGTCTAACAGTTAAAGGCAAATGGGGGCACCAATGAGCTGGCTGAGACCTTGTAAAGCTCAATTCTTAATGAGTGAATTGTGGGGTTCTCAAAGTGTGCTGTTAGGATGTTTAGGTTTAAACTTTTCCTGTCTTGAAAAAAATTTTTTGCTTTGTTTTCAACCAGCCAACAAAAGCAAGCAACTAATTGCCCCTTGGAATCTCCCAGCAAAGTGCTGACTAGAGGTCCTGGTGGGGCAGTGACCGGCAGGAAAACAATACCAAATGAGGAATCACCACTCCTCTCCTGGGGTTCCTCTCTCCTCTAAAGGACGCTGAGAATTCTTCAGCTGACCTGAAACTTCTTGTTTACAGGAAGAAAGTGGGAAGCATTATGCTTAGTGCTTCTGGCTAGGGATGAATTAAGAGTTTCTTGGCAGTGCCTAAACATTAAGAGAAGGACGCACTAGATATGAGGAGGGAAGGTATATTATTGGTCATGGGATCATAAATGAGTTGCAGAGAGTGTCTCTGACCTGACTTCAGCTGTTTTTAGAGCTCTAAGGCACAGACAAATTAGTCTGTGCTACAATAACATTGATATCCTGATTTTTTATAAAAAAATTGTTGCATCTGTGTAGCACAATTCAATTCTTAATGAAGAGATTGAATAGAAACTTATCTAAAGCCAAAGTACATAATTTGCCTCAGAATGTTGCATGAAATAACACACATGTACACATGTTTAGAAAAGCCTTTTGGATATTAGTGTGAGTCATTCTTGTTACCACTCGAAGTTTAAAGATCAACAGATTCGTTGATAAAGATGAAATCAAATAAATTTTTTTCAATTTAAAGGGTTGAAGATCTCTGATTTAGCTAAAGCCAGGGTTCAAATTTATACTTTTAAAGTACCAAGAGCCGAGCAGTAATTCAGATCAAAGATGAGTCTAAGAAGCATGCACTGTACAGAATCTGAGGTGCCAATATGTATCAATATCAATGTCATGATGGAAATATAAGCCAATAAACAGTTTAAACTAGTGGAAAGCTCAGAAGAGCAAGGATATGGAGACCTTGATTCCAGTGTCTGTTCTAGCTCTTGCTCCCTTCAGGAATGTTGGAATGTCACTTAAACTTTTAACAGTTTACTCATCTGCCTGTAAATATGACCTTCTCCTGACTATTCCTCATATTACGAATGAGTGAGTGATGAGAATGTAATCTTTAAACTTTAGAGTTATATGCATGGGAAGATATAAACTAGTAAGATGAGGATAATGTAATCTCTTTTATGGTGAGCCTTGGTTTGGTGGAAAAAAAATGGTGAATTAAACAGGAGAGCAAGATAAGAACCTTTTAATTTTTTTCTGGAGGGAAAGTAGACTTCACTATATCTATGAAGGAACTGAGAGTAGTTATCAGAGGAAATAGGGAATATTTAAAGAAGAGGGATACACTGTAAATGAAAATATAGAGATGATAGAATCATAAGTGTTCCTCATTTGATGGCAATAAGGAGACAGGCAGGGATTTGGGAGAGAAAATNCAGGAGGGACCCCTGTGCTTCTTGATGACCTGGGTGTGCTGGGATCCGAAGGTAAAAAGTACGATTCCTAGCAGGCAAATTAGGTCGTGTCCGAGGCTATTAGGAAAGAAGAACCTAATAACTAAAAGGCATTAGTGAGTCACTGGAATGATATTTCCCTCACAGCTTCATAGTTAATGAGGGCAACCAACGCTGCACTTTCATAATTAAGTGCAATATTTTTAACCTCTGTGTTCTCATTCTGTTAGGACTTTCTTAAATATATTTCTGGCAAAGAGCAAGCAAACATTTAGCCCCGGTTTTTATGCCGTGTTAAAGCAAACAGTTCACTCCATGCCATGATGTATACGGATACAGACTTAAATTTGTTAAGTGTAGCTTATGTGGGACACGTGGAAACAAGCCAAGGGAGGGCATGGCTAACAGTTAAAGGCAAATGGGGGCACCAATGAGCTGGCTGAGACCTTGTAAAGCTCAATTCTTAATGAGTGAATTGTGGGGTTCTCAAAGTGTGCTGTTAGGATGTTTAGGTTTAAACTTTTCCTGTCTTGAAAAAAATTTTTTGCTTTGTTTTCAACCAGCCAACAAAAGCAAGCAACTAATTGCCCCTTGGAATCTCCCAGCAAAGTGCTGACTAGAGGTCCTGGTGGGGCAGTGACGGGCAGGAAAACAATACCAAATGAGGAATCACCACTCCTCTCCTGGGGTTCCTCTCTCCTCTAAAGGACGCTGAGAATTCTTCAGCTGACCTGAAACTTCTTGTTTATAGGAAGAAAGTGGGAAGCATTATGCTTAGTGCTTCTGGCTAGGGATGAATTAAGAGTTTCTTGGCAGTGCCTAAACATTAAGAGAAGGACGCACTAGATATGAGGAGGGAAGGTATATTATTGGTCATGGGATCATAAATGAGTTGCAGAGAGTGTCTCTGACCTGACTTCAGCTGTTTTTAGAGCTCTAAGGCACAGACAAATTAGTCTGTGCTACAATAACATTGATATCCTGATTTTTTATAAAAAATTGTTGCATCTGTGTAGCACAATTCAATTCTTAATGAAGAGATTGAATAGAAACTTATCTAAAGCCAAAGTACATAATTTGCCTCAGAATGTTGCATGAAATAACACACATGTACACATGTTTAGAAAAGCCTTTTGGATATTAGTGTGAGTCATTCTTGTTACCACTCGAAGTTTAAAGATCAACAGATTCGTTGATAAAGATGAAATCAAATAAATTTTTTTCAATTTAAAGGGTTGAAGATCTCTGATTTAGCTAAAGCCAGGGTTCAAATTTATACTTTTAAAGTACCAAGAGCCGAGCAGTAATTCAGATCAAAGATGAGTCTAAGAAGCATGCACTGTACAGAATCTGAGGTGCCAATATGTATCAATATCAATGTCATGATGGAAATATAAGCCAATAAACAGTTTAAACTAGTGGAAAGCTCAGAAGAGCAAGGATATGGAGACCTTGATTCCAGTGTCTGTTCTAGCTCTTGCTCCCTTCAGGAATGTTGGAATGTCACTTAAACTTTTAACAGTTTACTCATCTGCCTGTAAATATGACCTTCTCCTGACTATTCCTCATATTACGAATGAGTGAGTGATGAGAATGTAATCTTTAAACTTTAGAGTTATATGCATGGGAAGATATAAACTAGTAAGATGAGGATAATGTAATCTCTTTTATGGTGAGCCTTGGTTTGGTGGAAAAAAAATGGTGAATTAAACAGGAGAGCAAGATAAGAACCTTTTAATTTTTTTCTGGAGGGAAAGTAGACTTCACTATATCTATGAAGGAACTGAGAGTAGTTATCAGAGGAAATAGGGAATATTTAAAGAAGAGGGATACACTGTAAATGAAAATATAGAGATGATAGAATCATAAGTGTTCCTCATTTGATGGCAATAAGGAGACAGGCAGGGATTTGGGAGAGAAAATGAGGTGAGATAGTCTTAAGATTCTGGGGGGATAAGCTTGGTCTTGGTAGAACAGATTATTTAGAATCACATTGTTGGTGAGATCACTGAATTAAAGTGATTTAGTGAAAAATACACTGGATGAAGAGCTGAGAGAGGAACTCAACACTGCTTTTCACTATCAAGTTTTAGAATGTTGGCAAGGTCATTCAATGACTTTAGTTCTTGGTTTCCTATTTTGTGATATTTACTGATTAGGAAAGATGATATTTAAAGGCTTTTTAACCCTAAAGCATGTGCACATGCTGCTGCTGCTGCTGCTGCTAATTTGCTTCAGTCATGTCCGAATCTGTGCGACCTCAGAGACGGCAGCCATACATACACCATAAACACAGCTATATGCATATATACACTTATATAATATATTAACATGTATATATATCTATCTATATATATATAGATATATATATACACATAATGTGTAAGGTTTAGGATACATAGTATATATTATATGAAAGTTTAATGTATAAGGCATTTTTAATTAATTTTTTTAAGTCAGTTCACAACAAAGAGTTTTTGAGGACTCACTGTGTGACTTACATGAAGTCATTGTGGTAGAAGATTAAGATACTATTTTCCCTGCCTTCAACAAAGTCCAGTTGAATAATATACAACAGATGCAACAGGGCATACCATACTCATGAACAGAACACTATGAGAGCAAAGAAGTTGTATAGCTGATAGGAGGAAACAACAAAAATGTAAAGCATGAAATACAATATTCATAGGTCTTATAAGTATTGGAGCTCAAGTCTGGAATATTTGGTGGGAATGAATGGATTTAGTGTTATTGAGAAGAGTTGGGCCAGATTGTAACAAAACTTTCAACCTGTGATAAAGATGTTAGAATCTAACCTATAAGCTGGTGGAAGCCATTATAACTTAGAGCAGAGTAGCTGTTCCCGGTAAATTTTAAGTTCTTGCCTCATGGCCGAAGAATTTAATGAGACAAAGTTGACAGGTAAGAAGTGGATTTATTTAGAGAAAAACACACTCCGCAGACCAGAGTGTGGGCCATCTCAGAAGGCAAGAGGCCCTGAAATATGACTTGGTTAGTTTTTATGGATTGGGTAATTTTATAGGCTAATGGGTGGGAGGGGGTTTCACTGGTGACTTCAGCAGTAAAGAATCATCCTGCCAGTACAGGAGACTCTGGTTTAGCTCCTGGGTTGGGAAGATCCTCTGGAAAAGGAAATGGCAACCCACTCCAGTATTCTTGCCCGGGAAATCCCATGGATACAGGAGCCTGGTGGGCTATTGTCTATGGGGTCACAAAAAAGGAGGACATGACTTAACTACAACAACATCAATGAGAGAGAAACTGTTGAAAGAGCCTGACAATGTGTGGTCAGAACAGGTCCAAAGAAAATGCCAGTGGGTGCTAAATGAAGATGATATCTTCGGAAGGGGATGGGGGCACAAAGTATAACATATTTCTGAGAGTCTGAAAAGGGATTATGAAATATTTCAGAAAAGATCAGTGGAAGGAGGAATTAATAAGATAATTCTTTCGGGAAAAGACATTTTAAATAGAGCAGTAGAGCTAGAATCTTGGTTGAATAATAAACCAGATAGTGGGAAAGTTATATTGATACAGTGAGTAACCAAGTGGTATTTAAGTCTCTCCACAACATTGTTGCTTTTCAACAGAGAAAAAACCCAAAGTATAAGATATTAAATTATCAAAGTAAATGTTTCAACAGTTTTATGTGCAGTTAAAAGGTAATTTTTAATACATGAAAAACATATTTCATACATGCAGAGTTAGAGAACTTCCATTATTGGAAGGTGAATAATTTACTGTTACTGGAAGTGTTAGACAGTTTTTCTTTTTAATGTTCTTGAGTATGGAATTTTTTCAATGATAATTATGGCTAATTATATTTACCTAGCAGTTCCAAATGAAGTGCATTGAACAAAGTATGATTGACTTAACATGAGTCAGACAAAAAATGGTAAATACATCCAACGTTAATCAATTTAGGCTGCAGATATATATTTTCAAAAAAGTTTTAATGAAATAATTGAATTTATTTTTATAATAATGAAATTACATTAAAATCCAAGAAATAGATACACACTTCAGTTCAGCTGTTCAGTCATATCTGACTCTTTGTGACCCCATGGACTGCAGCATGCCAGGCTTCCCTGTCCGTTACCAACTCCCAGAGATTATTCAAACTCAAGTCCATTGAGTCGGTGATGCCACCCAGCCATCTCATCCTCTGTCGTCCGCTGCCTTTGATCTTTCCCAGTATCAGGGTCTTTTACAGTGAGTCACTTCTTTGCATCAAAGAATTGGCCAAAGTATTGCAGCTTCAGCTACACCCTACCTACCCAGCTTCAGATACACACTAGCCATTTTTCAGAATCAGGTGATGAAGATGTATATATAACGAGTTCTGAGTTTTTCTTCAAGGAAATCCTCACATTAAGCACTTTTGACCTGGGTTCATCCAATGCAAGACAGTGCTATTACTGTCTGTCACTGTGTGCTTTACACAGTTAATTGCACATTAAATAATTGTTTCCTCAGTTTAAAATAAAAACAGGTATTATCCTTTTCTCTTTCTGTACTAATGTAAAATATTCTGCAATGTATTCAAAAAAATAGCCATCTTAGTCTTAGAAACAAAGAAAGTATGGCTACACTCCATAAGGTCACAAAGAATTGGACACAAGTGAGCGACTGAACATGGATCTGGTTTGTAAAATAATAAAAGACCCAGGCGGGCTGAGGTTAAGAGTTCTGTGGAGCAGCACATACTGAGGTCTTTTTCTGTCTTTTGTTGCTATATAAGAAAGGGTGGAAAGAGACGGATAAGGTGAGGTGCTGATGTTCTGATTAGGTTATTGGCAAAGTGTGATATGCTTTGAATCCTTTTAGGAGGAAATGAAGCCTCTCAATCTCTGATTTAAGTTTGAATAAGGACACTAAACAGTGGGTCTTTCTGGAATGGGAGAGTGGAAGCCTCCAGGCTTCCTAATATAAAGGCACATTAGCGAGTTCTTTAATAACAGAAGCACTAGGGAGGTGGCATCCAGGAAAATACATCTTTCCTATCACAAGCGTATCATGGGGTGTGAGTTAGAGGTGCCAGTGAGTCATAAGGTAGAGATTTTTTTCTAATTTTCTTCATTGGAACTTTACACTTGACACTTTAGAATGAATTAAAATGTTGAAAAATAAAGGAATTTGCATTTAATCCCCAAATACCTAAGCAATAAGAAAAGTACTTTACTTAAAGGAAGAGATATAACAATTGGGCTTCCCTGGTAGCTCAGCTGGTAAACAATCCACCTGCAAGGCAGGAGACCCCAGTTCGATTCCTGGGTCAGGAAGATCCCCTGAAGAAGGGATATTCTTGGGCTTCTCTGGTGGCACAGACAATAAAGAATATGCCTGCAATGCAGGAGATTCGGATTCTGTCCCTGGGTTGAGAAGATCCCCTGAACAAGGGAACAGCTACTTATTCCAGTATTCTTGCCTGGAGAATTCCATGGACAGAGGAACCTGGCAGGCTACAGTCCATGGAGTCGCAAAGAGTTGGATATGACTGAGCCACTTTCACTTCACTTCGCTTATAACAATTAAAAATAACCCAGTAAGGAGAGTGGAGGAAACATGATTACTTAAAACAGTGATACCAAAAGTAATGTCTGTTGCTTCTGATATGTTCTTGCACCTAACCAAACGGGTGTCTTCTCAACTTCTAAAAGAACTGTTGAGCTAATTGGTATTTTGCATAATTTAACATGTCAAATAATAATCTCTGGGAAATCATTTTTATTGGCTCTATATTATTGAATCAGCTGTATTATGAGAAAAGAAATGAAATAAGGGCAGATGGAGAAAATCATAAATAAAGACAATATAAAGATGACCATTTTCAAATGGCACATGTAATCGAGTAGTGTTCAGATGGGCTGTTGTTCTAGGAGCCATCAGAGAGAGAGATGGTTCACATAGCAGGTGTGACATCCCTTAATTCAGGAGAAGCTATGAATGACTGCTAAAACTTGGAAAGAAAGTTAGATGCAAGAGAGGACAACAAAACAAGGAGAGAAAAAACAGGCAAATCACTTGCATTCTTTTAAAAGCTATTTTTAATAGGCTTTATTTTTGAGCAGTTGAGATTTATAGAAAATTAAGTGGAAGTTCAGAGTTCTCGTATACCCCCCTCATCCTCTTTCCAATTCTCCCTATTACTAACATCTTACATTAGTGTGGTACATTTGTTATAATTGATAAGCCAATATTGATGCATTATTATTAATTAAAGTCCATAGTTTGTAGTATAGTTCATTTTAGATGAGGATTCACTCTAATTTACTTTGGGTGATTTTGAACAAATACATAATGACATGTATTCTCTAATGTAGGTATGGACTATTACAGTGCCATACAAAGTAGTTTCACTGCCCTAAAATATCCTTTGTGCTTCACGTGTTCATCTCTACATCTGTCCATCTATCCTCTCAAATTGCTGGTAACCAATTGTCTTTTTGCAGTATCCATACATAGGCTTTTTCAAGACTGTCATGCAGTTGGAATCTTACAGTATGTGGCCCTTTCAGATTTAGTCTCACTCAATAATGTGATCTAAGTTCCTCCTTTCTTTTCATGGCTTGATAACTCATTTATTTTTTAAAATTTATATTTAATTGAATGATAATTGTTTTATAATGTTGTGTTGGCTCCTGCCATACAACAGCGTGAATCATCCATAAGTATACATAATGTCCCCTCTCTCTTGAATCTCCCCCCACCAACCATCCCCACCTCTAGGTTGTCACTGAGCACCAGGTTGAGCTCCCGGTATTTTACAACAATTTTCATTAGCAATCTGTTTTACATATGGGAATATACATGTTTCAATGCTATTCTCTCAATTAATCCCATCCTCTCTTTACCCCTTTGTGTCCCAAGTATGTTCTTTATGCCTGAATCTCTATTCCTGCCCTACAAATTCATGCATCAGTCCCATTCTTCTAGATTCCATACATATTATTATACAATACTTTTTTCAATATTCCATTGTGTGGATATAGCACAGTTTATCCGTTTACCTATTGAATGACATCTTGATTGCTTCCAAGTTTTAGAAATTATGAATAAAACTGCTTTATCCATCTATATCCATATGCAGATTTTGTGTGGACCTGATTTTTTAGCTCTTTTGGGTAAATACCAGGGAGTGTGATTGCTGGATCATATGTTAAGACTATGTTTCGTTTTCTAAGGAACTGCCAAACTGTCTTCCAAACTGTATCATTTTGCATTCTTGCCAGCAGTGAATGAAAATCCCTCTTGCTCTACATCCTAGCCATGTTGTCAATGTTTTGAGTTTTAGCTATTTAAATAGGCATACAGTTGTACTTTCTTGTTATTTAAATAGGCATGCAGGTGTATTTTCTTGTTATTTTCATTTGCTATTCCTTAATGAGAGATATGATGTTGAGCATTATCTTTTCATCTTGTCATCTGCATGTCTTCTCTGGTAAGGGATCTGCAGTCTTTTCATCACATAAATGAAAATAGTATGAGTCGGTAGAACTCTTATTTAATGGAGTTCAAAGCATCAATCCAGCCTGTGCTGCACATACTCCGTTCTTCTCGTTGCTCTGATGATGTGTCCCACAGTGAAACACAATTGTTCATATAAAGAGAAAACATACATAGGAATTAAATAAAGAATTAATGGAGATGGGTATACACTTGGTCGAGTTCTGCCTTAAACGGGAAACTTTGGGAGAGAGTTTGACAGTACCTTGAAAGAGAAGCAAATGGTATGATATAGCAGCCTGCAAGCTTGTGAGATTTTTAAGTGTACTCTGAATGTCTCTAGCTCACTCCGGCCTGGTTCATGAATCACATACATAGCTACCTATCCACTCGTTTTTGTGTGGAGGAAGCCAGGAGCCGGCAGAAAGTCGAGGTGCAATATCCTTCTGAACTTCTGGGGAACAGTGGAGGTCCACTGTCCTGAAGCCTTGGGGAAGCTGACCTGAAAACCAAGTTGTCAAGGTTAGTCTGCCAGTCGGATTACTCCCACTGACCTTCCCATGAACACAAAGTGCTGAGCACCACCAGAATGGGAGTAGTAGGATGATGACTCGGGAGTGGGTAGTTTGTGTGCACACGGGTGGAAATATAGCCACCAAACTGCTCTGGTGAGAAAGCCTGATAGAAAATTAGCTTTTCCAAGCAAATGTGTCAGGCACAGGTGTGGATTATGTAGTTGGAATAATTTAACCTATGGTATATGGCCAATGCGGGGCTATCTAATTGTGGCACAGTCTGGATAAGAAGTTACCCCTTAGATTACTGCAGCAGTAGCAATAGCTCGTGACTGCAACCGTGAAATTAAAAGACACTTACTCCTTGGAAGGAAAATTATGACCAACCTAGACAGCATATTAAAAAGCAGAGACATTACTTTCCCAATAAAGGTCTGTCTCATCAAAGCTATGGTTTTTCCAGTAGTCATGTATGGTTGCAAGGTTCAGACTATAAAGAGCTGAGCGCCGAAGAATTAATGCTTTTGAACTGTGGTGTTGGAGAAGACTCTTGAGAGTCCCTTGGACTGCAAGGAGATCCAACCAGTCCATCCTGAAGGAGATCAGTCCTGGGTGTTCATCGGAAGGACTGATGCTGAAGCTGAAACTCCAATAGTTTGGCCATCTGATGCGAAGAGCTGACTCATTTGAAAAGACCCTGATTCTGGTAAAGATTGAAGGCAGGAGAAGGGGATGACAAGCAATGAGATGGTTGGATAGCATCACCGACTCAATGAACATGAGTTTGAGTAAATTCTGGGAGTTGGTGATGGACAGGGAGGCCTGGCGTGCTGCTGTCCATGGGGTCATGAAGAGTTGGACACAACTGAGTGACTGAACTGAACAATAAATAGCTGGACCTTCTGAGTATTGTAGATGGATAGGTTTGCAAGTATGTTCTATAGTATGCCTGCTAAAAAAATGGCATCAGAGCACAAATGGTACCTGTTTCGGTTCCACTATGAAAAAATTATTTTTAGTTTTCTCTACCAAAAGCAGAGAGTGTGACTGTAAAAATGTCAAAGGACCCTCTGTATTCAGTACTTCCCTTTGACAATGAGCGAGAGTGGTTGCAGGGAATTGAACCTATAGCTTTTTTTTTTTAATTGGTTCATTTTGTTTCTTTGTATTTACATATTTTTAATCGAGTTATAGTTGATGTGCAATATTATGAAGTTCAGGGATACAGCATAGTGATTCATAATTTTAAAAATTATACTCCATTTGAAGGCAATGACACCCCACTCCAGTACTCTTGCCTGGAAAATCCCATGGATGGAGGAGCCTGGTGGGCTGCAGTCCATGGGGTCGCTAAGGGTTGGACACGACTGAGGGACTTCCCTTTAACTTTTCACTTTCATACATTGGAGAATGAAATGGCAACCCACTCCAGTATTCTTGCCTGGAGAATACCAGGGACAGGGGAGCCTGGTGGGCTGCCGTCTATGGGGTCACATAGAGTCGGACACGACTGAAGTGACTTAGCAGCAGCAGCAGTAGCAGCATAGTTATTATGAAATATTGCTATATTCCATGTGCTGCACAATATGTCCTTGAAGCTTATTTATTTCATATACAGTAGTTTGTTACCTATCAATCCATTACTCAGATCTTGTTCTTCCCCACTTTGTCTCCCCACTGGTAATCACTAGTTTGTTCTCTATATTGGTGAGTTTAGTTTCTTTCTTTGGGTCATATTCACAAGCTTGTTTTATTTTTTAGGTTCCACATGCAAGTGATATCATACAGTGTTTGTCTTTCTCTGACTTATTTCACTAAACATAATACTCTCCAAGTCCATCCATGTTGTTGCAAATGACCAGATTTCCTTCATTTTATGGCTGAGTAGTATTCCATTGTGTGTCTCTCTCTATATATATTTCCTCTTGAAATGAAATAAACACTGATTGCTCAGCAGTTAAATAAATAAATGTGTGTGCGTTTGCATGTGTATGTAATAAATAGAAAGAGATGTTCCTGAGGAGACTTTTGAGCTGGATAGACGTGAATCTTGACCTAATTTTGTTGTTTATTAAGAATGTGATCTCTGTTCTCTCTGTCTCTTGTTCCTCAGACATACCATGTGTATAAGGTTGGTATCTACCCCTCTAGGTTATTTTAAGGGTAACTTGAGAGAAACCTGTAGTGCACTTAGGTGATGCCTGGCAACCATCAGTGCTCATAAACGTTCTCTCTTACCTGGCATGATCCTGCTGTGAGCTATGAATGCTTCCTCTCTGGGATGGAGTTTGCTTTCTGGATCTCTCTGGAGTCTTTCCTTCATTTTGATTCTTCTTTCTTCTTGCATCTGCATTTCAAGATTCTCTGCACCCGATGTTGCTCTGCTTTCTCCCTGCTGTCAGAGCCACCCATGTAGTTGCAAAAGCCTCTGTTTTGCTCTTTGCAGAGTTTTCAAAGTAGTTTTAAAACAGAGTCATTCTACCTTAGTGTTTTATTTTTACTGTGATGGTGCATATCTTTGCCATGCAAAGAATGCTGGAGGTGTGACTCTTTAACTGGGGTGGTGTGTTCCAAAATTCCTTTGTGTGAAAACACCTAAGAATATTCTTGACAAGACTTTCCTGGTCTGTGATGCTGTGAGTGAAAGGGTGTGGGAAATGCACAGTCAAAGCTGAGGCTTCCTTTCTCAAGGTTCTCTTTCCTCTCCTATAGTACATTGTCTCTTTCGTTCCCTCACTCCTTTCGTCCCTCCTTCTGTATGTAAATGGAAGTGTCGTGTATATGCTCTGTATATGTATGTGCAGATAAATCCTACTTACGCAAATCAGTACCTGTGGTTCAAAATCTTCTTAAGGAAATTAAACAGTTTCTCAGTTTGGAGGAGAGATGGTTATTCTACAGTTTTATGCCAATTACAGCCTGTTTACCTGTATATTCCCTAAATTTTTATAGCATTTATAAAATTATGATAGAATTACAGTAAAAATTTAATGTACCATTACAAGCATACATATGCATGCACACACATACCTAGATACATAAATGCATGCAACATAACATACACGTCCTAATAGCACAGTCATTTATGGTAAAATGATTGCACAGAACTTCACCTGTTATCTGGTATCATGGAAATTATTATACCTCCTCACACGTGTTTTATATCTAGTATTTATAGAGGTGAGTTTTAAAAATGTATGCAATTAGGAATACTTTTCACTAAAATATTAATTACAAAATCTATATTAAAACTTTATTTTAGAAAATTTTGCCAATTTAATATTCATTGGGAGCCAACTCATGTATAAGATCCCATTACATGAGTCCTTGCATTACTTCTCACTAACTTACAGCTTTTATTTTAAGATCCTTTTTATGTCTCACCATCTTCCTGTGTTTGCCCCTCTGGCGCCTGAGCAGGCTTCAAATTGCAATCCCTGTGCAGATTTCTAAGAAGTACTTTTCTTCTAATAGCACTGCTGGTTAGAATGTCCAGTAACATTGTTTATATGAAGTATTTCTTTTAGATAGTTTACACTGATTGGGCTATCATTAAGGCAGTATATGTCACAACCTCAGGTGGAATGATGCAGATTAATTATTGTTTTATTCTACACGTGTATATGTAGAATGTATATATCCAATGTATTTTTTCTATGGGAAATATAGGTTATTCAGAGCCACTGTATTACACAACTCCAGGTGACTCTTTTCTTCATCAATTTGTGTTGATCAGGTTCAATTAAGTAAAACTGGCAAGTGTCTAGAGCCTGTCTTATGCCAAGCTCTGTGCTGGGTGCTGGAGCTCAAACATACACAGCACATAAACCCATTCCTTCCAAAGTCACCTGTCATGGATGTGCTTGTGCTGAGTTGCTCAGTCATGTCAAACTCTTTGCGACCCCATGGTCTGTAGCCCACCAGACTCCTGTGTCCATGGGGACTCTCTAGGCAAGAATACTGGAGTGGGTTGCTATGCCCTCCTCCAGGAGATCTTCCCCACCCAGGGATCAAACCCACGTTCCCGCATTGCAAGCTATTTCTTTACCATCTGAGCCACCAGGGAAGCCCCCCTATTGTGGATAAATAAGTAATTAATTCTTAGTGAACTTATTGTAAAAACAGAAGCATATAAAAATATAGACTGAGAAAGGGGTGATTGTCTTAGAGAAGGAAACAGGGAAAGGAAGACTTGCATAATATACAAATTGAAAAATAAACAATTTACAAAGTGGACAAAGGCTATAGAGGGAAGTCCATGCCAAGAGGAACAGTTGTGAAGAAAGTATATGATGCACATGTCCAGAGGCAGCAGGAAGTTCTGAGGTGTGAGCAGAAAGCAGGGAGTGCGTGGACCACAGCAAACAGGCTGTCATATGGAGCTTAGCCACTGTTTTAAATTGTTTGGAATCTAGAAGCCCAGCTCAATTTGGATGTATAAAATATTACTAGGAATAAAGATATATTTGCAAATATGTCATATGTGAATTTATGGAGTTTAGAAGATTGTTGACTAAACTGTTCTAGTTCTTATTGCAAACTTGCTATGAGCTTTGCTGTCTTTACTAAGTAATGTTGATCAAACACAGTTACTTCAAAAGTGGAGTATCCTTTCAGGTTTATATATTAAGGTGATTTAATATTTTATTTTTTCCTCTAAAGTTTTGATTCAGTTCAGTTCAGTCACTCAGTCGTGTCCGACTCTTTGCGACCCCATGAATTGCAGCACGCCAGGCCTCCCTGTCCATCACCAACTCCCGGAGTTCACTCAGACTCATGTCCATCTAGTCGGTGATGCCATCCAGCCATCTCATCCTCTGTCGTCCCCTTCTCCTCCTGCCCCCAAACCCTCCCAGCATCAAAGCCTTTTCCAATGAGTCAACTCTTTGCATGAGGTGGCCAAAGTACTGGAGTTTCAGGTTTAGCATCATTCCTTCCAAAGAACACCCAGGGCTGATCTCCTTTAGAATGGACTGGTTGGATCTCCTTGCAGTTTTGATTAGACCAATGTTGAAATGAATAAACCTGAAATCTATGTATTACTTGTCTGAGAAGTCAGTGACAGAAAATATAAATGACTGCAGTGCACCAGCCATGGTGTAAAGGCTGGTTAAGCTCACTCTTCTCTATGGAGACTTGGTTAATTAAAGAAGCTACACAGCTTCTCACTCTGCTGTGGGTCTGTCTGTTGAGGTCCATCATTTAGAGATGGGGTTCAGTTGAAAAAATTCTCGTAAGGGACAATTTCCAACTAAGTCATGTCCAACTCTTTTTCGACCCCATGGACTATAACCTGTAGACTCCTGTCCATGAGATTTCCCAGGCAAGAATGGAGTGGGTTGCCATTTCCTTCTCCAGGGAATCTTCCCGACCCTGGGATTGAACCTGTGTCTCCTGCATTGGCAGGCAGATTCTTTACCACTGTACCACTAGGGAAGCCCATAATAGACAATACTGTTTGCCAGATACAGTGTCTAGTGAGCCAGAATTGGATTATGGGGCACTAGTTCACAGTCCTTGTTTGACCATCATATCAAGTCTTTAAACATGTGAGTTTTAACCATCGGATGGTAAAAATGTTAAACAAAATTTTTTTTGAGTTTGAGAATGACTAAGATGAGAATATATGAAACTCCAAAATCAAAGTATCTGAACAGTCCTATTTCCAGTGAACAGCAACATTTCCCTCCACTTAACATGCTGTGCTTCATTCATTCTTATTAATGAACATGCCTCATGGAATGAAAGAGACTAGCAAGAGCAAGGCATTTGTTGCCTTGAGCTAGTGTGTGTAATCACAAAAATGCAGTGGAGATCATAGAGTTCAATCTCGCTATAAAACAGCTTCTTCTGACAGTTTGTAGTGGTGACGGTACGCCTCTAATTGGTGCGCCATCAGACTGGATTTGGATTTATAGAATCACATAATTCATAAGGAAAGCTTTGAGTGCTGCTAAGATACATTTCTCTCTCTGTCTTGTACTGCAAGATTTAATATAACTTCTTCAGTTCTGTTGGCTTGTTTTGTACAGGTACTGGCTTTGGACTGCTTGAGCTGTGAAAATTCCACTGGAAGAGAATAAATATTAAAAAGCAGATAACGTGGTCTTTCAAACGTGGTGATCAAGCTCTCCATACCGTGGGCATCATGATGTCCCAAATCATGTCCCAAATCTCAGAGCTCTCAAGATCATTCTTCTCAAAGAAATTTTGTCTCTTAATAGAATCATCTACAAGCTGAATCAATTTGATGATTTAATGAAAAATGTGAATATTAGAGGAAAGAATGATTCTTGTACTCATTACTGTAGATAAGATGAATCACTTTTATTGGCCATATGCTGAGTATTAGAATTGTTGTCACAGAGCCTTTTTTAACAGCTTTTTTGGACATAATTCAGATGCCATACAGTTCACCCATTTAATGTGCCCAATTCATTAGCTTTTGGTATATTCACAGAGTTGTATATCCTTCACCACAAATAGCTATAGAATATTCTCACTACTCTCAAAAGAACTCCTGTACCCCTCAGCCTTTGCTCTCAAACTCCCATTCTATTCTGTCACACCCAGCCCCAGGCAAGTACTAATATAGTTTCCATCTCTTTATGTTTACCTATTCTGGACATTTTATATAAGTAGTCATACTTGATGTGATCTTTTGTGACTGGATTCTCTCACTTAACATATTTTAAGGGTTCATACATGTTGTAGTATGCAGTAGTACTTCATTTTTTTATGCCAAATAATATTCCATTTGTATGGATATACCACATTTTTAAAATCCATTCATCAGTTGATGGATATTTGAGTTGCATCCACTTTTGGTCTATAATGCTGCTATGAACATTCATGTACAGGTTTTGGTGTGGCATGTATTTCTGTTTCTCTTGAATATATACTCAGGAGTGAAATTGTTGGGTTTTATGATAAATATATTTAATCATTTGAGAAACTGTTAGACTGAGACTTATTATTTTAAAAATTATTTTTAACTGTTTTATATTGGAGTATAGTTGAACAGTGTTGTGATGAACAATTCAAGTGTACATACACATGCATCTATTCCTTTTCAAACTCTTTTCCCATTTAAGTTACTACCTAATACTGAGTAGAGTCCCCTATTCTATACAGTAGTTGCTTGTTAATTATCCATTTTAAATATAGCAGTGTGTATATGTTAATCCCATACTCTGAAACTCTTTCCTCAAACCTTTCCTCACTGGGAACCATAAGTTAATTCTCTAAGTCTATGAGTCTGTTTTTATTTTGTAAATAAGTTCATTTATATCATTTCTTTTTAGATTCCATATATAAGCAATATCATATGATGTTTCTCTTTCTCTGAATTTCTTCACACAGTATGACAGTCTCCAGGTCTATCCATGTTGCTGCAAATGGCATTATTTCATTTTTTTTAATGACTAGTATTCCATTGTATGTATGTACCATGTCTTCTTTGTCCACCCCTGTGTTGATGGACATTTAGGTTCCTTCCATGTCTTACCTATTGTAAACAGTGCTGCAGTGAGCATTTGGATGCATTTATTCTTTTGGATCATGTTTTTCTCTGGATATATGCCCAAGAGTGGGATTTCTGGAACATATGATAGCTCTATTTTTAGTTCTTTAAGGAACCTCCAAACTGTTCTCCATAATGGCTGTACCAATTTACATTCCCACCACAGTGTAGGAGGGTTTCCTTGTCTCCACATCCTCTCCAGCACTTGTTGTCTGTGGATTTTTCAATGACAGCCATTTTGACTGGTGTGAGGTGATATCTCATTGTAGTTTTGATTTGCATTTCTCTAATAATTAATGATGTTGAACATCTTTTCATGTGCTTCTTGGCTATTTGTATGTATTCTTTGGAGAAATGGCTATTTGGGTCTAATGCCCATTTTCTGATTGGGTGTTTGTTTTGATATTAAGCGACATAAGCTGTTTATAAATTTTGGAGACTAATCCCTTGTCAGTCACATCATTTGCAAATATTGTCTTCCTTCTTTTTTTTTTTTTATGGTTTTCTTTGCTCTGAAAGAGCTTTTGAGTTTAATTAGGTCCCATTTGTTTGTCTTAGTTTTTATCTTCATTATTCTCATGACGGATCAAAAGATATTGCTGCAATTTATGTCAGAGAGTGTTTTTCCTGTGTTCCCCTCTGAAAGTTTTGTAGTGTTTGGTTTCACATTTAGGTGTTAAATCCATTTTGAATTTANTGTGATGAACAATTCAAGTGTACATACACATGCATCTATTCCTTTTCAAACTCTTTTCCCATTTAAGTTACTACCTAATACTGAGTAGAGTCCCCTATTCTATACAGTAGTTGCTTGTTAATTATCCATTTTAAATATAGCAGTGTGTATATGTTAATCCCATACTCTGAAACTCTTTCCTCAAACCTTTCCTCACTGGGAACCATAAGTTAATTCTCTAAGTCTATGAGTCTGTTTTTATTTTGTAAATAAGTTCATTTATATCATTTCTTTTTAGATTCCATATATAAGCAATATCATATGATGTTTCTCTTTCTCTGAATTTCTTCACACAGTATGACAGTCTCCAGGTCTATCCATGTTGCTGCAAATGGCATTATTTCATTTTTTTTAATGACTAGTATTCCATTGTATGTATGTACCATGTCTTCTTTGTCCACCCCTGTGTTGATGGACATTTAGGTTCCTTCCATGTCTTACCTATTGTAAACAGTGCTGCAGTGAGCATTTGGATGCATTTATTCTTTTGGATCATGTTTTTCTCTGGATATATGCCCAAGAGTGGGATTTCTGGAACATATGATAGCTCTATTTTTAGTTCTTTAAGGAACCTCCAAACTGTTCTCCATAATGGCTGTACCAATTTACATTCCCACCACAGTGTAGGAGGGTTTCCTTGTCTCCACATCCTCTCCAGCACTTGTTGTCTGTGGATTTTTCAATGACAGCCATTTTGACTGGTGTGAGGTGATATCTCATTGTAGTTTTGATTTGCATTTCTCTAATAATTAATGATGTTGAACATCTTTTCATGTGCTTCTTGGCTATTTGTATGTATTCTTTGGAGAAATGGCTATTTGGGTCTAATGCCCATTTTCTGATTGGGTGTTTGTTTTGATATTAAGCGACATAAGCTGTTTATAAATTTTGGAGACTAATCCCTTGTCAGTCACATCATTTGCAAATATTGTCTTCCTTCTTTTTTTTTTTTTATGGTTTTCTTTGCTCTGAAAGAGCTTTTGAGTTTAATTAGGTCCCATTTGTTTGTCTTAGTTTTTATCTTCATTATTCTCATGACGGATCAAAAGATATTGCTGCAATTTATGTCAGAGAGTGTTTTTCCTGTGTTCCCCTCTGAAAGTTTTGTAGTGTTTGGTTTCACATTTAGGTGTTAAATCCATTTTGAATTTATTTTTGTGTATGGTGTTAAAACATATTCTGATTCCACTTTTTTACATGTAGCTGTTCAGTTTTCCCAGCATCGTTTATTAAAGAGACTGTCCTTCCTCCCTTATATAGTATTGCCTCCTTTGTCACAGATTAATTGACTCTAGGTATGTGGGTTTATTTCTAGACTTTCTACCCTGTTCCATTGATGTATGTTTCTGTTTTGTGCCAGTACTATACTGTTTTGATGACTGTAGCTCTGTAGTACATAGTCTGACATCAGGGAGCCTCATTTTACTAGCTCCATTTTGCTTTTTCATGCTTGCTTTGACTGTTTGGGGTCTTTTGTGTTTCCATACACATTTTAAGATTTTTTTTCTAGTTATATGAAAAATACCATTGGTAATTTGATAGGGATTGCATTGAATCTGTATCTGTAGATTTCCTTGGGTAGTATAGTCTTTTTGACAATATTGATTCTTCCAATCCACGACCATGGTATGTGTCTTTCCATCTGTGTTGTCTTCTGATTGGTGAGGCCGTGCTCCCTCACTGTTGGCTGTTTGAGCTGAGGTGATGCAGCGCTGGAGCCTGTGCGCTGTTTGGTAGGGCTAATGGTGGCTTCCAGGAGGCCTCGCTCCAGTGAGTGCTTCCCAGACTTGCTCTTGGCAGGCTTCTGTCCCCACCTTGTGCCACAGCTACCCTCACACCTCTGCAAGAGACCCTCCAGTGCCAGCAGGCAGATCTGGCCCAGTCACTGATGGCATGACAACTCTTTTCTCCTGTGTCCTGTTGCACACAAGATCCCGTGTGTGTCCTCAAAGAGTGGAGTTTCTTTTTCCCCAGGCCTGTGAAAGCCCTGCAGTCATATCTCTCTGACGGTCAAAATCAGACTCTTTGCAGACTCCTCTTGTTGCCTAGCCTGCAGGCTGGGACGGCTGCTGTGAGGCTCAGTACTTCCTCTCCAGTGGGAGAACTGATGTGGTGCAGTTGTTTCCCACTGTGTGTGTCTCCCAGTCAGCGGGCATGGCACTCAATTGTACCATGGTTGCGCTTCTCTTACCATCTTGCCCTGGCTTCCCCTTTGTTCTTGGATGTAGAATATCTTTTTTGGTAAGTTCCAGCATTTCTTTGTCAGTGGTTGTTCAGCAGATAATTGTGATTCCAATGTGCTCCAGTGAGTACAAGTCCTTCTCTGCAGTCTTAAGCTAATCTCCTGAGCTATATTATCTTTAACTTAGCACAGCACACTATGTATTATGTTTTCCAGGATCTTAAATTATAATTATCATTTGAGAAAATACATTAACATTCCAATAAAAATGCATTACGTAATTAGAATGTAAGTAGTTGAGAAATACAAGAAAGTGCTTTAGGGAACCTATTTCATGAAAATAAAATCACCTTTAGGAGAAAAATCTTGAGTACATTTGATAGGATGCCTTGGAAGAAGCTTCTTTGGGGGTTTTAATCTGATTATATAGTGAATCTTTAGTAAAGGAAAAGTACTTGGGATGAGAAAGCTGCGATGAGTTAAAGAATGAGTGGATGACTTAATCATATGTATTTAAAATGCACCGAAAAACCTAAGTGATGCTAATGAAAAATTTAAATGTTAATGAATTTTAGAAGTTGCCCCTTTGGTGGTTCTTGCAACTTAGTGGGTGTAATAACAATCCCTGCTTGTATTCTCATGGTACTCTACAATTCTCTAAGCACTCATACTCAACATGTCCTTTTGCTAAATTCTCATGATTTCTTCATTAGTGTTGGGCAGGACATAATGTTCTTCTGTTTTAATGAAAGAATAAACCCATGTTCCTAAGGTCAAGTGATTTCCCCCAAACTGCACTCTTAGTATAACAGTCAGAATAAATATCTTACTTCTTTGATATTATGACATAAACAAAAATAAAAATTTTATACAAAACACTTTAAATTACATGCCCTAATATTTTAATTGAATAAGAGATACGGAAAATATTCTTGGGTATGGTAAGAGTAAGCTTTAAATATTTAAAGGAGCATTATGTAGAATAACATGTAGCATTAGGTAGAAGGAAGTGGCAACCTGCTCCATTATTCTTGCCTGGAAAATCCCACGGACAGAGGAGCCTGGCAGGCTGTAGTTCATGGTGTCACAGAGAGTCAGACACGACTGAGCAACTAAGAACACATGTAGTATAAATATGAGACAATAACACACATTTAGTTTGAATACTTTCAGACAAGCATAGGGAGATGTAGTAAATGATTACAGATTTGGATATTAATAACTATTTTGTCTATTTCGTATCTTGATTGAGCATTTGACAGTTTCCTTGAGATTTTAACATTTAAGAATTTTCTTCAATTTTGTGACATAATGACATGCTTTTTTCTAAATGATTAATTATCCTGTAATCAAATGTAAACATATTGTCAAATTGTTCCACAATGCAAAGAATCTTAACATTGAAAAGTTTAACTACTGCTTCAAGTCATAACTCAATATTTAATTTCAGTGTATTGATGGTATCCTTTTGTATTCCTCTTTTTTTAGAGTCTTATATGGATTTTGACTGTAGGTTTTCTCAACAGTGTAACACAGGAGTTTATACTGAATACTATTAAACAAAATATCCCTAATCTTCTTTACATCTCCCCAAATGTCCCACAGAACTCTCTCTGTTTTGTAGTCTCTCACAAACATATGCACACACATGCAGGCACTTGCTTGCACAGTCTCCTTTCCCTCTCCTAAGTAGTCTCAGGTTGCTTTCACTCTCTTTTTAAGTTTTTCTTTACTGCTGGACTCTTTGTAGCCCTTCTCTTCCATTAATTTCCATCCATTCTGTGGTTCCTTATAGCTTAAGGAATAAAGTATATAGATATATTAGTGATTTGATTTATAATATGTAAAATATAATGATGCATTATAAAAGTATCACAGTTTGTAGTCTTCCTTAAGGAGTGAAGATTTGCCTTTAAATTTAACTTGATTTTTTTTTTTTTGCTTTAGTTTAATGCAATAGAAAACAGTAAAAGTAGTCAGACCATCTGTGTTGTGTTTTGGTACAATATTGCACTCTACCTTTAATTTCAGGGAATGGTTTTCCAAATATATAAACTGATGTAATTTCTTGAATAGGCTTATTATTGACAACAGAACTGCTGACTTGCAGTGTCCTGTACAGGGAGACTATCTTTCCAGCTGTAGAGTTCCTTTCCTTTTCTTCCCAGAAAGAGACAAAGTGAAAACCTGCCAGCATCATTATATTTGCCTGCAGGCTGTGAAAATATGATACATTCATTGTGGACTACTGTAAGGGATACAGCTGTGAAATGAGCTATAATTTATTATTGAAAGTAAAAGAACTGGTGTAAATTTATTCAAATGAAATTCTTTGCAAACATTACAGTAAATAGGCTTGGAAACATTCTCATTCTGTCTCTTGTACTTCAAAAATAACTTTTCTGAAGACACTATATCTTACGACGTGTGATGAAGGAGATGAAAATTAGGGCTGTAAGTGTTCATGAATTTATGTGGTAGGTTGCTCCTACTAGTATAGAAGGATTTTAAATTCCAATTCAGATCTATGCTTCAGTTCAGGTCAGTCACTCAGGTATGTCTGACCCTTTGTGACACCATAGACTGCAGCACACCAGGCTTCCTTGTCCATCACCAACTTGCAGAGCTTACTCAAACTCATGTCCATCGAGTCAGTGATGTCATCCAACCATCTCACCCTCTGTTGTCCCCTTCTTCTTCCGCCTTCAATCTTCCCCAGCATCAGAGTCTTTTCCAATGAGTCAGTTCTTCGCATCACATGGCCAAAGTATTGGAGTTTCAGCTTTAGCATCAGTCCTTCCAAAGAATATTCAGGACTGATCTCCTTTAGGATGGACTGGTTGAATCTCCTTGCAGTCCAAGGGACTCTCAAGAGTCTTCTCCAACACCACAGTTTAAAAACATCAGTTCTTCGGTGCTCATTTTTCTTTATAGTCCAGCTCTCACATCCATACATGACTACTGGAAAAATGATAGCTTTGACTAGACAGGCCTTTGTTGGAAAAGTAATGTCTCTGCTTTTTAATATGCTTTCTAGGTTAGTCATAGCTTTCCTTCCAAGGAGGAAGCATCTTTTGATTTCCTAAATATAGAACCAGTGTCAAAAGTCTCTCTTAACAGAGTGGATGGTTAACTCCTAAATGTATTGTGAGCACATTGAAGAATCATTTTAATCCTCAAGTATCCAGCCAGATAGCAGTTTTTCCTGGAGGAAAATGTGGAATATTCTAGAATGTTCTATTTTGAAGGTCTATACTAACTTCTGTACAGTACATGTCCTTATCTTAAGTTGTGTGGTGTGTGTGAGTGTGTGTGTATTTGATAATTCTCTTGGTTAATGTGCACAGGAAATTTGGTATCTTAATCAAAATCTGCTTAATGGATAGAAGAGACATTATACACAAACCACCAAGTTTTAAAATATTGTAATCCAATAAGATGTACTTAACAATAACATCATAGTGCACATAACTTAATCTGAAGTTTATCGTGATGCATAATGTCTTCAGAAGGTTGAAGTGCACCAGAGTCTTCATTATGAACAAAATTTTATTGCTGAATAGAACTATGAGGAAGTTCTGTGAGAAATGTTTCATTGGTAGGATGCTGAATTAAGTGATATTTAAGTAGTCTTTTAGTCTTTCAGATTTAGTGGTTTTTTACATTCAAAAATTTACAGAGACTTATATCATTCTACTCACATCGAAAACTTTGAGAGTTGAAGTTATTCTAGGTCTGTGCTAATATTGTCAATGAGTATGCCTACATGTACGTGTGTATATTTATTTTATTATATGTTGCATCATATTAATGCATCTAGAATGGACAGATGAATTCAAATGGTAGACAGACTGTTGTTATTTCATCTTCTAAACAAAGCTATTCTCCCCTGTTCCATTTTTAATCTATTACAAACATGTTAGTGATACCAGCATGAGCTATGGTGCCCTCTGAGCCCCAATATTTACTGCACAAACATTTTCCTCTACTCCTGTCTAGATCCTTGTCTAACAGTGGGGAAGTAGAGACTCATAGGACTGATCCTTTGGTCACGGAGCTCATGAGAGGCAGACACAGAGCAACCATAAATCAGTGTAACTGGGGCTATGGAGAAGGCATGTTTGAAGTGCTCTAAGAACACTGAAGAGGCAGTGATCAATTTGTCGGCTGGAGAAGGGGGAGTACAAAGAGGGAAAGGCTTGACAGAAGCGGATGACTAAATGCTGAGAGCTGAAATGATGGGAGAACATGCATACTAAAGGCAGAAAGATATGAATTAACAATCTAAATGGATTTTATATTGTGAGTAGCTTTCTCCCTGCCTGTGAAACTTGTAACAACTCCCTGTTGGTATCTGCAGCAACCTCAGTGATTCCCTTCAGTTTTATTTCTTCTTTCATAAACCTGCCAGCTTTATGCAACAGCTACCACTTGTACCTTGTTTCTGATTCCTTGTTGGCTCTCTTATGATGTCTACTTGAACTCCAAATTCCGACCCTAATCCTAACTAGTTACTTTTTCACATTCTTCGCTTCACAGTTTAACCAAACATTTAGTTTAGATCAGCTTCTTTGTCAAGCCCACTGTTCCACAAACCCCAACTTCAAAATGAACCCAGAAACATCAAATGACTGTAATTGGTTATTACATCCAACTTCCAGCTGTATTTACCTTGAACCAGAAATATCAAATGACTATTATTGGTTATTACATCCAACTTCCAGCTATATTTACCTTGAACCATGTGTTATAGCATTTATGCTTTGGTACAAATAAACTTTCTTTGGGGCTTTAGTGGGAAAGCCAATGAAAATTTATGTATATAAGTGTGTTTCATATCCATTAGATCTAGGAATTAAGCAAGTGAACAAGTTCAAGATTTACATTAAGTAGTTCATTTGTATTTGAAAAGTGTCTTAGCTCTATCTTACTTGATGATATATACTGGTGCTTACTTTAAATATTCGGTTGGTTAAGTCTTAGGGCTCCTCTTCATGTAAAATACAATTTGATACATTTGTAACTCTATAGTGATAAGGTTGTGAAAATCCTGCTATAGTAAGTGAGCTACTCTTAAACAACCACTGAGAAAGAGAAGGATAGTGCTATGTAGTAAAATGTAATATTTGAAGTTCTTGGTACATAAGCAACAGATAGCCGTAACTCTAAGAGTAAAAGATTATGGGATCCAAAATTTGCTCTCCTGTGAAGACTCAGCTCAAATACCACTTCCTTGTGAAGCTTCTGTGATTTTTCTTCCTGATGGGTGGTAGTACTTTAAAGGACAATATTTCATCTTCTTTGCATCCTGCTGAGGAGGTGCCTTCCCCAAATACTTTTTGATACTTTATATGTCTCTTACTCTTGAAATGTGAACTTCTTTAGTCAGGGGTTATTTTAATCACCTTTGTTACTCAGTGTCTATTACATTCGCGATATCAGTATATGGCTGATGAATGAATAAATTACCTTATTTTAGATGATGTAATTTTTATATCACTTTTGTTTTACTTCATAACATTCATGGACAATTTTCTAATTTTATTAAATAACTTTAGAAAAGCTGATATTTTTAATGGAGTATATTTTCTATTATATTGGCCCTTTAGGTTGTTTTATTATGGAAAAGATGCTAAGAATTAAATTCTTATAGGTATGTCTCTTTTGCACATCTCTGAGTACTTCTTCATGCTGCAGTCTTGAAAAGAAAGTCATTCTGTTAGAAGGATGAATTCTTTTAAGATTCTTGGTACAGACTGTCAGATTATTATAACTACTAATAGAGAAAGGATGGTGCCTCTGTCACGTAACTAAAACTGGGCATAAAAGTTTACAAACTTTTGCCAGTATAACAAATCTCATCTTCTATCTCAATATCATCATTATTTTAATTGATAAATTTTAAATATGTTAAAATCTATTTTCCATTTTAATATATAATTGTTTTTGTTAGTTTTGGTTTATTTTGAAACTGTCCTGAAGATGCTGGAGCTGGCTGGAGGTGTTTCAGCCTGGCATAATCAGAACATCTCACAAGAGGGAAGGAGGGGTCTGTGGAGCTATGCATGGATAGACAGGTAGATGGATAGGGGAGGGTCAGTGAGAGGCCCTCCAGGGTGCTTCGGCAGGAGAACAATGAGGCATATAGGAGATGCATATGGGGGTGGGTATCAATATTGTTCTGACAGTTTATTGTTTGTCAGTCATCATTCATTTTGGTTTTCATTTAGAATTATTGATCTTAGTTGAAATTTGGGAAAATAGGCTTAAAAAGTTAGCTTTATAAGGGGCAATTCTTTTTTTCATTAAAAAACATTATAAAGAATTCAGGCTTGTGTATTATAGTTGTAGTGAAATATTCATTGGTTTAAAAGTCATGTCAGGTAAATTTTTACAAGATCATGTCAACTATGTCTTTTACTACTCATGTCATGAATTTTTAAAATCTATTCTTTTTCAGATTTACTCTTCCCATATAGTTATTACAGAATATTATGTAGAATTCTCTGTGCTATACAATATGTCCTTGTAGATAATCTATTTTTAAGATAGTCATTCATAAATGGTTTTGAATGTAACATATTATCACCCTTCTAAATAAAATTATTGTGGTTTTTAATATTTCAAATGTTTAAAATTGCATATGATTATGAATTTGTCTTAAAGTTGAAATCACTATGATTTATTTTATATTATGTTATCTAGCTGACATTTCCAAGCCATAAAAGCAGATGTGAATCAATAAAATTTATCATCAAATCTTTGCATCTGTTCATGATGCAAGGGAATTATGTTCTCTAAAGAAGTTTTAGAGTAGTGTTAAGGATTTCCATGATTATTGTTAGGGATAATTAGAAATCTGTGGTGGAGAAGGCAATGGCAACCCACTCCTGGACTCTTGCCTGGAAAATCCCATGGACAGAGGAGCCTGGTAAGCTGCAGTTCATGGGGTCGTGAAGAGTTGGACACGACTGAGTGACTTCACTTTCACGCGTTGGAGAAGGAAATGGCAACCCACTCCAGTGTTCTTGCTTGGAGAATCCCAGGGACAGTGGAGCCTGGTGGGCTGCTGTCTATGGGGTTGCACAGAGTCAGACACGACTGAACCGACTTAGCAGCAGCAGCAGAAGTCTGTGGAGATTTTTGTTTATATATATATATGATATTTATATATGTCTGAATGCATTGCATTAATAAGCTAAAAAACCATAGCCACAAGTGAAATAGCAAGTATATATACTTTTATTTAGTAAGGAAAAGTAATATTATATAATCACATTATTGTGCTTCTTCTTTAAGTACTAACAATAATAAATACAATGTAGTATTTCAATTAATATTTTGATGACTATAAGATCAATCATTGGGGTATAGAAAAGAGACAGTCTCCAATTCCTCCAAATTCCTTTGGGAATGAGAAAAAATATTGCAGAGGAAGCATGAACCAGAATGAATGGAGGAAGTCTGGATGTCTGAACTGAAAGTTAAGAGACTTGCCATGAATGGAAGTGTAAGTAGGTAGTAGGCTGAGAAGGAATGGCTATGAAGTAGGTAGGTGCTGGCTTAATGACAGTCCTTGGAAGGAAACCAGTGCAAGCATTCAACTTATTACTCAATTCCCATAACTGGGAGGGAACCTGAGGGTTTGAGGATAGTGAATAAGAAAAAATATTTATTATCAGGCTTAATTATCAAAATTACCGGAATTAATATTGTTTCCTTATGGAGTCACCAAATTTATGTTATCTCTCTGACTTTTCCACCGTTTCAGTCAAATGATCCTAGAACCAGGGTGGGTGGCCTCAGCCTGCAGATGGGGCCTCTCAGGCCCCAGGTGTGGGGACTGAGCACCACCAGGCAGTTCATTAAACAAACAATGGAAGTGTTCAAAATGAAGCCACAATATTTAAAGCATTAAAGGTGGTATGAGCCAGGTTTCCATTTCCTCTGTGAAAGGAAGGAGAGATTAGCCTTAACCATTAGCTAGGAATTGACGGTCACATGATAGTATAAACTTATAATTTATCAGCCATAAGCACTGTCTTGGCCGGTGTAATTCATGCACATTGAAAAACTGTATAGCATTTTGTGTAGCACATTGAACACATCTCCAAAAGCCTCCTAAGTAACTTTCAGTGTTGAGTTGGAAGTTGATATATATCTCTGGGATTTTCGGTTTATTTTTACATCATGTATGTCAGGAAATCTGTTCTTCATGTCAGTGTTTATAGGAAACTAATAGCTAATAATTTTGAAACATCTTCACAAATCTTGAGCATATGTTTTCTGGATAATAGTCAAGAAATCTGCTATTTTTCTTTTAATATATAGAATAAATCCAAGAACCCACAAAAAAGAGAACTTTAATTGTATAATCAATACTGTGCATAAATATCTTGCTTAGAAGGAAAGAATACCTAAACATATATTTCTAAAATCTAATTTTACTGATTTGGAATAAAAATGAATGATAATTACAAATAAGTTCTATTTAATAACAGAATAGTCTTCAGTAGCAGAGAAAGAGATAGGTTGTAAAAATGAGTGAATATTCATTTAAATTTATGAAATAGAAATTGTAAACCAAAATAATTTTAATAACATTCCAATTGCCTTCTGAACAAGAGAATTTAATAATGACTCATTTACTATCCACACAGTGTCTCTAAACTGAATCTGTAGTCTTTCTAGTAATGATACTCATGAGACAAATTCCTCTTTACCATTTCTCCTCCTTGTCTCCTCACTCCTACTGTTAGAGACCTCGTTGCTTCCTGATATCTAACTCATATTCTGGAGAAGCTTTTAGTTTTACACTTTGAAATACATTTGTACTCAAATAGAGTAAGAAATCATAGACTTTGAACTTACTGAAATTTTTACTTTTAGGTCTCTTGTTACATTTTATGTGACTTGCTTAACTTTTTCTAAGCTTTCCACTTCTCAACTATATTGATTGTAGTTCCTAGTGTAAATAACTACAATGACTTAAGATAAAACCCTCAGCCAAGTATGGTCACTCAAACTGAGGCATTTATAGTATCCACAAGGCCCAGCACTTGCTGTTCTCTGTCCCAAAGATACCATTTGTCCCTACTGTCTTCATGCCTGCTCTTCCTTCAGATTTTTCAGGAAAACATTTACGTTATCTTATATTATATGAAGAAGGAAATGGCAACCCACTCCAGTGTTCTTGCCTGGAAAATCCCAGGGACGGGGGAGCCTGGTGGGCTGCTGTCTATGGGGTCTCACAGAGTTGGACACTACTGAAGCAACTCAGCAGCAGTAGCATCATATTATATAATCTGTTAGCTCCCTCTGTTTTCTTTTAGATACAGGCACATTTTTAAAATTTCTGAGCAGTTATTTGATTAATATATGTCTTCTCTCAATATGTAAGCTTTCTGAATGGAAAGGTGCTATGTCTAGATTTTCTCATCTTTGTATTTGGATAACATAGCACAGAGCCTGACATATTTTATGAGGCAGGTATGAGTTAAATGGATAGATGCATGGATGAAAGAATGAATACATATATGGTAGTGGAAATATTTAATGAACATTTAATATGTCAGATACTGCACATCAGATAACACATGCATACACAAAAATCTACTAGATACTTTTATATCCTCAGTTTAACCACAGAAAGTGTGACTAACTTAACAATGATATACAGATGGGAAAGAGCAGAACTGGAAAAATAATTTATTTCCCATCCGGCTTGAAGCACTTACATGAACTGATTTAAATGTGTTCCTAATAACCATGCTATGTGAGATTGCATATATGTATTCTTAAATATGTATCACTGTAATTTGTAGAAAGTTTGCCTAATTAGAATAATACACTATGTACCGCAGACTTTAAAAATTTTTGCTCTTAAACAAGTCAGAAAAACATGATCATAACTTAGAGATTTATTGTGTTTATTTCTGTCATTGTTCTGTATTTTTGTATTTTTATCATTGTTTTTGTTGTTATTTGGCTCCTCCCCACCCCCTCACCCTCTGGCACAAAAGAAAAAACATGTAGCTACTCACTTCTCCAAATATAAACAAAGCTTACTTATTTTTCCAATTTTTTAGAAAAATATCCTACAAATTTGAAGTAATATGTGTTAAATGTTTATAAGGTTAGATGTGAATACTTAAAACTCATGAACATAGATTACATTAATTTGGAATTCATAATATTTTGAGGAGTGATGAAAGTTCTAAACTCAGACATACCTGCTTTTTTTGTTTTTATTGAAATATAGCTGATTTACAATGTTATGTTAGTTTCATGTGTTACCACACAGTGATTTATTTGCATACATTGTGAAATGATCACCATAAGTATCAATCTGTCTCCATACAAAGTTATTAAAATATTATTGATGACATTCCTTATTTTATGTACTACATTTCATGACTTGTTTACTTAGTTCAGTTCAGTTGCTCGGTTGTTTCTGACTCTTTGTGACTTCTTTGACTGCAGCATGCCAGGATTCCTGTCCATCACCAACTCCCAGAGCTTACTTGAACCCATGTCCATTGAGTCAGTGATACCAATCAAACATCTCATCCTCTGTCGTCCATTTCTCCTCCTGCCTTCAATCTTTCCCAGCATCAGGGTCTTCTCCAAAGAGTCCATT
This sequence comes from Neotragus pygmaeus, assembly GCA_006410875.1. Taxonomy (NCBI): domain Eukaryota; kingdom Metazoa; phylum Chordata; class Mammalia; order Artiodactyla; family Bovidae; genus Neotragus; species Neotragus pygmaeus. The sequence continues at coordinate 37,350 of SJYV01047165.1, forward strand.
CTTCACATCAGGTGGCCAAAGTATTGGAGTTTCGGTTTCAGCCTCAGTCCTTCCAATGGATATTCAGGACTGATTTCCTTTAGGATGGACTGGTTGGATCTCCTTGCAGTCCAAGGGACTCTCAAGAGTCTTCTCCAACACCACAGTTCAAAAGCATAAATTCTTCGGTGCTCAGCTTTCTTTGTAGTCCAACTCTCACATCCATACATGACCACTGGAAAAACCATAGTCTTCATAAGACAGACCTTTTTTGGCAAACTAATGTCTCTGCTTTTTAATATGCTGTCTAAGTTGGTCATAGCTTTTCTTCTAAGGAGCAAGTGTCTTTTAATTTTATGGCTGCAGTCACCATCTGCAGTGATTTTGGAGCCCTCCAAAATAAAGTTTCTCACTGTTTCCATTGTTTCCCCAGTTATATAACTAATTTTTTATCTCTTAGTCCCTTTCAGCTCTTTCGCTCCCCCCGACTCCCCCCGCCAGCCTTTCTGCAACCATCCATTCGTTTTCTGTCTTTAAGTTTGTTTTCATTTTATTATTTCAAATTTACATATGAGTAAGATTATGTGGTGTTTGTGTTTCTCTTTGACTTACTTCACTTAGTATAAAGCCCTCTAGATCTGTCTGTGTTGTCACAAGAGGCAATTTTTTTTTTTTTATGGCTAATGTTCCATTGTCTGTATCTTTTTTATTCATTTGTTTATCAGTGGATACTTAGATTTCTTGCATATCTTGGCTACTGTGAATATGCTGCAATAAATGTTGGAGTGCACATATCTTTTCAAATTAGTGTTTTTGTTTTCTCATGCACCTGGTGTAAAATACTGTTTCTGGCACTCTCTAGCATTATTATTTTGGACATGTTTCTTAATCACTTTATCCTCAATTCGGTCATCTGCACATCACAAATTTTCTGTCAGCATTAGTAATTAGCATACATTAGTAATATATGTTAAAGACTTAGCATGGTACTTCCTGTACTTTTAGTTAAAAAAAATAATGCAGTGAGTCAGTATTGACTCAGTACCACATCCAGCAACTGAACTTTCTGAGCTGCTGTAGGAGCCTCTTGAGACTCCCACAGTCCTTACCTTTAGACCACTCATATACACTCCTCGTTGCGGTCTACCTGGGATCCTGGATCTACTGCATGTGTTCTAGACACATATAATGGAGCCAACGTCTAACATGCCTGTTGATTCAGTGTACCATCTTCATGGGTTTTCATATGCCAAAGTCAGCACAACTGTTTCATTCTATATAATTTTATATATGTTTACTGTAGTATCAAATTCCATAATCTTGCTGTTAAATAATTGTGTAATCTTCAGCTTCAACAATGGTAACAAGTGGATTGGATTTTTGTTTATACTCACTTTTAGCTGTTAAAATCCCTGTCATGATCCCTCAAGTAACACTCTTCCTATACCATAACAATTTGGGTCTGGTTTTGTTAATAAAATAATTATTAAATAAAAGACAATTTTTTTAATATTCATAGGAGCTTTCATTATGAGAGATGAAACCCTAAATAATTATTTTTTCTTTTGCTACCAATAAATAATACGGATAAATTGTTTAGAATGACAACCAGGAATATCATCTAAGGTATGAGTGCATTTATACTGTGGTTGTGTCCGACTTGTTGCAACACCATGGACTGCAGCACACCAATCCTATAGGCATACTTTTTATTTAAGAAGATTGATGAAACTTCTTAGAATAGAAAAAGTCTTTATTTTCTAATGAAATATGTTCGTAGTTCCTCTTGTTATACAAAATGGAATAGTATTATTAACTGAACATTAATGTTTTCCTGATGCAATTATGAAGTAATTTAACTTGGGGTATGATGTAGTCTAAAAATTAGTGTAATTGAAAACAGAGTATCATATTAAGTCCATAAAAATAAAAAGGTCCTAAGTGCTGCAGAATTTTCTTCACTGCACACTTAAGAATTTATTTGTCCAAATCCATTTCCCTATTTTAACCATTCTGATAACTAAAACAAAGTAGAAGACAATGTAAGGGACATAATTAGACGCAAGTTCAATTCCTGAGTGGGGAAGATCCCCTTGAGGAGGGCATGGCAGCCCACTCCAGTATTCTTGCGTGGAGAATCCCCATGGACAGAGGAACCTGGTGGGCTTCAATCCATAGGGTTGCGAAGACTAGGATGTGACTGAAGTGACTTAGCACACATGCATGCAAAGTGCTTTTTATATTATTTGCTAATATGTTTCATATTATTTCTTTACTACAGCACTATTTTACCAAAATTATGAATGTTGCTGCTAATACATATGCATGTGTGATTCTTGATTTTTCAAAATAAGTAAAATGATTTGAAGGGGATTATCTGATTTATCAGTTATATATTGACTTCATGCATTAATAACATATGTTCATATTTTTATTTCCATCTTTGTGTATATTTAAAAAACATGAATTACTCCAATCACCTAAATAATGGTTACACAAAATGCTCAATTTATGAATACTCATCAAGAATACATGATTTATATATGAATGCATATTTGTGTGTTTTATTTTTTTTTAAGTAAAAAAAAAGAACATTATTATAGAAGTAAGAAGATAGTGTGAATAGTTACACCTTTACCTATTCATCTTAATAGAATATAGATGGTTAGATGAATCCTATACAAACTTTTAATCTTAACTGTGCATTAATTCAGATAAATGCTTTTGCCTTTGCCTCTGCCTGTGTGTTGCTCACACTATTTGTATGTCATATATTTTATTTTAAGATGAAGGTCTAGGTGACTGAGTTAAGTTTTCTCTTATAAATTATTAAAAATATTATTAGTTTCTCAAGCAATAACTTAAATTGAATGCAAGTAACTTTAATACTATTTTGAAGTCATTCAGAGTAATGCATCATTGATTATCTATTGAAATGATGTCTTAACATGTGAAAGTGACATTCGATAAGCCTCTACACTTAGAGTAAAGCAGAAAGCAAATGAGTGATGTAGGAATTTAAATTGTCACAAAAAACACTGGCTTAAATGTGTCTTAATCAGTGTTCTAAAATATAAACAGTTAATCAGTTAAATATAAAAGCAAATTTTTACATTTTTACTGGAGGTAAAAGGTAAGAAAATATGCATAAAAGCATCAGTTCAGTTCAGTTCAGTTGCTCAGTCATGTCCGACTCTTTGCGACCCCATGAATTGCAGCACGCCAGGCCTCCCTGTTCATCACCATCTCCCGGAGTTCACTCAGACTCGTGTCCATTGAGTCCGTGATGCCATCCAGCCATCTCATCCTCGGTCGTCCCCTTCTCCTCCTGCCCCCAATCCCTCCCAGCATCAGAGTCTTTTCCAGTGAGTCAACTCTTCTCATGAGGTGGCCAAAGTACTGGAATTTCAGCTTTAGCATCATTCCTTCCAAAGAAATCCCAGGGTTGATCTCCTTCAGAATGGACTGATTGGAGCTCCTTGCAGTCCAAGGGACTCTCAAGAGTCTTCTCCAACACCACAGTTTAAAAGCATCAATTCTTCGGCGCTCAGCCTTCTTCACAGTCCAACTCTCACATCCATACATGACCACAGGAAAAACCATAGCCTTGACTCGACGGACCTTAGTCGGCAAAGTAATGTCTTTGCTTTTCAATGTGCTATCTAGGTTGGTCATAACTNGAGTCCCTTGGACTGCAAGGAGATCCAACCAGTCAATCCTAAAGGAAATAAGTCCTGAATATTCATTGGCAGAACTGATGCTGAAGCTGAAACTCCAATACTTTGGCCACCTGATTCAAGGAACTGACTCCTTGGAAAATACCCTGATGGTGGAAAAGATTGAAGCCAGGAGGAGAAGGGGACGACAGAGGATGAGATGGTTGGATGGCATCGCTGACTCGATGGACATGAGTTTGAGCAAGTTTCAGGAGTTGGTGATGGACAGAGAAGCCTGGTGTGCTGCAGTCCATGAGGTTGCAAAGAGTTGGACATGACTGAGTGACTGAACTGAGCCATATTCTAAATGGGAAAAGTATCATAAAAATTATAACAACTTCCAGTTTAATATATGTGTGATATAACCACACTACCAATGGATTTCTGTAGAATTCTATACAAAATTATTTAAAGATGATCATAAAAGATAATGAATGCATGCTAAATGTTGACTTCTAGGTGTCATTCCATTTTTAAAAAACATGAAAGTCGCTCAGTCCTGTCCAACTCTTTGTGACCCCATGGACTGTAGCCCTCCAGGTTCCTCTGTCCTTGGAATTCTCCAGGCAGGAATACTGGAATGGGTTGTCATTCCCTTCTCCAGGGGATCTTCCCAACCTGAGGATCAAACTCAGGTCTCCTGAGTTGCAGGGAGATTCTTTACTGCCTGAGTCACCAGGGAAACTTGCTTTAAAAGAAAAAAAAAGGGTATCCTGCTTTTAAATCCAAAAAAATACCCAACACATATTTTAGCACAGTTCTAGGAAACAGTCAAGGCATAATTATGAGTATTATAATTTACAATGATCAAAAGTTTTTTGAAAAGTTGATGGATTGACCTTATAAAAAATGTTGAACTAGGTGAAGTTTTATTTATTTGTATTCTGACTCTTCTTTTGAGTCTTTCTTGAGCATTTATTTTTACTCCTTGCTACTCAAATATCTTTCATGTTTCTTAGGGCTTTTCATTCCAGCAATTCTTTGCACGCTAAGATTCATTGGTTCCAAAATTTTTGGTCTCTATCCTGGTCAGGAAGCAGAAAGAAAGCAGTTCAAAGAACAATCCAACAAATGTGTATTTTTTTTTTTTATAAAGTAGTACAAGTCTTCTGTAGTAGTATATATTTATTGATATATTTGAAATATAAATAAGTATTCTATTTCAATCATATAAAAACTTAAATCTATGAGCTAGTGAAATGAATCATAATGATTGGAGACTACAAGTTGTATTCGATTTTAACAGTCTTTTTTTTTTTNGTAGTAGTATATATTTATTGATATATTTGAAATATAAATAAGTATTCTATTTCAATCATATAAAAACTTAAATCTATGAGCTAGTGAAATGAATCATAATGATTGGAGACTACAAGTTGTATTCGATTTTAACAGTCTTTTTTTTTTTTTAATCAAGCCATTACCAGAAAAGTAATTGAAGGCCATCTGCTATTTGTAAAGCCTGATTTCCTGTATGTAGATAGCATCATTTTCTGACAAATCATAAATGGCTTGTAAATGCTACTGGCGATTGAGTTTAGGATTATTAGGATATTATGTGACTCTTGAGTTTCTAAAATCATTTTTCTTTCCTCTCTAAAAAGACAAAAAAGTTTTCTGTGTATGCTTGTATGTATGTTTGTGTGTGCATATATGTGTGTATATTCACATATATTTGTAAAATTTAGAATATAGCTAATTTTCCTAAGAATGCTCCAATTCATTAAAATGATTATCCATCTAATTTTGTGCAAAATCCAAAGTTGGGTATTACTGTAGCAAAAATAGAAACAAAAACCCCTTACAAGTGTTCATTAGATATAATCTGTTAAAAAAAACAGCAGCTACTAAATTCTCTAACTTCTAGGTATAACGACATTCAGAATTAACATGTATAACAACATTATACATGTTAGAAACTGTTCTAGAGGACAAAAAAATCTTCAAGGCTGATGGTAGTATTTATGTGGTGGATAATTTGTTTTGTTGTTCTTGATACTTTGAAAATAAATCCTGTTTCTACTCTGTTGTTGTATTGTCCCTAAATATGGCACAGGTTAAATAAGTTACCTTCTGGTGCCTAGTACTTTGCCATACATAATTTGCTTCTATTTTGAAGAAGACAAAGATGGCATGAGTGCTTTTGTATGATAGGCGAGTGGGTGGGAGGGATGTTGAAAAATGTTTCACTGTCAAAGAGACTTATATTTTAAGTGACTTTATGAAGTTGAGCTTATCGTTATTGATTCTTAGGTCTTAGGTGATGATATTAAAGCTTCCTGGAAAATTAAGCAAGCTTAATGCTGGTACAAACCCCTTAGCTATGCTGCTTTCTCATTCACGCTGTGGATTAGCAAGAGATTGACCTGAATTAAATCCTTATATCATATTGCTTGTTAGAAAAGAAGCAGGCGGGGAGAGAAGGAAGTCGATGTATAGAAAAGAAGAGATTTCCATTTTCCTTTATATTTGGTCTGAAGGACATCACTAATGAACATTAATTCCTGAGCATAAGCTTGATATGGATATAATTCTAGACCACAGGGATGCTATTCAGTTTGACTTAATAAGAAATTCTCAATTGAATTATGCAGAGAAGCAGTAATGAGTGACTGGATAAGCTCTGAAGTACTGACTATAGTTTTTCAAGTTATGAGTAAAAATGTTTTTTATGTTTTTGTTCTTTCTAAAAGTCATGGGGAAATGCTATACTTTTCAAGTAAAAATAAAATTTTATAAGCAGCCAATTTCAAACTTTAAAAAATAGCTGAATAAAACTAAATGAAAATACTCATGCTTAATGTTAACTATGCTGCCTTAGACTTCTAGTATAATACTTTTCTGCCTATGTATTCGTTGCCTTTTCCAAAAATTTTTAGGAAGAACACGTAAAAAACAAATAAAAAACTAAATATGCAGATGGTTTTTTTTCAATCTGGTGATCAGATTATTCAACATAAAAGCATATAAAATTGTGGAAAGTTTAGGAAGAAAAACAGAATGAATCTTAGATGATGTTTTCAAAAATAAATGTGATATAGTGAGGAAAAAGGTAGAGAAGAATGAGGAAAGCAGGAATTTTTAAGGGCATGAAAATTTTCTAAATTATATTTTCATTTATGTAATTATATTCTAATATATTTCACTTACATTAAAGCCAGTAAAACACAGAGGGTATAAGATAAATAAGTTTGTGAGGTCAAGATACATGAGCTTTACCTCCTATCACATTTTTCTTCAATAGTGAAATAAAGGATATGTTACACAGATATGTTCCATTTTGATGACCTGAAACACTTATGACCTCCACAGTCTCTCCTTTTACCCTTCTTATTGTCTTACCATTTCAACCTGTTAGCTTCATTTCTCCTGTAAGTTGTCCCTTTCTCTTGCACAGAGACTATATGATTCTTTTATTCTTTCAGTGATACCAAACAGTTTAATGTAACTTTGTTCCTTTCCAGTAATAACTCATTAAACACACAACAACAAAATTTTAATTGATCCATACGTACCTAGTTTTGAAATTATGGTGCTCTGGTAAAATGCAGAGATTGAGAAACTACAGCCCACAGGCCAAGTCTTGCTGCAAACCTTTTGAAAGTAAAATTTTATTGGCACAGAAACTTGTCCATCCCTTTACACATTGTCTGTGGCTGCCTCTGTACCAAATTGCAGAGGTAAAGACTGTGGTTAAGACTATGTGAATCAAAAACTCTAAACTGTTCACTAGCTCGCCCTTTATAGAAGATGTTGCTCATTTATAACATAGCAGATTAAAAAAAAAAAGTTTTCTTATGTTTGCTTTAGGCTACCCATGTATTTCCCTTCTCTTTTATTGAAATCATAGAAACTTTCTTAGATACAGTTTGGAGCTATTATATTTACTTGATGCAGATCATATAAACTTGGCTAGTTTATTCTCATGTACTTCTCCTGGCATTTGTATTTGAATACATTGCATTTTGTGGTGAAATTCTGATTAAACCGTCCCCACTACAGGACTGCTGCAGATATATTGTGGGAGAGGAGAGTTGATAATAAACTCAGGAAGACAGAGTTTGGTATTAGGAGTCAGGTTGTTGAGGATACATATACCATGAAGAGTAGTTTGCAATGGGCAGCAGCCGTTAAGGACTTTTCATCAGGAGAATGGCATTCTGATTTATGCTTTAGAACAAGCAGATTGCCCTGCTCCTGCAGAAAAGCTTTGCTGTAAAGTAGAAGAGCTTTTCCATTATCAGCAGAATGATCCAAGCCAGAAAGGGTAAGAAATTTCAGTCAAGCAGTGATGATGAAGAGGTAATAGAGTGATGTTTAGAGAGTAAAAGCAATGACACATAAGATGGAAAGAGTGAAATGGGGGAAGTGGGAAAGACGCTTCCAAGGGTTCTAGTCTGCATTACTGTTAATGGCAGGAAATGCACAGAGAAGAGAAGTACAGACTAATGGTTTACTTTTCAGACATATGAAGGTGAAGGTGAACTTATAAGGTGAATCGGAGGAGTCAGTGGCACCCCACTCCAGTAGTCTTGCCTGGAAAATCCCATGGGCAGAGGAGCCTGGTAGGCTGCAGTCAATGGGGTCGCTGAAGGTTGGACTGACTGAGCGACTTCACTTTCACTTTTCACTTTCATGCACTAAAGAAGAAAATGGCAACCCACTCCAGTGTTCTTGTCTGGAGAATCCCAGGGACAGGGGAGCATGGTGGGCTGCCGTCTATGGGGTCACACAGAGTCCGACATGACTGAAGCGACTTAGCGGCAGGAGCAGCAGCAGCATAAGGTGAATAGACTACCAGTAAACAAAAATACAATTAGGAAAAAGCTTCCAGGGATAGCACCAGGAAATGCCCGAAAGCAAGGGATAGGCAAGGAAGAGGAGGAAGCAAACAGGAGGAAGCATGAAGCATCCACAGAAAGGAAATGGTGCTATGCAACATTCATTTACACATTTCACTCTTTATGCAATTCCTCTGTGACTTTACAATGTAGAATTTATTTTTCATTTGCTCATATGAAAGAACAAATAGCCATCAGTACCAAAATTTGAGATTCAAAGAGCTAGACTATATAGGTTTTTGCATGATCAGTCACTCAGTAGTGTTTGATTCTTTGTGACCCCATGCATGGCAAAGAGCACCAGACTTCTCTGTCCATGGAATTCCCCAGGCAAGAATACTGGAGTGGGTTGTCATTTCCTCCTCCAAGGGTCTTCCCAGCCCAGGGCTTGAACCCTTATCTTCTGCATCTCCTGCATCACTGGCAGATTCTTTACCGCTAAGTCGCTGAGCCCTGTGTTCGCTTTATGACTAAATATTTTCTTAAAAGGGAGACAACAGTAAATACCTAGGCTGCCATAATTTGCTAAGGAATTTTATTTATGAAACTTTTGTTCATGTGAGCAGACAAAGGTTCACCATGAAATATACTTTACAAAATTTACTCAACTGTCAAAATCAATTCAGCTTTGAGAAACTACAGTTGTTCCCCAGTTCTTAATAGAAGGTAAATATATCTGATCTAACTGCTTATATTCCACAATTTTCTAAGAAAAGGAGATAATGATGTGGGGAGAATAATATGTTTATTGGTAGGAAAGCAATCCCAGTGAAGTTGCCAGAGTTATCTATAATAAGAGATAACAAAAGCCAGTTGCCAAGTGAATTGGATGCAGGACACTTGGTGGTAATCAGAACAAACTGCTGAGACATACAAACTGGAAGGTTTTAGGCTGTAATGTCAAACTATACTTGTTTATATACCAGTTATTATATTTATGATTACTTTTAATTGTATGTTAATATATATTTATTTATCCAAGGTATCTTCCCAACCCAGGGATTGAACCCAGGTCTCCTGCATTGTGGGCAGATTCTTTACCAGCTGAGCCACAAGGGAAGCCCATATATTTATTTATACTGTATTAATTAGTATTGACTAGCCTGTGTCCCACCAGGATAAGTACTAATTGTTAACGTTGTCTGCAGAAGTAAAAGTTTCAAATATAGTTTTATTTTGATCTTGTAAATTTATAGTAGACCAGAAATTTATGCATGGTTAAACTTTCAGCCCTCCTAACTATTTTTCATTCTTCACAATACTAAAAACTTCATAGTATATTACAATAGAATACAGGGGGATATCAAGAATGGGTTTTTTCCTTTAAAAACATTGTGAAAGCAGTAAGATTTGTGGGTAGTCAAACTGGTAGAAAAAACATGTTTATTTAAAACTTTATCTCTTGGAGAAAATTGATAGAAATTAAAATAAAATCATCTATTGTCTCACTGAAATGAGGGAATGACTATGGTCTTTCAGTCTTCATATTTTATTTTTATATATATTTTTGGCATTTATATGTATCTATATATATGTGTGTACTTGAATCTAAAAAAATCTTAAAAATCATTCAGGAAAAGCTTTTCTAGGCATTAGATAACCATATTTTTATCAGTGTTGATCACCATAGTATTCTTCAAAATTTTTACAGTATTAGGATAATTTCAAGTGAAAAAAATTCCTTGTTTTAAATTTTATCAGGCAGAAATGCTCCTACTATATCCCACTAGGAAGATCTTACTTCATAAATTTAAATTTTTTTGGTTGTTGTTATTGTACCAAAGCAGACAACGAACTAACATAGAGGAATCTGAAGGACTGTGTATGAAGCCATTCTATTGCAAAGTAGGGAACTGATTGTTCTTTACTAAATCACCTCCAGATCTCTGTATAGTTGCTCTTATTGTTCCTTCTGTGTAAATGTTGCCAATCTGAAGATATGTTACAGCTTAGCTCCCTAATCAGTTCAATTCAGTCGCTCAGTCGTGTCCAACTCTTTGCAACCCCACGGACTGTAGCATGCCAGGTTTCCCTGTAAATCATCAACTCCCGAAACGTGCTCAAACTCATGTCCATCGAGTCACTGATGTCATCCAACCATCTCATCTTTTGTAGTCCCCTTCTTCTCCCACCTTCAACCTTTCCCAGCATCAGGGTCTTTTCCAAGGAGTCAGTTCTTTGAATCAGGTGGCCAAAGTATTGGAGTTTCAGCTTCAGCGTCAGTCCTTCCAACAAATGTTCAGGACTGATTTCCTTTAGGATGGACTGATTGAATCTCCTTGCAGTCCAAGGGACTCTCGACAGTCTTCTCCAACACCACGGTTCAAAAGCATCTATTCTTCAGCGCTCAGCTTTCTCTATAGTCCAACTCTCACATCCATATACAACTACTGAAAAACCATAGTTTTGATAAACAGAACTTTGTCGGCCAAGTAATGTCTCTTGCTTTTTAATATGCTGTCTAGGTTGGTCAGAGGTTTTCTTCCAAGGAGTAAGCGTCTTTGCATTTCATGGCTCCAGTCACCATCTGCAGTGATTTTGGAGCCCCCCATTTTAAGTCTGTCACTGTTTCCATTGTTTCCCCATCTATTTGCCATGAAGTGATGGGACCAGATGCCATGATCTTAACTTTCTTAATGTTGAATTTCCAACCATCTTTTTCACTCTCCTCTTTCACTTTCATCAAGAGGCTTTTGAGTTCCTCTTCACTTTCTGCCATAAGTGTGGTGTCATCTGCATATCTGAGGTTATTGATATTTCTCTCGGCAATCTTGATTCCAGTTTGTGCTTCATCCAGCCCACCATTTTGCATGATGTACTCTGCATATAAGTTAAATAAGCAGGGTGACAATATACAGCCTTCATATACTCTTTTCCCAATTTTGAACCAGTCTGTTGTTCCATGCCCAGTTCTAACTGCTGCCCGTTGACCTGCATACAGATTTCTCAGGAGGCAGGTGAAGTGGCGTGGTATTCCTATCTCTTTAAGAATTTTCCACAATTTGTTGTGATCCACACAGTCAAAGGCATTGACATAGTTAATAAAGCAGAAGTAGATGTTTTTCTGGAATTTTCTTGCTTTTTCTATGATCCAGTGGATGCTGGCAATTTGGTCTCTGGTTCCTCTGCCTTTTCTAAATCCAGCTTGGACATCTGGAAGTTTCCTCAGCAATATTGGTTGTCATACAGTTAGCACTGTTATAATACAGTCAGCAGCATTCCTTTTCTATTTATTTATTTTTAATTTCTGTATAATTTAGCAGTATTTGAGCTGCTTAATTTGACTTTCAACCCCAATAATTTGGTTGCCCTCATTATAGAACACTGAGAAGTTTTAGCCTAGTCATGTAGGTTTTTATTTTCACTTTGATTGAGAAATCCATGAATACTTAATTTGCCCATTCTAGACTTCAAAAAGTATCTTTATTTCACTTAAAATCTCTATTTCAGTACACTTCTTGTATCTCCTTGCCTCCAATCTTATCTCCATAGATTTAGTTTTAAATAAATATTGGAAGTAAAGTATCAATGCAGAACAAAGATTTTGTTATTCATATTCTATAAAATTTTAATACTGATTCTAGATATGCAAAATTGCATGAGCAAATTTACTTTCTCCAACAAATAGTTATGACAACAAATTGGACTCCCAGAAGTCTGTATCACATAAATCCCCCATAAGGAGCTTAGAAGATGCTTAGGAGGAAGTGCACCCTATGAGTAATTATTCATGAACTGCCATTAGGGAAGTATATATAAATTGCAATTTAACAGAAGGTCAAGAGAGTTTGTAAAACAAAAGTTTTTTGTGTGTGTTGGTTCTTAAAAGACAAGGATTTATCTACTTGGAAAAGACAGTTGTGGGGTCCACAATTTGCCTGTTAGACTAGAGTGGCCTCCTAACTGGTCTCGCTTCCATTCTTGTCCTCCATATAGCAGTCCAAGTGATCATGCCTGCTCTTAAAAATACCCACCGAGGGCTTCCCTTTCCCCTTGAAATAAATCATGGCCATATATAGTGGCCTACAGTCCCCTACATGATTGGTTAATCCATCTTTCTGATCTAATCATTTGTGTCTTTCTACTTTGCTCAACAAAGTTCAGGCACCAAAGACATCACTTCAGGCCTCTTACTTTGCATTCCCCTTGCTTAGAAAGCCTCTTTGCCTCTGTAGGGGACTGGGTGCATCAGTGCTCCAATGTCCCCTATTCATTGAGCCTTTCCCTGACCATCCACTCTGTCTCCTCACCCTGAAATACTATTTGACAAACCACTCAGTTAATATTCCTCATACTGCTTATTGATATAAAGCTTCTTCTTGTAGATTTTACTCACTAGACTGTAGTAACAACAGCTAACATTTAAGTGACAGCTTATTTTCTGGTACTTAGTCTGTTACTATTCAGTGAAAAGTATTAACTCATTTAGTCTTAGAGCAATGCTAGTCATTCGTTAGTGCTTCGTTATCGGAAAAGGCAGTGGCATCCCACTCCAGTACTCCTACATGGAAAATCCCATGGATGGAGGAGCCTGGTGGGCTGCAGTCCATGGGGTCTCAAAGAGTTGGACACGACTGCACATCTTCACTTTCACTTTCCTGCATTGGAGAAGGAAATGGCAACCCACTCCAGTGTTCTTGCCTGGAGAATCCCAGGGACGGGGGAGCCTGGTGGGCTGCCGTCTATGGGGTCACACAGAGTCGGACACGACTGAAGTGACGCAGCAGCAGAAGCAGCAGCAGCAGTGGTTTGTTATAGTGTTACCTGAATTCTATGAATAATGAAATTCAGTTACAAAAGACTTAAAAACTCCAGATGAATAATAGGATTGAGATATGAATAAAGGAGTCTTAACTCCAGAGCTGTGAGTTTACCTACAGCTCTGTGTTACACGCCTGCCTCCACACTAAGTGTTCTTTTGTTAGTATCTAAGAAAAAGCATTATTTGTACTCAAAAGAGTTGTTGAAAATTTAAAAAGACAGGCTGTAACTTGAATAGTATGTATATGGGCATACATGGCTTGTATAGAAGCTCAAGGGGAAACAGTTCCCCAGCAGTGAATAATACCAAGAGTCTCTCAGTTAAAAAAAAAAAAAAAAACAACAGAGAGCTACGCAGGGACTATTGAATACCTTAGAAATATAATTCTGGTCAGCAGATTTGGACCAGCAGACTACAGAAGATCACATGCCAGATAAAATTAAGCAGTTGAAAAGCAGTTGATTTATTTCAGTAGGAGAGTAAGTATCAAATTTGTGTTTTTAAAATGATTGTAGCAGAATCATCGAGAAAGAACAGGAGAGTACTAAGGTGGCTGTATGATGACTGCAGTAACAGAGGCAAAAGATATTGACATGAATAAGGTGGGCTTATAGAAATGATTGGGATGGATTAGAGGCAAAAGATTGTTCAGAGGCTGGATGAAAACTTGTAAGATAGTGGTGTCATTTAAAAAGAGAAGAAACAGAAAAAACCCTGCGCCATAGAGAAGATGATGGGTTTGGATTTGGATATGTGGACTTAGCAGTGACTGTGGGACATTCAGCTGGACATCTCAGCAGGCACTGGCAACCTGGAACTGGTGCTTCAGAGTGGTCATGAGTAGCAAGAATGGAAGTCATGTGTGTGTAAACCCCATTCCACTCGGAGTCATTCTCTAGTACAGCAAAGTGAGATGAATAGAGAGAGAAAAGACAGATGAAAGACCCTAGGGCAGCATCTTTGGAGGAAAGGCAGAAACAGAAATCAGAGAAGATCACTAAGGAGACAGCATTAGGGAAGACTGAGAAGGAGAACATATGCAACAGAAGATAGGGATGCTCAGGAGTGACATTGTTCCTAAAGAAACCAATAAGATTAAGAGCTAAGAACAGTCTATTAAGATTAGTTGATCAGTGAAGACAGTATCCAGACTGTAAGTGGTAAATGCCCAAGGAGGGTAGGCATGTGGTTTAAGTGGACAGTGCTCACTCGACAAGCGTGGTAACAACCTGGAGAAAACTGCTCACTTTAATTTTTTTTTCATAGATTTGTCTTTTATTTTTCCCCAAAAGACTTGTCTTTTGCTAGGTTCACAGCAAAATAGAGTGGAAAATACAAAGAGTTCCCAAGTACCCTGTGACTCTCACAGATAAACAGCCTCTCCCATGTCAACATCTGCCTGCGGGAGTGGTTACATTTGTTACAGTTGATGAACTGACATTGGCCCATTATAATCACTTGAAGTGCATAATTCATTTAGGATTATGTTAGGGTTAACTCTTTTTGTAAAGTCTATGTATTTTGATAAATGTATAAAGACAGGCGTATAGTATTATACAGTGTATTTTCACTGCCCTCTGTCTAGTCAAGGCTATGGTTTTTCCTGTGGTCATGTATGGATGTGAGAGTTGGACTGTGAAGAAGGCTGAGCGCTGAAGAATTGATGCTTTTGAACTGTGGTGTTGGAGAAGACTCTTGAGAGTCCCTTGGACTGCAAGGAGATCCAACCAGTCCGTTCTGGAGANCGTCTCCACTTTCTGCACTGGCCGCTTAACTCGCAAGAGCTTTCCTGAACTTAGCCAGGAATTAGGGTTTCTCCCGGGCCCCGTGTGGGGTGTAGTGCCGGGCTCAGCAAGCTCCACATGCACATCCGCTCCCCACCCAAAGAATCACACACTAGGCAGGTCAGGGGACACAGACTAGTTCTGAGCCAAGGCTGAATTCAGGAGGGGAGCTGAAATGAAACAAGTAAATTTTTGTTTCTGTGAGTTGCTGCAACCTGTTTTGTTTCTCTTCAGCAGCTGACTGTGTTTTCTGGTAGAGCCAGGGGTGTCCTTGGGAGAGGGATGGTGGTAACAGGAGGCCCCAGTCGCTACTATTCACAGAGGGGCCTTGTGGTCACAGCGAGCTTGCCAAGTAGGTCCCCTCGTGCCAGTGTGCTGAGGACAAAGCAAGGCTCAAGGAATTGTCACTTGGCCAGGGCTACAGATTATTAACTGGTAGAGCCAAAGCTTAACTCAGATCTGACTCCATAGCATTCTTCATTCACTGGAGAAGAGTTTCACCCCNCACTCTCCTCTTTCACTTTCATCAAGAGGCTCTTTAGTTCTTCTTCACTTTCTGCCTTAAGGGTGGTTTCTGCATATCTGAGGTTATTGATATTTCTCCCGGCAATCTTGATTCCAGCTTGTGCTTCCTCCAGTCCAGCGTTTCTCATGATGTACTCTGCATAGAAGTTAAATAAGCAGGGTGACAATATACAGCCTTGATGTACTCCTTTTCCTATTTGGAATCAGTCTGTTGTTCCATGTCCAGTTCTAACTGTTGCTTCCTGACCTGCATATAAGTTTCTCAAGAGGCAGGTCAGGTGGTCTGGTATTCCCATCTCTTTCAGAATTTTCCACAGTTTCTTGTGATCCACACAGTCAAAGGCTTTGGCATAGTCAATAAAGCAGAAATAGATTTTTTTCTGGAACTCCCTTGCTTTCTTGATGATCCAGTAGATGTTGGCAGTTTGATCTCTGGTTCCTCTGCCTTTTCTAAAAACAGCTTGAACATCAGGAAGTTCATGGTACATGTTGCTGAAGCCTGGTTTGAAGAATTTTGAGCACTACTTTACTAGCGTGTGAGATGAATGCATTAATGCGGTAGTTTGAACATTCTTTGGCATTGCCTTTCTTTGGGGTTTGGAGAAGGAAATGGCAACCCACTCCAGTACTCTTGCCTGGAAAATTCCATGGACAGAGGAGCCTGGTAGGCCACAGTCCATAGGGTTGCGAGGAGTCGGACACGACTGAGCAACTTCACTTTCACTTTCTTTGGAACTGGAGTGAAAACTGACCTTTTCCAGTCCTATGGCCACTGCTGAGTTTTCTAAATTTGCTGACATATTGAGTGCGGCACTTTCACAGCATCATCTTTTAGGATTTCAAATAGCTAAACTGGGATTCCATCACCTCCACTAACTTTTTCATAGTGATACTTCCTAAGGCCCACTTGACTTCACATTCACATTCCTGTTAAATATTTTTAATTTAATATGGATCTGCTGAATTTGACTTCCTTAATGCCTTCCTTTACATCTGTGGACTTTAAGTGCTAGGGAATTCTATAGGATTGTTACTGCAGAGGGACATTGGAAATTTGGAAGACACAGAAATAGGTAAGATCTAGGAGCCATCTTCATTCCCTACTCTGGGTCCTCAGTAATGGGGATGATATACCCACATAGGTAGACTTTGAATCATATTAGAGTACACTGTATGGTAGTTAATAGCCACAATTGGCTTAAGTCTACAAGTTAGTATGTGTGTGTTTGTGGGGGATGGGGTGGGGTGAAATTAATTTACATTTGTAACTGGTTTTGTTGCACCATTATGGCAAAATGTTGGCCTTATGAGTTTTATTGGGTCTATCGGCTTTAACAGTCTCTCTGTTGTTGAACCTGTTATCATTACTGAATTTTGGCCTACTTGTGGAATGAAAAGTGTGATAAATCTTTTGAAAATGTTATCAAATGCCACAGTGTCCCCTTCTGCTGAGAAGAGACAGCTGTAACTTTGGATTCTCTCAAGGAAATGGGCTTTTCAGAAACTGAGCTGAGCAATTTATATTGCTTTTTGTATTCTTCCCATTGCACATTATCTCTGGTGATGTGCTCTCATACAAAATAAACATTGCTCTCCATTCTGTTCTCAAAAATGAGAAATTATATCTTTTAATGCTTTTATAACATCTAAGAATATACACATAATGAATGCCTAGATGAATGAATGTAGTATGGTTAGACTTCTTCATATTAAATCAACTGAAACATCTATAGCAGTGTTTCAAAAGTGATAGCCGTTGCTACACTGATGGCTGAAATACCTTAAATTTAAATTGGGCCTGATGAGAGATGACCGCTAATAGTGGAGTTTCATTTTTTTCTTTAAGTTATGGAATACTTTCAAGCCCTCCAATGTTAAGACTTTAAATGAAAACAATTTTATTAATTTATTAATTTGGCTCCTTTAGAACACTTCTATAATGTTTCATCAGTTCATTCAGTAGATATAATGTCCACATTTTCAGAGGCTGATTTTTTTAAAAAAACTTTTACAAATTGGGTATGACGAATGGAATATAATCCCATGTCTTATGAAACATTACAAACATTAAAGTAGAAGAATCCAAAAGGGGCAATCATGATGTAATTCTTCACCTACCGTAATATGCATTCAAAGTAGATTCTGTATAAAGTCGTGAAACAGAAAATGAGATCTGATCATAGTGGACCACCCACTCTATTAAGGTTGTGAATAGTGACCAGATAATAAAGGGAAGGCTTTTTTTTTTTTTTTTTTTTTTTTTTTTTCTCCAGGGACTTCTGAAAAAATATAAAGCCTTCAACATTTTCCTTCCAGGCATTGTAGTCTCAGCAGCTTGATGTGTTTCATTATTGGGACTGATTTTTCATATGCAGATTCAGTCTCTGGGGCAGAATTTCATATGTGAGTTTAGAACAACTTCTTCTACATATTTGTTAGCTGCCCTGGGGGAGAAGATGAAACATATGCCCTAACGTTCATGTTTCTGATCATTGGTGGTCTGGAAGGAGGCAATTTTCCCCCCAGGAGAACCTATCCAGAGAATCATTTTCAGTTTGCTTTATTGAAATTGCAATTCCCTTGGGCCAGTTGTGCCTTAGGGAACATCTGCTTCACCATCAAAAGAGGTCTACAGAGGGAAAGTACTCTCCTTAACTTACCTTTCAAAAGAATACCAGATCTCATTTATTTTACTTACCAAATGTGCCCAACAGTGGGGACATTTGGGGAGAATATTAGAGAATATGTAAATATTTCATTATTTAAATGTTCATGGTTATTAATTTCTAGAAAGTAATTTTATCTTTTTTAAAATAACAAAAATTACCATTTTCACCATTTTTCACTTACCATTTTTCACTTACATTTCTGTGGCGTAAGTATGTTCACGTTATTGTGTAACTAGTACCATCATCCATCTCTGGAATATTTTTCATCTTGTTACCCTGAAACACCATACTCACTGAGTAATAACCCCTCATTACCTCCTCCCCTCAGGCCCTGAAAACTACCATTCTACTTTCTGTCTCTATGAGCTTCCTACTCTAGGTACTTCGTATAAGTTGAATCATACAGTATTTGTCCTTTTGTAGCTAAACTTGTTTCACTTAGCATGTCTTCAGCATTGTATCAGGTGTCAAAATTACCTTCTTTTTTAAGATCGAATGACATTCTGTTCTATGTCTATACTATATTTTATTTATTCACTCATCCATCAATAAACACTTAGGTTACTTCTACTTTTTTGTTTGTTGTGAATAATAAGTGTCCGTGGGATTCTCTAGGCAAGAATCCTGGAGTGGATTGCCATGCCCTCCTCCAGGGGCTCCTCCCCACCCAAGGATGGAACCATCATCTCCTGTGTCTCCTGCGTTGCAGGTGGATTCTTTACCCCTGAGCCACCAGGGAAATCCAATAATTGCTATATATTGCAAGTAGTCATAAAAATGTTCTTAGGTTAAAGTTAGAAAGTCTCGTTGAAATATTTCTCATTTAGAATTAAACTACTGGTGAACAAAATTAAATTGGTAACTATTTCTTGGATATAAGTAAGTGAACTGGCTATAAATAAATAAACAGAAATGTTCATTTCCTATCTGTATATTGAAAAACTACATGTAGTACTTTATAGGTAGTATGAACTCAAGAACTATTTGCCAAAACTAATGAATTAAGTAAGGTATTTAAAATTACATGGGGAATGCTAAAGACCTTAGATATAATTACCAGAAGTGTTTCTAACTAAATGTACTAAAAAAAATTTTGCTTAGAAAAGTGTTTCCCTAGTGACTATTTTTTTGGAGAATAGATCCTGCAAAAGAAAGATAATGTCCAGTTAAACTGATTTACATCATACGCTAATGTTAAACGGCAACCCAGTGATAACCTTACGAACTCTCTTAAGTCCCAATCAAAGGACCACTTTAACTGATTCTTTAATAATTAATGCTTGTTTGGTTACAGATATATTAAAAATGAATTTTATGAAATAACTTGTTCTGCAAGTGATTATTTTAAAATCCATTAAATGTACTATAATAGGCCATGTGTTTGAGAGTGCAAAGGATTGTGATGCTTGTGATGTCGAGGTTGATTGTGTTCTAGAAAACTTGTAAGCCAAGTGATTATAATTCAAAATATATTTTTTCATTTAAACATTATGTTTTTAGATAAAGCTTCAAAGACGAAGTGTTCTGTATTATAATTTAACAATGGCTCATAAGTTGTCAATCTTTTCTTTTAAAGAACTGAGATGTATATTAAACACATGGAAAATCTCCCAGCATTTTTGAAATAAAACCATGGTCTCACTGTCCTTGTTCAAGAAGTCTATTCCTGTGCTCAGAATCTCTAAAGTAGAGTTGGAGATCACTTTTGATCATATGCATCACTAATTTCCTAAATAAGTACCACTTAAATACCCAGGAATAGAAGAGTGCCTAGGTAATGCATATCCTGAAAAGAAGTTTGAGTGCCATGCCTAGCAACCTGAAGATTCCTATTCACCTCTCCACTCTCAGAGAGCGGATTCCATAATTCCATGTTGCCACAATATGAATTACGTGCCGTTGGTCGTTTATTTCCTTTGGTATTAAGGTAGTTTGTGATTACATTGCTGATGTTAGAATTTGAAATATGAAAACCTTACCAGGTGGTTTTGCCTCCTGACAAGCATATGCTTTCCTTTGCTATTGTCCTTAAAGTAGTAGGGACTTCTCAGGTGGCTCAGTAGTGAGAAAGCTACCTGACAATACAGGAGACCCAGGTTTGATTCCTGGGTCAGGAAGATCCCCTGGATAAGGAAATGGCAACCTACCCCAGGATTCTTGCCTGAGAAATCCCATGAACTGAGGATCCTGCTGGCTACAGTATATTGGAGTCACAAAGAGTCAGACACGACTGAGCATGCATGCATGCCTTTAAATGTGTTATAGGACAGCCACCAGCATTGGTAGTAACCCAGTCAGGTCACAGGCTCCCCATTTCATCATTAGGATACTATGTAGTTTGACTAGTGTTCTTACTCCAATTCTGATTAAATGCTTCTTGTACATTACTAATCAAATACTTCATGAGCATCTGACTGGATTATATTTATTCTGAATCATTTGATTGTAAATGAGCTTTCTCATATTACAAGATATCTAGAGGGTAGTCAGTATATTTATTTTATTTTCCGTTCAGTTCCTTGTTCGATTTGTAAAAGTGAGCAAATATCTCAGTTGTCTTGAGGTCCTTTCTCATTCTGCCTCTTTATTGCTTTGTTCTCCTCCCAGATTTCTGTGTCTCTATGCAGAACTGTTTCTTCGTTGCAGTTTTATTTTCCATAATCCATTGTGTTCTACCACAAAATTGCACTAAAATCTTTCATTTTCTAAGTAAAAAGATTGCCATAAAGGTTTTTTTTTTTTCTTTCATTAAACTTTCAACAAGGATTAGTTAAGAATCTTTTATATGCTTGTATATGCTATGAACTCTCCCAGGTCTTTCAGTGAACATAAAACCCTACAGTCCAATTATCTTGGAGCTTACTTTGGGGTAACACATGCAATAAAAGTGAAAATACTATGTAATCAAACATGTAACAATTTGAGAAGTGATTTAAAAAGAAAATGTATATGTTAACAATGTGTTGCAGCCGAGTTACAATTTTAAATAAGGTGGTTACACTAGGTCTCCTTGCTGCTGCTGCTGCTAAGTCACTTTAGTCGTGTCCAACTCTGTGTGACCCCGTACACGGCAGCCCACCAGGCTCCCCCGTCCCTGGGATTCTCCAGGCAAGAACACTGGAGTGGGTTGCCATTCCCTTCTCCAATGCATGAAAGTGAAAAGTGAAAGTGAAGTTGCTCAGTTATGTCCAACTCCTAGCAGAAGTGCCTTTAAATAAGGAATTAATACATCTAGAGGAATGGCGTTTCAGGCTGAGGGAACAGGCCAGTAAAAAGGCATGCCTGGTATGTTTGAGAAGCATCAAAATTTCCAGAGTGGCTGAAGTGAATTAACAAAACAGGCAGAATTATAGGCAAAGGGATCAGAGAGATTATGAGGAATTAAATCATGTTAGGCTTTGTAGGTCACTCTGAAGAATGGCCTAATTCTCAATAAAATGGCATACCAGTACAGATTTTTAAGCAGATGAATAACGTGATCTGATTTTTTTTAATTAAAAAGTCTTAAACCCACATAAAAGTTGAAATAATATGCAATGTATCTATGTATACCTTTTCCCTAGATTCATGAGCTTCTTACCTCTTCCCACAGTTGCTCAGTGTACACACACAGACTTTGGGAGTCATCACATGTTGTCTCCAGACATCATGACACTCCCCCTAAACATTTGGTTTGCCTTTCCCAGAAACAAAGATCTTCTCCTACAGAGCTCCATGACCATTATCATACTAAGTGCAATAAGCAATAGTTGCGAATTTCCTCAGTTTCTCTCAAATATCCTTTCCACTACCTGGCTATTCTGTAATCCTGGATAAGCTAATAAGGCTCACTCATTGCATTTGCTGAACTCATTATTATTCCCTATTTCTGAGTTCTCCTTCCCATCTTCTTCATGGCAGCTAATTTCTGAAAGAATTCAGGTCTTTTGTCCTGCAGATCACCCCTCATTCTGTATCTGTGTGACAGGCTCCTGATTATATTAGATTTCGGTTATAATATCATACTATACTTCGCTTCTTTCTATATTCATTGGCTAGTTTGGCAGAGTAAGTCAATCTTATATTTACAAAGTTCACATGACATTCACTTGTGTAATCTCTAGAAGGACAAACATTGAACCAGTAGAGTTATTTCTATAAGTCATATTCATTTTAAATGATAAATGAGACTCTTGGTGAGATAAATTATCTTGGGATCAATACTTTTGAGTTTGCCTTGAAAAGTTGTGTCTTATTTACCTACTTTGTTTTTTTCTCATAGGGCAGACAGTTGATTTCTAAAATTTGGAAATTTCTGGTTAGATGTGTTATTGATGAAATTGCTGTTCAGATCTGATGACATTTTAATATAGAACAAAACTGGATTAAATGACCTTTGCTGCAGTCGATGTTGGCCTTTCTTCTTGTTAAGTGACTGGGCAATTTATCTAAGTTAAGGGAAATGTTGTGATTGCTAAATCAACTGTCATAGATAAAGATATACACCATTCATCTTGAAAAGGTTCACCAGGCAATAGTAATAAGAGAAGGTCAAGGGCCATGGCACTTCATAAACCTTCTTTTAAAATTCATTGTCCTTCCACACTTAAGTAGTTGTATTTTTTTCACTCTTAATTCTGTATTCAGGGTTTAGTATCACTGAATAGACACTGTACACACCCAATAGTTAGACGAGATTTTGCTGGAACATTGCAAAGTCAAACTGTTAGATTTTGGTCCAGGATAAAAAGTAATCTGTTTATTTTTCTTGATGGGAAAGCAAGTCAGAATAATTTTGACCTTAAGTTGCTTAGGTTCTGGCCTATTTCTAAGAAAAGTGGGGTTTATTTCCTTATAGTGTTGTACATGTTCATGGTATATAGATTAGAAAGGACAGAACCATAGATTCATAACCAACTTGGGTATAAAATGGAAGATTGCTGCTGTGTACTTGGCACGAAACTATTCAAGAGAATTAGACCTTCTTCAGGAGAACTGGAGCAGGTAAAGTGTTTAATATTCTCACTTAGTGACAGAATGTATGACTAAAATAAACCAAGAAAATGTGGTTGAAAAACAAAATTTCAGTTGGCAATAGCTGAAGTTCTTTCTCTATAAATGACTATACTAACCATGTATATTTTAATCACTCATTGGCCTAAGCAACTTTTAAGTAGTGAAAGCATTTATTAGTTCTGATATTATTTGCAGATCTTCTTAGGTAGCTGGTTACCTATAGGACTAATGAAAAGTGATATTCATATTGTTGTTCACTGGTATATCTAACTAACACATGCCAAGGCTGGGCAAGTTTATATATGCTTATGTACTTTCAGATCATTTCTCCCTGTGTTACAGTGTGACATATTAGCCTCTTGAAATCCTTGTCTTACATTTTTATGGCTTTTCCTACCTTGACATTTGACTATATAAGCAGAGAAACTGACTTAAATTTTCTCAAATTTAGTTGCTTCATTAGAAGTACCATATTTGCCAAAAGGCTGGAGTTGAATAAATTAAATTCCTAAAGTCCCTTTGAAGTACTATGATCTATTAGTTTGCTATATTTGTTTACTCATAATTACTCAAAATTATGAAATCAATATTTAGATTTTAATAACATTTCAGGATATTAATCTGACTCTCTTTGTGATCTTTACATGACAATCTACATAAGATCATTATAATTTCATTCCCTTCCTTTTATTTTCTTATTTATCTATAGTAGAGATAATTTATAAATATTGTTTAATTTCAATTTCTCTTTAATATCAGAGGCATCTGTGCTGTCGAACACTGACATAACCTTTTTACTGTCGTGTGAATCATTCAGCATTTGAGATTTAAGTTGAGATAGAATAATCGTGTTGGACTGAATTAAATCTTTTGGAACAATAGATTAGTACTAATATATTTTCAATGAAGAATTGCAGGATTTATTTATGTTCTTTTTCTGATTCTCAATTGGAAAGAAGAAATTAAAAATGGTAAAGGGAGGAAAATATTTAACAATATAATGAATAGCTAACAGATCGTAAAGTTTAAATTCTTTTAAGAATTTTGCAAAATCTGACTGATCTCCTTTTTACACTAGTCATAGTCTATGGTAACTGTTCCATGAAGCAAATTTTACATTCTCTTTCCAACTGACATTAAAAAAAAAAACACATCATTTTAAAATTCTGATAAAATGAGCAGTAGAGAAGAGCTTTGAAGAAGAACCAAAGCAATTACTGAAATATGTTTTCTTCTGAAAAGTCAGAAACAATATTTAATGACCAGGCAAAATAGTGCTATAATCATTAAGGGAAATTATGTTCCAAGGATAAGTTAAGGTGATAAAAACTGATTGCTCATTGATAAACTAAATTAGAAGAGCTGACAAGTTTTATTAGTACATCTACTTGACTTTTTTGAGTAAGACTATTTTCAGATACCATGCTCTATGTTAGGTGTATTTATATAAAAAGTATTCATATGCATATATTAATATAGACATCTGTGTTTATATGTGTATATACAGGTACATATATATCTCTCAGGTATTATGTGCATATATATGTATATGTATACATACATATGTGTATACACATTACAAACAAAACAATATATAGTAAAAATAGTTTTAATTTCTATGAGCACAAAAGGAGAAAGCATCTCACTCAACCTAATGGAGATCTAAGTAACCAAAAATTAACCCAAAGAGTGATGTTCTAGCTGAGGCCTGAAAGTCAAATAGAGTTGCTAAGGTGAAGGAGGACAGGATGGGAGAAGGCATCTGAGACAGAGAGAACAGCATGACTGTGTTTCTGACTGGGAGATGATTTGGGTACCAGTAGGGTCCATGGGGTCGCTAAGTTGCTCACGACTGAGCAACTTCACTTTCACTTTTTACTTTCATGCATTGGAGAAGGAAATGGCAACCCACTCCAGTGTTCTTGCCTGGAGAATCCCAGGGATGGGGGAGCCTGGTGGGCTGCCGTCTAGGGGGTCACATAGAGTCGGACACGACTGAAACGATTTAGCAGCAGCAGCAGCAGGGTGTGTGTGTGTATGCTGAGTTGCTCAGTTGTGTCTGACTCTTTGTAACTCTAAGGACTGTGGCTCACCAAGCTCCTCTGTCCATGGGATTCTCCAGGCAAGAATACTGGAGTGGTTGTCCTTTCCTTTTCCAGGGAAAAAGGAAAAGGTGACCTGAGTGACCTGAGTTGGCAGGCAGATTCTTTATCACAGAGCCACCTGGAAAGCGAGTAGGGGCATAGTTTGTTTTGGGGAAAAAAAGATAGTTGTAAAGGAAAGTATTAAAAAAGTTCAGAATGGCTTTATCTGTCATTAAAAAAACAAACAAACTGTTATTTTCATTTTATTTTGTGATCAGTGCTAGGGACACAAGAATTTCGAACAAGTATTTGGGATGACTTTAGTTAGAAGACTATTATGATATCAAAGGGGGAGATGGTTTGAAGGCTGTTTGTAAAAAAAAGTGTTTGTTGTTGTTTATAGTTGCTCAGTCATGGACTGCATCCTTCCAGGCTCCTCTGTTCATGGAATTTTCCAGGCAAGAATACTGGATTGGGTTGCCATTTTCTTATCCAGTGGATCTTCCTGACCCAGGGATCGATCTTGTGGATTCTTTGTTACTGAGCCACCAGAGAAACCCCCTGTTAAAAAAAAAAAAAAATTAGAGATTTTTAAAATTTGTCAATTTTCAGCTCTTTCATAGTGTATTGGACCTCCCACGTGGCACAGTGATAACCTGCCTGCCAACGCAGGAAACTTAAGAGACTCCAGTTCAATTCAATACCTGGATCGGGAAGATCCCCTGGAGTAGAAAATGGCAACTGCTGCAGTATTCTTGCCTGGAAAATTCCATGGACAGAGGAGCCTGGCAGGCTGCAATCCATGGAGTCACAGAGAACTGGACAAGACTGAGCAAACATAATGAATTACTGCTCATTCACATGTTAATACAGTCTTTTCAATGGTGTACTTTTATATACAAGGAGATAATGCCCCCTCTTATAAAAAACATTCATTCTAAAAGCATCTCTGGGAAATAAGCTCTAAGAAAGTGTTTCTAATAAGTCATTCTATCTGCAAATATGTGATATATTGACCAAAATTGTGATGGTCAAAAATATTATTTCTTTTTCAACAGATTTCTGAAACAGATTTTAGATTTCCCTTTTCCATGAAAAAAAAAAAATACTGATTGTTAAATATCTTGTTAACCAATAATTAAATATGT
Organism: Neotragus pygmaeus; assembly: GCA_006410875.1. Classification (NCBI taxonomy): domain Eukaryota; kingdom Metazoa; phylum Chordata; class Mammalia; order Artiodactyla; family Bovidae; genus Neotragus; species Neotragus pygmaeus. Next base: position 63,853 of record SJYV01047165.1, read on the forward strand.
TTTATTAATGAACACCAAAGACAATTTTTGGATTTAGAAATACTTTTTTAAAACTGAGTGTAAAACTCTTACATAGTGTTTGATGTGATTGAAGTCTTCCTCTGGTTTCACAAACAGCAATTAAACTTTCAAGGTCTGCCAGCAGAGTTTTTGTTTGTTTGACATGTTTGTAATTTTGCATTAGACATGTTTGTATTTTATCACAATCTTAACAGCATGACAAGTTTGTATTAGAATAACAAGTTAGGATAGTATAGTTGAGTAGCTTTTGTTTTCCAAAATATGTGAAGTCAGTGGATAATTAGTTTTTGAATACATAAAAAATGATTAGTCTCACATTAAAACAAGCTGAACGTCATAAATTGTTTCCAGTTGAAAGTATTAATTTTTATTATCTGGTTTTTAATTGGTTGTTTGCTGATATTATTAGCAGAGTATGTGCTAAAACCTCTGGTACAACGTGAAAGTAGTAATAAAATCTGTAAGCCATCTATGAAGGGGACTCTTGCAAATGTTGAGATTATGTGAACCTGCAGGCTACATGGCTGTAACTGACTTTCTGTGAGGCTAGAATTCTGCAATCCTTCCTGTATGCTCAGCAAATAAGATTGGATTTCTCAATGTTTATATTTGTTGACTGATATTTTTCAGTTAGCAATGTTCCTGCTTGTATCATTGTTCTTTGGATATGAAGTGCAAAATTACATCTTAGTTTCTTTCTCTCTTTTTTTTTTTTTTTCCTGCTAGGGATTTAGCTACATAGATATTTTTGAAATGACTATCCAGTAAATATTGCTGAATGTTCTTAGTTTAAACACATTTATTCCTTCCTCTGTGTAAATATACTTAACTCTACTTGTAGTCTGTAAATCTATCCAAATTTAATTCAGTTAATTTTTTTCACTTTCTAGTTTGGTAGTTTTACACCTCTTAGCTAGTTAGTGGTTATAATAGATATCTTATCAGAAATATTTAAATTTATAAACCCTGAATTTATTTGCTGTCTCTTCCTTCTGCAAAATACAAGTGCCTTAGACTGTTTTAAATCAAATCACATATTGACTTCTAGCCTAATTCCACAGTGAAAAGTGAACAGACTCTGGTATGATTTCAACAATGTTAGACTATGAAAATTCTGCACCTTGTTTTATGTTCCTAGATATGTTCCAGTTCCAGTGTTCCCTGGTTCATAGTCTATGGGAATGAATAGAATTCGTATCCTACTGTGTGAAAATTGTGTAGATCTTAATTATGTTGAATTGGTTGAATTGGTTCATGGTGCTTTTCAGATCTACTATATCATTCTACTTTTCTGTCTGTTCATTCTGTTAATTTTGGGGAGTGTGATATTGAAACTCTAGCTAAAATTCTTTATTTATCCACTTAAAAACATTGTGATATACACACACACATAGTGGAACTATAATCAACTATGTTCTGTGTTTTCCAAGTCTCCTATAAATGGGTTATCATAGTTTTGTAATTTAAAAAATAAAAAAGAAGAAAAAAACCAAATCACACCTTTCCAATTTATCTAAAAAGGTGTGATTTGATTTATCATATTTAATTTTTGCATTTTTATTTCCTAAATATTAGACATTCTTTCTAATTCTTTATACACGCATATGCTGTTTTGATATCACAAGTTCAGTTCTGAATTATCAAAGTAAGGCAAACATTGAAATAAAGCTAGTCACAGAATTTTTTGGCTTCCCAGGACATATAAAAGTTATGTTTATACTATAGTGTAGTTTTAAGTGCAGTAGTGTTATGTCTATGAAATAATGTATACAACTTAATTAAAAAGTAATGCTATTGGAAAAAATGGTACCAGTGGACTTTCTCACTGCAAGGTTGCCACAAATCTTCATTTTGTAAAAAACGCAATGTCTGTGAAGTGTGGCCAAGCAAACCATAACTGAGAGGTGTGCTTGTACAGTCAATTATACCTTAAATCCATCCACATCTATGGATTGTTTCTCAGATTTTGAAGCTCAATAACTTCTTTATGAAGTATGTTAACAAGTTTTACTTGTGAGAATATGGAATTGGTCAACTGTCTCAAATTTTGGGTATCTGAAAATGTCCTTAATTCACCATTGTTTTGAAAAATCATGCTTTTCCTAGTGTATGGTTGGTTGGAAAATGCCAAATACTTCATCTTAGCACTTTGAGAAAATTTAATATATTCCTTTGTTTTATGTTATGCTTCTAGATGTAAGTTTTGAAAAAATTCTACTTCTAAACTTTGGCTAGAATCCTAAATCTGAGAACTGATATTTTTGATCAATTATGAAAAAAAATTTAGCCATTCCTCTTCTGAAACTACTTTCTCTAATTCTCAGAATACTAACTGAAGATATTAGAACTTGCTATTTGCTTTCTCCTTGTCCTGATGTCTGTGTCACACTATGAATGATTTCTACAGACCAGTAATTCAATTCATTAATGTTCTTGTGTGCTGTATCAAATCAGCTGTTTAACATTCTCACTGAATTTATATCAATAATTTGAATTTTATCTTTTATTTGTAATTATTTTATTCTTTTTCAAACTATTAGTTATTTTATAGCCTCTTTTTATTTCAGCATACTTTTATTACATGCATATTCTTTTCAGTAAGTAAACATTCTTACATTATAATTCCGTTATCTGCTCTTTTTGCACATATTAGTTGTAGTGTGATAGTTATTGTTGACTTTTGCTCCTGGTTGTTCCTTTCCTAGTCATTGACATGGCTCAGACAGTAAAGACTGTCTGCAATGCAGGAGATCTGGGTTTGATCCCTGGGTCAGGAAGATCCCCTTGAAAAGGGAATGGCCACCCACACCAATTCCTGCCTAGAGAATTCCATGGACAGAGGAGACTGGCAGGCTACAGTCCATGGGGTCGCAAAGAGTCAGACAGAACTGAGCGACTAACACTTTCTTTTCCCATTGAACTCATGTTCCTTAGAACATTATTGATGGGAATTCTTTAAAGTTTGGGTTTGAAGTATTTTCTGTAAAAGTGATTTGTGTTTTTTTCGGCCAAGTCCCTGTATCATGACCAGCATGGTGTCTCTTAAAGCTGCTACTTTCCTTTAAGGTACTTTTGGCCAGGAATCAGCAAACTACAGCCTTAAGAACAAATTCAACCTGTCTGCTGCCTGCTTTTATGATTAAAGTTTTATTGGAAATACAGCCACAGTTATATTTTGTTCTTGGCCACTTTTACTACCGTAATGGCAGAATTGAGTGGTTCCACAAAAACCATCTGATTCACAAACTCTCAAATATTTACTGTCAGGCCATTTGCAAGGAAACGTTGTCAACCATGGTTTTAGGGCATAGAGGTAGTATGAATTCCAGCCCCAACCCTAAAGGAAGATTTGTGCTTATGAATTATTACAGTATTTAGAGTACTGACCTGGTGGCAGTCTTAACATCCTGCACTGGTCTTTCAAAAAAAAAAAAAATCTTGATTTATTTTTTAATAGGAGGAAAATTGCTTTACGATGTTGTATTGGTTTCGGCCAGTGTACAATAGTACAATGTGTACTGGTCTTTAATTTGACTTCTCATTTTGAGCTGGTTTAAGACTTTGTCATATGTCCAGTATATCTTTAACCATTAAATCTAAACCCTGTACCATCAAAGATGAGTGAAAAGATACCTCTGGCAATACAGATTTTAACATCTTATCTCACTCAATTAATGTGAGAATAAGAGAATAAGAGTGTTAATATTCTGGAGAATCAACAGTCAGCTTCTATTTGATCAGTAACAAAAAAGTACCTCTAATCTCAGTCCGTCAGTCTACTCACTCTGGCAAGTTTTATTTAAAGCAAAAGACAAGGAAGTGAGAGTGTAGATTTCTGTGATACCACTCTTATTCCTGCCCCAAAGTGTATTATCAACAAAAAAACAAGGGTGTCTTTTTTTTTTTTCCTCAGAAAAAAAGTGTAATTAAATCATCCTTTAGAACTTTCAGTGGCTTCCCATCTCTCATGGAATAAAATCCATATTCTTTATCATGATTATCTAAGACCTGCATCACTTTACCTGCATGACAACTCTCTGATCTCATCTGCCATTTTCTTATCTATTTTATAGTCTACAGTCACACCTGCTCTTTTGATATTCCTTGGTATAAGAAGGATATGTCCATCTCAGTGTGTTTACAACTCCTGTGCCTAAGTATTTTGGTCACTTAATGTTACCCTTTCAGAAAGGATAGTGCATATCCTACTTAAAATAGTACCTTCACCCATCACTTGCTACACAATGAGCCTGCTTTATATTTCTTCCTCTTCCCTATAGATGTTATTATATTATTTATTTGATTTATTATATTATTTATTTGATACCAAATAGTTTATCTACTAAATTATCTACTATCTTCCTCTTGCTACTAAAGTATGTTTCATGACATTTTTTGTTGTTCAGTTGCTCAGTCGTGCCCGACTCTTTGTGACTCTAGGCTCTTTGCAGCACTCCAGGCTCCTTTGTCCTCCACTATCTCCCAGAGTTTGCTAAAGCTCATGTCCACTAAGCAGATGATGCCATCCAAACATCTCATCCTCTGTCTCCCCCTTCTCCTGCTCTCAGTCTTTCCTAGCATCAGGGTCTTTTCCATTGAGTTGGCTCTCCACTTCAGGTGGTCAAAGAATTGGAGCTTCAGCATCAGTTCTTCCAATGAATATTCAGGGGTTGATTTCCTTTTAGGATTGACTGGTTTGATCTCCTCGCTGTCCAAGGGACTCTCAGGAGCCTTCTCCTGCACCACACTTCGAAAGAATCTGTTCTTCAGCCCTCAGCCTTCTTTATGGTCCAACTCTCACATCTCTACATGACTACTGAAAAAACCATGGTTTTGACTATATGGACCTTTGTTGACAAAGTGATGGCTCTGCTTTGAAATATGCTGTGTAGGTTTGTCATAGTTTTTCTTCCAAGGAGCAAGTGTCTTTTAATTTCATGGTGGCAGTCACCGTCCCCAGTGATTTGGGAGCCCAAGAAAATAAAGTCTGTCACTGTTTCCATTGTTTTCCCATCTATTTGCCATGAAGTGATGGGACCAGATGCCATGATCTTTATTTTCTGAATGTTAAGTTTTAAGCCAGCTTTTCACTCTCCTCTTTCACTTTCATCAAGAAGCTCTTTAGTTCCTCTTTGTTTTCTGCCATAAAGGTGGTGTCATCTGCATATCTGAGGTTATTGATATTTCTCTCAGCAATCTTGATTCCACCTTGTTTCATCCAGTCAGGCATTTCACATGATATATTCTGCATATAAGTTAAAAAATCAGGGTGGCAATATACAGCCTTGACATACTCCTTTCCCACTTTTGATCCAGTCCATTGTTCCATGTCCAGTTCTAGATATTGTCCAGTTCTTCTTGACCTGCATACAAGTTTCTCAGGAGGCAGGCATTTTAGTCAATGAAGCAGAAATAGATGTCCTTCTGAAATGTCTTTGCTTTTCCTATGATCCAACCTCTATGATTGCTGAGGTTAGGGACATTGTACTTGTTCATTATTGTATACAAGTGCATGGTCAAGTTCTTGGCATACAAAGGGAGTTCAGTTAATGGTATCTGAATAAGAAGATGAATTCAAACTCAAACTTACACAGACTGCAAAATAAAAGTTTACCCTTTCCACTGTACCACACTCTTCTTATTCCTAACTTCTGTTTAAAGCCTTTCCTCATTTTTCAACTGATGCTTGATATTCATATTATTTATGTTCTTTTCTCCACAAACATGATTTTGGATTTCATCATTGCCTATTACTCAACAACATAGCCTAATAGCACCCTTCCTCTACCCCTCATAGGTTTTTTTTTTTTTTTTCTGGACTCATGAGTGAGATCTAGATACTCAGTGTGTATCAGAATTAGTCTAAACTTCTGAAACTTCCATGAGCACTCTATAGGCTTCAGCCTCTAGTACTAAAGTGGTGAAATCTGGGAGCTGGATGTCCTAGACTGGGATGGAGGTTGGCAAGTTAGGGGAGAAGCTGACAGCAAGTTGACAAGTAGGAAATAACCTGCCTAGTTTGAAGGGCAATAAGTACTTTAAAAGTTGTGTTTACATTGTTTTCTCTATGGACTTATCCTCAGACTCTAATATAAGTTGCAGGAGGATGTGAATCTTTGCTCTGTATCTGATACATGTAAAATGATATCTGCTACATATTAAGGGCTTAATACATATTTTTGAGTGTATAAAATTGATAATTTTTTAACGTAAATTCAATAGCATTAGCTTATGGACTGGATGTGATAAAATGCAAAGAAAGAGAAGTCAGTGATTTAAAGATGAAGTTTTCATTTATGAAGGAGAGAGAGGACTATGAGAACAGATTTATGGGTGATAGGAACGGTTTATTTAGGATATGAAGTTAGGGATGTATATTAGATATCAAAGTGGAGATGCCAAGTAGGTAGTTAACGTGTGATTCAGAAATTCAGGGAAAAGACTACAGTTGGAGATATCAATTTGGAATTTGTCCATGTTGGGCTGTTGAATGGCTGTACTGGACAGCAAAGGATTCTCTGAAGGGTACTCGTAAGGGATAGCTTATACATTCAGAAGATTATTTTGGCAACAGTGCAAAGAATGCAGGAGAAATGTAGAAGAAACTGTTAATCCTTGAAGTGGGAAATTAATATTTTATGCAATATAAATGAAAAAGATAAATCTTTAACAAGAATAGAAACAAGAGGAAAAGTAAGGCAGTAATGGCTTTATGTGCATTTAAGGAGGTGGGATGTTTAGGTTTCATTAACATAGTGAATATGGAGGGAAGAAAAAGAAAGGAATCACAGGGGCCTGAATGAATAACTGAGTGCTTTGACTATGTAAGAAAGTAGAATATAGAGACATTCAAAATCATATGCAACTATAATGTTAGTTTGAGATAGGTTGAGTGAAGTAGACCATTCAGGTATGACCTCAATCAAATCCCTTATGATTATACAGTGGAAGTGACAGACTCAAGGGATTAGATCTGATAGGCAGAGTACCTGAAGAACTATGGATGGAGGTTCATGACCTTTTACTGGAGGCAGTGATTAACACCATCCCCAAGAAAAAGAAATGCAAAAAGGCAAAGTGGTTGTCAGAGGAAGCCTTACAAATAGCTGAGAAAAGGAGAGAAGCTAAAGGCAAAGGAGAAAAGGAAAGATATACCCATTTGAATGCAGAGTTCCAAAGAACAGCAAGGAGAGATAAGAAAGCCTTCCTCAGTGATCAATGCAAAGAAACAGAGGAAAACAACAGAATGGGAAAGACTAGCAATCTCTTCAAGAAAATTAGAGGTACCAAGAGAAATTTTCATGCAAAGATGGACACAATAAAGGACAGAAATGGCATGGACCTAACAGAAGCAGAAGATATTAAGAAGAGGTGGCAAGAATAAACAGAACTATACAAAAAAGATCTTCATGACCCAGATAATCACGATGCTGTGATCACTCACCTAGAGCCAGACATCCTGGAATGCAAAGTCAAGTGGGCCTTAAGAAGCATCACTACGAACAAAGCTAGTGAAGGTGATGGAATTCCAGTTGAGCTATTTCAAATCCTAACAGATGATGCGTGAAATTGCTGCACTCAATATGCCAGCAAATTTGGAAAATTCAGCAATGGCCACAGGACTAGAAAAGTTCAGTTTCCATTCCAGTCCCAAAGAAATGCAATGCCAAAGAATGATCAAACTACCCTACAATAGCACTTATCTCACATGCTAGTAAAGTAATGCTCAAAATTCTCCAATCCAGGCTTCAATAGTACATGAACCATGAACTTCCAGATGTTCAAGCTGGATTTAGAAAAGACAGAGGAACCAACGATCAAATTGCCAACATCTGCTGGATCATCGAAAAGGAAAGAGTGTTCCAGAAAAACATCTATTTCTGTTTTATTGACTATGCCAAAGCCTTTGACTGTGTATATCACAAAAAACTGTAGAAAATTCTGAAAGAGATGGGAATACCAGACCACCTGACCTGCCTCCTGAGAAATCTGTATGCAGGTCATGAAGTAACAGTTAGACCTGGACATGGAAAAACAGACTGGTTCCAAATCAAGAAAAGAGAACATCACAGCTGTATATTGTCACACTGCTTATTTAACTTATATACAGAGTAAATTGTGTGAAATGTTGGGTTGCATGAAGCACAAGCTGAAATCAAGATTTCCTGAGAGAAATATCAATAACCTCAGATACTCAGATGACACCACCCTTATGGCAGAAAGCAAACAAGAACGAAAGAACCTCTTGATGAAAGCAAAAACCGAAAGGGAAAAAGTTGGCCCAAAACTCAACATTCAGAAAAAAAAAGTTCATGGCATCTGTCCCATCACTTCATGGCAAATAGATGGAGAAACAATGGAAACAATGAGAGAATTTGTATTTTGGGGCTCCAAAATCACTGCAGATGGTAACTGCAGCCATGAAATGAAAAGACACTTGTTCCTTGGAAGAAAAGCTATGACCAACCAAGGCAGCATACTAAAAGCAGACATTTCTTTGCTGACAAAGGTCTGTCTAGTCAAAGCTCTGGTTTTTCCAGTAGTCATGTATGGATGTGAGAGTTGGACCATAAAGAAAGCTGAGCACCAAAGAACTGGTGCTTTTGAAATGTGGTTTTGGAGAAGACTCTTGAGAATCCCCTGGACTGCAAGGCGATCCAAGTAGTCAGTCTTAAAGGAAATCAGTCCCGAATATTCATTGTAAGGACTGATGCTGAAGCTGAAATTCCATGACTTTGTCCCCTGATGTGAAGAACTGACTCATTGGTAAAGACCCTGATGCTTGGAAAGATTGAAGGCAGAAGGAGAAGGGGACAACAGAGGATGAGATGGCTG
>SJYV01047165.1:72795-87670 GCA_006410875.1 Neotragus pygmaeus
GCTTTTAGTCTTAATTAGCATTTTCTCCATAAATATCTTACATGTCCAATCCCATTGTGGCATCTGCTTCATGGAGGACATAAGCTGTCATCCCTATATTATGGTGTTCTTGGGTTTAAGATTTTTCATATGACCTTATTATTTTCACATTCATACTTTTAGTTGGAATTACAGTCATTCATTGTGGACACTTGCTGTTTGGAGAAATGCTTTATTGAAGATTTCTGTGAAGTGTTCACCTGTTTTATAGCATGTACCTAAACCAGAGTTTGTCAGTGTCGCCACTAATGAAATTTTTGGATATCTCTTTGTTTTGACAGCTGTCTTATTCATTGTACGAAGTTCAGCAGCATCTGTGGCCCTTCTACCCACAAGCTGTCAGTAGTGCTATCTTCTATGCTGCAGACATTGTCAGATGTCTCCACACGTTGCCAGTGGCCTTTCATAGGCAAAATCATTCCCAGATGTAGAAATACAATATCTGATAGAATCAATTATACCCTAGGAAACAGGCGAAGATTTGATCATTACAGCTGAAACAGTAGGAAAGGTTTTTAGGAGATGGCACGGAGACAGATTTTGAAGAAGGGCAAGGATTTCCTTACCTTCTAGGCAGTTTTAATTGCATGACTTAAAACATAATAGCAGAAATAAAAGCACATAAAAGAAAACTCTTTCCAAGGAGACTGTCTTGATATAATCAGAAGAGATGTCCTTTACTGGCAGTGGGACAGCAATAGATATGTAACTTCTCCAATAGTAATATTCCGTAAGGTAAAAGCTATATTTCTTGTTTAATTCCCTTTATTCTATCAGTTGTTAGCTAAATGCTGTGTGTGGCCTCATCATGTGACTTCTGTGTATCTTTTCTCCATTGTAGTGCAGCCTACTAAACCCATGAACTTTGTGTCACCATAAAATTTCCTTACGTGAAGCTCCTACTCCCAGCTCTTTCCTACATTTTATTATTTCAGTCTCTTTATTGCTGTTCTGTATTTTGTGTGACATTATTCTCATACTTTTCTTTAGTTCTTTAGACATGTTTTTTTTTTTCATTTATTTGAACATATCTATAATATTTGATTGAAATCTTTGTCTGCTAAGTCCAATATTAGGGCTTGAGGTAGCTTCTGCTGACTTCTTTTGTCTATAAATGGGTCAAAATTTAAAATTTCTTTTATGCCTTATAATTATTTTTGTTAAAAAGTAGAAGTTTAACATAATGTGATACCTCTGAAAATTATACTCCTGCCCACCCCCGTTTGTTGCTATTGTTATAGTTGTTTATATTGTTCTATATCTGTTCAGTGACATTCATGAACCAAGTCTGTAAAGTTAAGATCTAATTCTCTTAAAATCTGTACTAATGCCCCTTCTTTATTCTAGATATTGTTAATTTATGTTCTCTCTCCCTCTTATCCTTCTCTCTCATCAGTTTTGCTGGAAGTTTATAAGCATATGAGTGTTTTCAAAGAGAACTTTCTTGAGTGTTTTTCCCATGTGTGATCTCAAACCTCAGAACAGTTTTAAGGAGGGATCCAGTTTTAAGGTGGGTTCTAAGTTTTAAAATGGGTCCGTCCTTAATCTGGAAACTGGGCCCAGATGACCCGTGGTGATAGTGGCAGCTACAGCTGAAACAGTAATGGTGACAGTGACTGCAGCCATGAGAGGGAGAAATGATGTTGCATTTTTAATTTCCCAAACTCCACTTTTCCATTATTGTTATATTAGAAAGTAATTGATTTTTATATATTGCAACCTTGTGTCCTGCAACTTTGCTATAATTGCTCATTAATATCAGGATATTATTGTTCATTCTTTCAGATTGCCTTCATAGATGATCGTGTCATTTGCAGACAAAGACAGGTTTAAGTCTTACTTCCTGATCTGCATACCCTTTCTTTCCTTACTGCATTAGCAAGGACGTCTGATGCAGTGTTGAGAAGAAGTGGTGATAGGGAACATCCTTGCCGAGTATCTGATCTCAGAGGGAGCACTTAGTTTCTCGCCATTAAGTGTGACACTAACTGTAGGTTTGCTGTAATGCTTATTAAGAATGTTCCCCCATATACCTAGTTTACAGAAAGTTTTTATTATGAATGAGTATTGGATTTTGTCAGATACTTTATCAATCTATTGATTTGATCATGCAGTTTTTTTTAATAGTGGTTATTTTGTTTGATTTACCAATGTTGAACCAGCCTTGAATACTTGGGATAAAGCCTGCTTGGCTGGATTATCTTTTAAAATGTTTTTTAGATCTGATTTGCTAACATTTGTTGAACATTTTTGTGTCTATGTTCATAAACAATACTGATTAGTAGTTTTCTTATAATGCCTTTTATCTGGTACTGATATTTAGGTTAATTTCCTATAATGAGTTATGACTACTTCTGCTTCTGTCTCCTGAAAAAGATGGTAGGAAATTGACATAACCCCTTTCTTAAATGTTTGGTAGCATTCACCAGTGAACTCACGACTCACTTGGGCCTGGTAATTTCTTTTGTGGAAGTTATTAACTATTGATTCATTTTCTTTTGTAGATATAGGCCTATTCACATTGTTTGTTTCTTCTTGTGTGTGTTTCAAAAGATTGTGTTTTTCAGAGAACTGGTCCATTTCATCTAAGTTATAAAATATGTGGACACAAGGGTTGTTCATAGTACTCCCTTATTGTCCTTTTAATTTTTGTGGGATATATGGTCATGTTCCTACTTTCTTTTCTTATATTAGTACTTAATCCTTGATTTTTAAAAAGGGGCCCTGAATTTTTATTTTTCACTGGACTCAGCAAATTATGTGTTAATCCTTAACTCTTAAGGGTGTACATAGTTTGGAAATTTATACTTCAATAATCTAGTATATCATTTGCCTACCTTTAGATGATTACTTTTGGCTTTGTGCTGAGTTTTATTTTGGACAGGGAGAGAATTAAAGGTAAAATTACAGAAATATCAAGAATATGTGTTTGATTTTCTGTTCAACTATTTGCATTAACAATTTATATGCCAAATACTTAAAAAAAATTTCTTCTGACATTTTGTCCTAGAAATGTTTTCAGGAGAAAATGACCTTTCACAAATTAGGAAACAGCTTCATTTCCAATAACCTGCTAAGTCATATTATCTGAAAGCTCCATTATCTGAAACAACCTTGATCTCATTCTCCTCCTATTGAAGCTTTTCCCAGAAAGAAAACTATTCTTCACTCCTGAAATGTAGCCAGTTCACCAAGTCTTACCAGTTTTGTCTTCTAAACAATTTAGCAAATGACTCACTTCCCTCCATTTCCACTTCTATAATCAGATTCTGTGTACTTCAGTTCCATTCTACCAGACCTTTCTTTCTTGACACTGTGCCAGGCTGCTCTTAAAATTAGTAATCATATTGTATCAGTTCAGTTCAGTTCAGTTCAGTCACTCAGTCGTGTCCGACTCTTTGCGACCCTATGAACCACACCATGCCAGGTCTCCCTGTCCATCACCAACTCCTGGAATTCATCCAAACCCATGTCCATCGAGTTGATGATGCCATCCAACCATCTTGTCCTCTGTTATCCCCTTCTCCCCCTGCCCTCAATCTTTCCCAGCATCAGGGTCTTTTCCAATGAATCAGCTCTTCACATCAGATGGCCAAATTATTGGAGTATCAGCTTCAGCATCAGTCCTTCCAATGAACACCCAGGACTGATCTCCTTTAGGATGGACTGGTTGGATCTCCTTTCAATCCAAGACTCTAAAGAGTCTTCTCCAACATCACAGTTCCAAAGTATCAATTCTTCAGTGTTCAGCTTTCTTCACTGTCCAACTCTCACATCCATACATGACCACTGCAAAAACCATAACCTTGACTAGACGGACCTCTGTTGGCAAAGTAATGTCTCTGCTTTTTAATATGCTATCTAGGTTGGTCATAACTTTCCTTCCAAGGAGTAAGTGACTTTTAATTTCATGGCTGCAATCACCATCTAAACATATTAGGTAATCATTTTCTTACAGGTAGAGGCTGTCTTCTCTATATGCATCTCCAGCACCTAGAACAGGACTTGACATATGCTAGACTTAAAACTTATTGGCTGAAAGAATTAATGAATGAACCCAAGAAGCTAAATTGATAAAACTAGTTTAGATTATAAGTGCGTTTGTAGCCATTCAGTAACTTAGTATGGATAAGGAAAGATAGTCACTTTCTGATGGAGAATCCTGATAAACACTACCTTAGCCAAATGACTAAGGTTAACATCCCTAATGAAGATCAAGATTAACAAGCCTAATGATGTGAATTTGAAACAATGTATACCTTACATATTAGGATGAGAAAGCACTCCATCTCTGAGGTCTTTTTTCTTAAAACCAATAACTACAAGCTTATCATGAGAAAAACATTGGACAAATCCCAACGAAGGAACATTTTATAAAATATGTGACTAGTCCTCCTCAAAACTGTCAAAGTTATAAAAAAATGAAAATCTGAAAAATGTCATAGTATGGAAAATGCTAAAGAGACATAACAACTACATGCAGGGAATCTTCAATTGGATCTTGAAACAGTAAAAGATATTAGGGAAAAAATACTGATGAAATATACACAAGTCTGAGATTCAGGTGGAAGTAGTTTATCAAAGTCTGGTTCTTAGTTTTGACAAATGTGCTTTCTTTCATTTCTTTGAGTATAAGATGTTAACATTAGGGAAGTTTGTAAAGGCTATATTTAAACTCTATACTATCTGTGGCTTTTCTGTAATTTTGTAGGTATACCAATATAAATGTTGATACACAAAATATAAGGATGAATGCCACAATTGAAAATACTAACAAGTGAATAGAGTTTCCAGTTAATGGTTAGTTAAACACGGTATAAAAATTTATATCAACACTATTAATCTACATATTTTAATTGAAAACAAATGTACATTCATTAGTCAGTCTTTTGATGTCAGGAAAAGGCTTGCCCTACAAGTTGATTGCCTCATGTGTTGGTACATTAGTCAGTATGAACATAGGGCTTAATTTTAATTCAATAAGTGAGTTTTATTAAGGTCAAAAAAGATATCTCCTTCTAAGAACTTTTTTTTAACCATAATCGATTATTATTAATAGGACAGTGATTGTATTAAAGACCTTTATCTGCAGTACCCAGCCTACTATGTGAGAAATCATGAGATGTTAAATTTCTGTGAAAGCTGTGGATTTGTTTTGCATTCCTCAACAATGAGGAGATCTCTAGAGGAAGGTGCAAGACCCTTCAAAGAGCTATGTAGTGTCAGGCCATGTCAGCTTTGTCTGTATTAAGTGTCTGACAACATTCTGAGTGGTTGTGCTGAGAACAAGTGGTAGGAGCCATCAAAAGTTAACAAAGTCAAAGTCACGCAGTCGTGTCCGACGCTTTGTGACCTCATGGGTTATACAGTCCATGGAATTCTCCAGCCCAGAATACTGCAATGGGTAGCGTTTCCCTTCTCTGGGGGATCTTCCCAACCCAGGGATTGAACCCAGGTCTCCTGCATTGCAGGCAGATCCTTTACCAACTGAGCCACAGGGAAGCTCCAAAAGTCAACAAGATTATAGTTTATTTTTGTTGTTGTTTAGTCCCTAAATTGTGTCTGACTGTTTGAGACCCCATGGAAGATAGCCCACCAGGCTCCTCTGACCATGGGATTTCCAGGGTAAGAATGCTGGAGTGGGTTGTCATTTCCTTCTCCAGAAGTTTATTTTATGATTGGATATTCAACTATTCATTAATTTTACCAAAAACTTGAATTTTTAAAAAATCAAGATCTTTGTAATTCTTTATAGGCTATTTGAATATCACATAAAATAGGCAAGAAGTGCTTTTTGGAAAGATGTCTAAGTGCACTATAGAATTACTGGTTGGTGACCATACCGTGGGATTGGGCAGTCAGATCTCTATTAATTTAGCTCTGAGTGTTTTATAGACGATAATAAAAATTAGTGAGTTTTCACACTACTTTGTACTTAATCTTCATGTGACTGTGGTGTAGTCTTTCTCAGAAGTGAAAAAGCAGTTTTCGAGAGGAACTATATCACTGAGAAAATACATTATATCCTAAGAGGAATTAAAACGCAGAACTGAAAATAATATCTGAAACTAGAATGGATAGGATTAGATTACAAAAGAGAGTGCAGTGTTTATTCTTAATTATTTAATTTTCTTATAGAAATACTGCTCTCCATTGAACTCATCACCAAATTGATGAGACATTTGAATATGCAGAATATAAATTTGATCTCTCAGACTTAGATGAGTATCCCCAGTAGATGATAAATTTATTTCTAGTTGCCATAAATTTCAGGTCTAAGAGATAAGGAAATACAATACCATAAAAGTAGGTTCGGTGTTACATTCTAAACACCTTCACTATTTATTATTGAGCTGATTTGTAAAGATAGCCAAAGTCAATAAAGCATTGCTATGTATCTTATCTATTAGGGCTATAAAATATTTGTATGCTTTCGTAAATGTTAATGAAAGAGACTAGGTAAGCAAATGTCACTGGCTGCAAATTAGAGTTTGGAAAGACAGGAATATGTAGCACAGTAGTTTAAATCATAAATTTTCTTGATCTTTACCCTTTGAATAAAGGATAAGGCCACCTTGATGTAGCTGAAGTCTTCAGTAAGGAAAAGGAGTCAGGTCTCTTGTTTGCAGGCACACTTCTAACTTTAATGGTAATATTTTTGAAGAATTGTATCAGAAAGTAGCAGATGGTATTGTGAACCTCAGTGAACAAAACGGTAATGACACAAAAGACAGCCATTAATTAGGTATGAATTACTGTGTTTTAAAGTGCTGGCTGTGGAAGGAGAAATGCCACCTTTGAATGAATAGTTTCCTCGGTCTGACCTGACCTCCTCCCACTTAGATGGGAAGGTGATAAATCATAAAGTGCAGCAACAGCAGGGATCCTCATTAATAGCCACATCCCAGTCATCTGGCAGTCACCGCGAGTGCCAGTGACACGCACAGAGGTTTTCCTTCCTGGCTGAAAGGATGTGAATTTTCTATGAGAATCTGTTAGAAGTGAATGGGATGTGGAATTCTCTGGGTTGTGCATCTGAGCACTTTATCTACTAGACAAGGTAGAAATTCTTAGAATGTGCTGTATCAACACACGAAGGCATTATCACAGTGATTTGAATTGAAAATTTTCTAATGAGTAGGTTATTCTTGAAACAAAAAAATGAGTATTCAATTTCTCTTTAATGAAAATAAAATTGAAGCAATGAGCAAAGTATTTGATTTTTTACTAATCACCTGAAAGAGGAATCACATTTTTAAATGACAACTTAAAACAGCAACTGGATTTAGTTGTTTCCCCTCTCTCAGCCTAATTGTTACAGAAACAATTGAATCTGATCATTTCTTTTAAAAATTTGTTTCTCAAGTTTTCTTAAGTTCAGTCATTCTGGTACTGCCTCTGAGTTTGACAGCTTTTACTGAAAACCATAACCAGATGACAAGTAAGAAGCAGTGAGGTTTACTTTTGATTTTACAAGTTTTCAGTACTCCCAAAGTTAAAAGTTAAAGACTTGCTTGAAGGAATAGAAAGAGTTTGAATTTAAGAAGCCTGAGTGTAAGCCCCAGATTAAGCCTTGTGTGACTTGGGACACATTACTTATCCTTGAGACTTAGCACTCACATCTATAAAGTAAAAATTAGCATGCCAACATTATCTAGCATAAGGATTTTGGGGTGAGTACCATATTAAAAAATGTATACATGTGAGCTTTGGAAATAGTAAACTTATATATAGTTTAGAAGTAATATGAGAACTTTCTTCAACTATATTCTTTGTTTCTGTCATCAATATAGTTATTAAAAGTTGATTTAAATAGAACACTGTATACCTTTGCCTTTCATTTTCCTTTTGCCTTCCTAGAGGTGTTAGCTTTATAGTTTAAAAATATTTATTATCTCAGATTTACTTTAACCAGTGAATACTCAAGTTTTCATTTATCTATCCAGTATTTTATCTGTTATAAAGATAAGAATACAACATTAGATGAGATCAAGTACATTCAGGGTGGTGTGGTCATAGACAAAGATAATATAATATTAGATAGACAACTTGATTGAACAATTGCTCATGAGTTTATTTCCAGTGTTCATTATATATATATACACACACACATATATACTCCAGTGTTCTTGCCTGGAGAATCTCAGGGATGGGGGAGCCTGGTGGGCTTGCGTCTATGAGGTCGCACAGAGTCGGACATGACTGAAGCATCTTAGCAGCAGCAGCAGCACACACATATACACACACACACAAACACATATGTATATAATATATAGCATATCTATCCCTGCAAAATTTATCATTAAGTGTTTTAATATTTTAGATACCGAGGATGGGCACAGGATAAAGAATGAACATTCACTCAGAAGTTGGTATCACATGAATGCTTTAGATGAAGAGACATTTGGATTCCCTTTGTATCTATTAAGCAGGGACCAACTTTCCTGCTAGAGATTCATTAAAATAGTCTTTCTTATAAAAATATTGAATCCCTATGTTGTATACCTGAATAAGGCAACTATAATTTTGGGTCTTCCCAGGGGGCACTAACGGGAAAGAATCTGCCTGCCAGTGCAGTATATATGAGAGCCATGGGTTTGATCGTGGGATCGGGAAGATTCCCCTGAAGCAGGAAATGGCAGCCCAATCTAGTATTCTTGGTGGCAGAATCCCCGGACAGAAGGACCTGGAGGGCTACAGTTTATGGGGTTGCAAAGAGTTAGACATGACTGAGCATATGAGCACATACTTCAGTTTAAAAAAAAAAAATTTTCCTATGTGAGTGCAAAGCACGGTGATGTTATAGTCATATATTTTATAAATCAGGGGGGAAAACTATAATAAACTTAGACACCTAGCAGATTTCCTCAGACACAAAGGCAACCACTCCTGCTATTCTGCTCTAATTATTAACAGCATCTGTCTGTTTGGACAATGGATTATATAGTCATTTACATAATAGGTACTTAGCAAATGTTAATATTCTCTTCAGTATCCTAATTTGAATAATAATGTATATGCGCGCATGCATGCTCAGTCATGCCTGATTCTATGCGACCCCATGGACTGTAGCCCACCAGTCTACTCTCTCCATGGAATTCTCCAGACAAGAATACTGGAGTGGGTTGCCATTCCTTTCTCAAGAGGATCTTCCAACCCAGGGATCGAACCTGGATCTCCTGCATTGCAGGCAGATTCTTTACCGTCTGAGCCACCAGGGAAGCCTGATAATGTATATGGTCACCATTTAATAAATGGTAATTTATTATTATTTGTTTAAGCAACAGTATTATGGTAAAACTAAAGTCATTTATTTATTTATTCATTCATTCAATTATTTGAGTGCTTGCTGTAAAATTGTAGGGAATAAGATAAGTAAACTTCATGACCTCAGGGAATGTGTATTTTAGTGAAAAATCAGACTCTAGAGTAGTAAATAAATATACAGTATACTTCTAGGTACTGACACATACTTAACATAAGCGAAAGATAGGTAATTGAAAATAAAATGTTGTGGGAGAATGTAGGTACACTGAGATAGAGAAGACATCTTTCATAGGATGACACTGGTAAAACACCAAATGACCTGAGGGAGAGTGCCATGTAGATATCTTAAAGAAGAGTTTTTCCAGGAGAGAAAACACCTATCTTAAGTGTTCAGCCACAGACTTCCCTGATGGTCCAGGGGCTAAGACTCTGTGCTCCTATTCAGGGGGCCCAGGTTTCCTACACGCTGCAACTAGGACCTACTGCAGTCATATAGTGTTCAGCCATTGAGGTGGAAAAGACACTTGGCATATTTGACTAGCAACAAGACCAGCGTAGCTGGTACAAAGTGTGCAGAGAATGGATGCGGTTGGAGGGAGGTTGAGTGTCATGATAAAGGGTCTTAATTGTCTTCAAAATACACTGGGAAGTTACTGGAGGTGGACACAATCTCAATTTAGCTTCTAAAATGATCATCCTGTGTGCTCTGTGAAGAAAAGACTGCAGAGAAGTGTATCACATTCCTCAAATGCACATCATCAGGTATTGTCAGCTGCANTGTCTTCAAAATACACTGGGAAGTTACTGGAGGTGGACACAATCTCAATTTAGCTTCTAAAATGATCATCCTGTGTGCTCTGTGAAGAAAAGACTGCAGAGAAGTGTATCACATTCCTCAAATGCACATCATCAGGTATTGTCAGCTGCACACCTATCTCTCAGCTAATTGATCCTCATTTCACCCACCCACCATGGTTTCCAATTAATGTGAGCATGACCTAAGATTACATTTTCTCATGCCTCTCACCCTCCATTATAGGGCCTCACTGAGGTGTGAGATGCATAAGATCTTACTAGTTAGTGTCCATGCAAGTACAAGCTGGAATTATAAGGGAATTAACTCTAGAAGAGAGAATGTGCACAGGTTTTTTTCTCTCTTCCTCAGAATTGTCTTGAGTTAGAGTAGCTCTTGTGGTCTGTTAAACATTGTCTTGAAAGAGTGAGCAATGCATTATTCTTGGGGCCAATCCATGGGCAGCACTGTAGTGTACTCTGCTATTGGCTCAATTCTCTATCTCACCCATCATTTCCATTATTCTGTATCCTTTGGGAGTGCACTTCCTAACACAAGAGAAACATAAATCCTTTCCCTTCCTCTACTTTCTGGGGAAAGCAGGCTAAGATATGAAGAAGAGGACAAGTATAAAGACCAGTTGACAATATATTAAAGTCATCCAGGCAGGAGATGCTGGTGGACTTGGAATCCAGTGTTTGCTACTGTCTGGTAATCAAGAACGTGATTTAATTATATTTTTTTGATTTCGTCTTTCTTCATCACCATATTAGCTACCTGATATTTTATCCTTGCAAGAAACAAATACTGTTAGAGATGGTTTTATTTTGATCTTTACCCTCCTCCAGTGACTTTTTTCATTTTTATAACAATGTCATTCTAGTATTTGAAAGCCTTTGTCCTTCAGTTTATCACCATATTAAATTTTAATTCTTTTGTTTATGTTTCATGCTCTTCCATTAGTTGCCTCATTAAAACTATCCAAATTTATGTTCAGTTCAGTTCAGTTCAATCGCTCAGTCGTGTCCGACTCTTTGCGACCCCATGAATCGCAGCACGCCAGGCCTCCCTGTCCATCACCAACTCCTGGAGTTCACTCAGACTCACGTCCATCGAGTCAGTGATGCCATCCAGCCATCTCATCCTCTGTCGTCCCCTTCTCCTCCTGCCTTCAATCTTTTCCAGCATCAGGGTCTTTCCCAATGAGTCAGTTCTTCGCATCAGGTGGCCAAAGTATTGGAACTTCAGCTTTAGCATCAGTCCTTCCAGTGAATATTCAGGACTGATTTCCTTTAGGATTGACTGGTTTGATCTCCTTGCAGTCCAAAGAGAATTCTTGTAGAATTCTTCTGGAAGGCAGTAAATTTGGATTTCAATTTTTAATAAAAGAAAACTGTTCAATGTACTTTAAATCTGATTCTTCTTGGAAGTGTTTTACCTGAGCAAACCAGCACAACATTTGGTAGTATAAATGATATTCAGGATAACTGTCCATATATCATTACAGAGTATTGTTAAGAATGTACTGTAGATCTTGGTCTTGTCTTTGCTTATTTGCTTGCCTGCTTGCTTCTAAAACTAGTATAGAATATTTGGCCCTTCATGCTTCTACTTCTTTCTTGCATTGCACTAAGAAGAATGCAGTGAAAGAAATTCACATGACATATTATCTGTTTATAACCTTACTCTAGAATATGCTTGATCAGTTGTTACTCTTACAGAGCGTGGTTCCTCCTCACAAAACACCACTTTTGCTAAATGTCATCTAACCATTCACAACATATCTTTATCCATACATATTCTTATGTACTGTCTCACACTAAACTTTTCATGAGCTATGACAGAATACTTTCATGTTTCTATCTGCAACATCACCAAATTACATAATTTGACATGCCTCTCCTATCAACTCATCAGCCGTGTTCTCTGTGTGATTCTTCCTGAAAGTTTGCTGACAAAGGATTTCATTTAAGTTGTCACCTTTTTGTTTAATATGTATTATTTCAGTCATTTTCTTTGACCAGGGCAGAAGAAAGCTATATTCTTCTAATGATACAATTTCATTTCATTATTAAGTTAGAAATTTCAAGATATTTCAAAATGCTGTTTAATTTAGAACATTTCTATTAAGTGATAATTCATAACTCAATATTGCTGGAAAAGAGACAGAAGTTTGTCATTATTAACAGAATCTTTAGTTTTAAAATATTCACCATGAAGCCTGAAGGTACTGAAAAATAAACACATTGTTCCTAATATTTAGTGTGTACGTATTGATATGGGCAATCTTTGATACTGATACTGAGTACCTGTAATATTTTGAGGGCAGTTTAGGATTTGATCAATGCAAATCTCAAAATATAGAGTGCAGTTATGCTAGTTAGTAAGTGCTTTGTGGATTATAATTTAAATAATATTCTCAGTCATTCCATAGGTCAGTTTCTTATTAGATATGATTATATTGTCATTCTACCCTGAATAATGGAGTGGGTATTCAGGGTAATATCTTCTCCAGTAGATCTTCCCAACCCAGGAATTGAACCAGGGTCTTCTGCATTACAGGTGGATTTTCTTACCAGCTGAGCTACCAGGGAAGCCCATATCCCCTGCAAACTCCCAAATGACTGAAAAAGAATTTGTAATAGGAAAAGAAAAATCAGCATTGTCAGTTTCTTGTTCATTCATGTTTGCATACTTTGTCCTATCTTTAATTCGTATTCACACTTTCATGGCATATATTTATTTTGGGGAAATTGATTTATACTACTTTGGATTGTGTAATGGACTTCCCTGGGGACTCAGTGGTAAAGAATCTGCCTACCAAAGCAGGAGACATGGGTTCAGTTCCTGGGTCAGAAAGATCCTTTGGAGAAGGAGATAGCAACCCACTCCAGCATTCCCTGCCTGAGAAATCCCGTGGACAGAGGGGCCTCTTCTTTTATAGTTCATGGGGTTGCAAAAGAATCAGAAATGACTTGGTGACTAAGCAGCAAGATTATATAATATTTCAATCAATGTATAATGTACTAGGAAACTCCAATATGTTAAACAAGTGAAAATGTAAGAAAAAAATTAAATATGCCTTTGCTTGATCTAATTCTGACTTTCAGAATAGCATAGGTAGCCAGTGAACTAAGTATGGCACCAGTATTGATTGGTACGCCAAATATTAGCAATTCTTAATGTGTTCTTTATTTTATAGATAAAATATAATTTGACTAAAAATTAATAAAGTACCTGAGAACTTCTTGTAGATTCAGATAAAGCAAGTCTGCAGTGGAATCTGAGAGTCTGCATTTTTAACGAGCTGCTGGTAACTCAGGCTTCTGGTCCCTGGACCACTCTTGGAATAACAAGATTCTACAACATTTTAATGCATCTTTTCACAAACACCTTTAGGAAGCTTGCTTCCAATTTGAAGACAGCTATAGACAATAGGGTGTCATTTAAGGGTTTTGTAAGAGAAAATAAAATCAGGTTTATTTTAAGAACCGAATAGTGAATCAGGTTAGTAAGTTATTGCAGCTGTTCAGTCACTCAGTCGTGTCTGACTCTTTGCAACCCCGTGGACTGCAGCACACCAGGCTTCCCTGTCCTTCATCTCCCAGAGCTTGCTCAAACTTGTGTCCATTGAGTTAGTGATGCCATCCAACCATCTTGTCCTCTGTTGTCCCCTTTTCCTCTTGCCTTCAGTCTTTCCCAGCATTGGAGTTATCAAATTATTGCAGTAATCAGGTAAGAAGGGCTAACATTGTTAATGGAAATGAAAAATACTGGCTGTATCCTAAGGGAAAAGAAAATCTCAGGCATATGAATGACCAAACCCTGTTGATATTGGAATACCTTAAAATGTTGAGATGCTTTTCTGTCATCAGTGTAAAATAGAAATAGCAAATCTCCTTCTAGGTAAACAGGAAAATGTAAAGAACACAATGATACCTTTCATTTTTTAAAAGCATGAAATCCTCATTGATATTCCACATCTATTCGTTGTGCTTGATTTGGTAACTGTATATTTCAGTTATTTCAATATTTTGATCTGAAAATGAATCTAGAGAAATGTAGTATATAAAGATATTCCTTGTAATAGGTGTTTTTAGAAATGATATATTTATTAACTTACTGCACCACTGGATCACTGTTTTAAATTGCTCCTTCCCCTTATTTAGGGTATTAACCATTTCGGATTTTACACTTTCTTTGTAGGGAGTAACAGAACAGGAAGGGAATCGCTTCAATTAGAGAATGAAAGAAAATATGATAGCCTAGAAAAAAAAGTCAGTGAAAGGAAAGACTAGGAGATGGTAGGGGAGAAATGAATGAGGAGTTCAAGAGAGTTGAAATTGAGTATCTGATGATATTGGTAAGAACCTCGAGGTAAGAACTTCACAAATATGTATCCATTGCCTGCGGCATTCCTGGTAAAATGGCAGAGTATAGTCAACTGCAGCCTACATTTTCATTAGCAAGACAGTACCTATCATGTGATAGAATATCACACTGGGGTTCAAGATTAAAATAAACAATAATTCAGTGCCTTTAACAGGGATCTTAGAACCTCTGTCATCTAGCTATTGGTTGATGTATCATAGCTCTCATCCGAACTACAACAACCTTGTCAAGAAGTATTCCCCAAACCTCTGGTTTTCATTATAAGAGAGGCAGGATCAGTTCAGTTCAGTCGCTCAGTCGTGTCCAACTCTTTGCGACCCCATGAATTGCAGCACGCCAGGCCTCCCTGCTCATCACCATCTCTCGGAGTTCACTCAGACTCAT
>SJYV01047165.1:89161-124686 GCA_006410875.1 Neotragus pygmaeus
AAGTTTTTTGGTTATCAGAAAGAAAGGGCCATAAAATGTCAGCAGGCCTCATGGCCAGAAGGTGATGTAAAACCCCTAAGACCTTTTTTTATGTAAAGCACCTGATTTTGATAAAGGTCAGGACTGCTGACCCCTGGGTGACTCTGTATTCATCCCTATGTGTAACAAAAGGTATACAAGTAAACCTAAAAAATAAAGAAATGGGATCAGTTTCTGGAAAGACTGATTCCCCCATATCGTTCCCTCTTGCTCCTCGTTTTTCTGGCTGAATTAATGTGGGTACTCATCAAGCCTGCTAATTTTGCCCGGGCTTCTAAGATTGGACCGGGGAGGCCTCAGTGCCTCCTCTCCTTCGGGAGAACGGAAAGACGCCTGTGGCCTATGTAGGTGGTGATTGGTATTCCATGTAAACCAAGTTATTCAGCCTCTTTTTCTCTACTAATATTTCCTACTGCACTATCCATTTCTAATCTCTCTCTAAATTAGCTTTTTCTTACAACGCCGATTCCGTCCCCACCTTCGAATAACCCTGGATCCACTCTGGGAACTTGTAGGAAACATTGAAAAGCTTTAGACTCCATAGACTCCATGGACTTCCCAGGTGGCACTAGCAGTAAAGAACTTGCCTGCCAATGCAGGAGATGTAAGAGACTCAGGTTCAATCCCTGGGTGGGAAAATCTGGAGAAGGAAATGACAACCCACTTTAGCATTTTTGCCTGGAGAATCCCATGGACAGAGGAGCCTGGTGGGCTACAGTTCACGGGGTTGCTAAGAGTTGGACATCACTGAAGCGGCTTGGAGCACACTCACCCTAGACTCTAGAAGAGGGGGGTTCAAGCCTGTGTTCTCTAGAACTTAAAGGGCTAGAAGTGCCACCTGATAAGATCTGGGCTACATTCAAGCGGAACTGACCCACTGGCAAAGTTTAAAAATAGAAGTTGGATTTCTTAATGTTTCTGGAATTGAAGTAGGAATTCTTAGAAAGAGGCTGATGGGTATCTATGGCACAATTTTGCATCACCTGAGGACATCAGATCAAAACTGGGGGGGATCTAAAGGTTGAAAGGTCGGTGGGCCCAGGTCTGGGTAAGGGAGTCAACATTTCCTTGGTGATTTCTGTGGCCAGAATTACATCCTGGGAGAAAACTCAAATACCAAACCATCAAAAAGCTGATAGGAATCAGGAATAAGAAGTTCTTTCCCCCCATGGCTATGCCTCATATCATACAAACACTCTGTTCTCTGCTACTGATTTAAGAGCAACTGCCTCCCAGCTATTCACTGCTGAAAACCGCATGGGGGAAAATCGCCACTTTGAAAAGTCCCTGGAGAGTAACCTGCTAATGGGGATGTATTGGACTCAGAAGTTGAAACTGACAGAGGAGACTCTGGTTCACCGAAGAAGGGAGAGCAGGGAGAAGCCCTCAAATCACATATTTAGGCTTTCTTCTGCTCTGGGGTCATAAATAACATGGTCTCACACACTGAGGAGAGACCCCACCATGTCCATAGCACTCTAGAGAATGTGCTATGCCTGTGAGGAGCTCTCGTGTGAAGCTTCAGCCAACGATGGATGGAAGATACGTCTCTCCCGTGGCCAGCTGCCCTCCACGTATTCACAGTGGAGTAACTCCGGAGGAAGGCCTGCAGAGGCATCTTCCTTCCAGGAGCGCCTCCACCCCACCTGTGCTCTGTAAGGATGCTTATACACTGCCGTTATTCTCGCTCTTTAAGCAGAAATCTGCTTGGTGTTTGGTTTTTGAAATAATGTGGTAATTGAAATATGTTTACAAAATGATGAGCAAAGTCCAGGTATACTTGGGAAGAACACCACAAGATTAAAAAGTCTAATTTTGTCGTATAAATTATATAAACACAAAACTTTATGATGATGCTATATTTAAGAAGACACTACCCTTAGGTAACTGGCATGGCTTCCTCGGTTGGTACCTACAAATACCTTCATCCTTTCCTTTCTTCAGTGAACACTTATTAAACATCTGCTTGTGCAAGGCACTTGCAGTGTTAGGGAGAAATTAAAAAAATTTTTTTCTTTGCTTTTTTCTTTTTTTAATGTTTACTTTAGTGTAGTTTACAATACTGTATTGGTTTTGCAATACATCGACATGAATCCACCACAGGTGTATACGAGCTCCAAATCCTGAATCCCCCTCCCATCTCCCACCCCGCATCGTCTCTCTGGATCATCCCCATGCACCAGCCCCAAGCATCCTGCATCCTGCATCGAACATAGACCAGCACCTTGTTTCTTACATGATAGTATACATACTTCAGTGCCATTCTCCCAAATCACCCCACCCTCTCCCTCTCCCTCAGAGGCCAAAAGTCCATTCTATACATCTATGTCTCTTTTGTTGTCTCACATATAGGGTCATCATTACTATCTTTTTATAGATTTTTAAAGAAGAGACATACAGGATAAAGTCATTCATGAAGGACACCTAGCAAATAATTATTGAACATACAGTTTGAACCAAATTATGAATCTAATTGGGCTTCCCTGGTGGCTCAGTTGGTAGAGAATCTGCCTGTGATGAAGTAGACCCAGGTTCAATCCCTGGGTCAGGAATATCCCCTGGAGAAGGAAATGGCAGATTACTCCAGTATTCTTGCCTGGAGAATCCCATGGACAGAGATGCCTGGCAGGCTACAATCCATGGGATCAGACACGACTGAGCAACTAAACCACTATGTGAATCTAAACCTAGCACTCTTGATAATTAAGGTTCAGAAAAAGTGAGATAGCTTTATAGTAGAAGTCATGCAAATATTTTTAGATGTTCAAGTAAATGTAATATGGATGTTCACATCTATTTCATGCACATATATGAACATGGAAAAATAAAATATCACCGCATATACAAATAAAAGTCTATATCAAATGCATAAAGTAGATTATTTTAGAATCTAATTAACCACATAATATTCAGTCATTAAAAAGGCAAATAATTTTCCATTTTTATGGCCCTATTGATATTTTGCTTTCCAATCTGGGTTCTAAACTAATGGAAAATGGTAGAATAATACAGTATGAATCTTAGTAAATTCAGTACCATTCAGAGCCAAACAAGCTAAACCTTTCATAACTTTAATAACAAAAATGTTTTAAAGAACAATATATCTGAAAATGTTTGATACAAGTTTTTAATCATAGAAAATGTGTGTGATGTTTAAGCAACCTCAGTTCTTATATACAGTTTCTGTTAAGAACATTTCAAATTTAAGAATACAAATATAATCTTGTTAATCCTGTTTCATTACATGTGTAATCAAGTTAACAAGTGTTACCAAAGCATCCTGGGAATTAGAAAGTAGGATTTATTTTAAATTAATCCTTCTACAGGTTAAAACTTCAGCATTTTTTCAAATAAAAGTAAGAAAGATTGAAATTAAAACTTAAAGCATGTTTTTCGTTGAATCATATTTGAGTAGGATTTTAAATTTTGCAAAAAAAGTATTGATGAGCTAAATGGCTTTTCTACTATTCTTCGTTCTTAATTTTGAGAAGTTTCTTTAATTTATTCATTGTCCTTGTCCTAGGCCCTATAGTGAACAGTTGTATTTAGAAATTTTAAAAAATTTTGTTTCCGTGATTTGGTCTGGGAGGAACATCTCAACATTTCCTTTTTTGATTACTGCATTTACAGCTTACGCAGCAGGCTTGATCAGTAGTTTTTAGCTGTTATGTGTACCTATGCATATGTATATCCTTATGTTCATGCACTGATTTGGGTATTCAGATATACACACACACACACACACACACACACACACACACACACATATAGGTATATAAGAAAGAAGAGAACTGTTTTTCTGTAACATGTTTTTCCTTTTTAAAAACTTAGCTTCCTTAAATGTTCACAATAAATTGAAAACCACATTTAATATACCAAGTATCAAAATATCAAAACAGGCTTAAATAATGCATTGCTAGAATTCCCAGGTGGTTCAGTGGTAAGGAATCCACCTGCAATGCAGGAAACTCAGGTTCAGTCCCTGGGTCAGGAAGATCCCTGGAGAAGGAAATGGCAACCCACTGCAGTATTCTTGCATGGAAAATCCCATGGACAGAGGAGCCTGCTGGGCTACAGTCCATGAGGTCACAAAGAGTTGAACATGATTAAGTGACTAAAAAATAGCAATACATTGCTATGGTGAGGAAAAATATATACATACATATGTGTATATATTGTTACCCATTTTTTCCTTAGTTAAATTTTGCCTAGATTTTGATCCATACTAATATTCCGTGTGACCTGTTGTAAACAGTCAAATTAGTAGAGGGAAGCTGTCCATGCCAGAGAATAAGATCAGGGGAGTGTTACTTGAAATTGTTTAATAAAAAGATGTGTCTGCTGCATGTACCAAAAATGGAGCCATCCTGGCTTGATTGCAGGGATACTGTGCACTCTATAGAATTCTGTACTAGAAATTATTATAGTTTGGCTCTAGAACTTTCAAATCGTGGTGCTAGAAAAAACTCTATGAGTCCCTTGGACTGAAAGGATATCAAACCAGTCAATCCTAAATGAAATCAACCCTGAATATTCATTGGAAGGACTGATGCTGCAGCTCCAATACTTAGGCCACATAATGCAAAGAGCCCAATCATTGGAAAAGACCCTGATGCTGGGAAAAATTGAGGGGAAATGGAGAATGGGGCAGCAGAGGATGAGATGGTTAGATAGCATCACCAACTCAATGGACATGAGCTTGAGTAAACTCTGGGAGATAGTGAAGGATAGGGAAATCTGGCTTGCTGAAGTTCATGCAGTTGCAAAGAGTCAGACAAAACTTAGTGACTGAACAACAACAAATTATCCAGTATATCATTTCATTTACTTATTTATTGGTTTATTTTTCTATCTCCTCAATAGAACCAAGCTCTATAATACCAAGGCCTTTTTTCTTTTCTTCATTGCCCTGTGCAGCATACTTTGAACAATGCCTAAAACCTAGTAGGTAATCAGTAAATATTTGTTGAAAGAATGAATGAATTTATTTCAAAAAGATAATTATTGGGGATGGAAAATACACAGGTTTTATTTCTGCATTTATTTTTGTACACAATCAAAACTCTTACCATGATGTTTTGGACAGGTGATAAAAATAACAATTGTATGGATATTAGAAGGGAAGTTTGGCATATGTAAGACATTTTAAAGACATATGTTTGTTTCTTCAGACCAGTATTTTAAATTCAGATTATCTGTATATCCAAATACCAAATGAATAGCAACTTCAAGTTTTCAAAGTCTTAAGAAAAAAAGCACATCGACATGATTAACATAAAAAAATAAAAGAAGCAAAGAGAGAGTAATGTACTACTTAGAAATGTAAACTGGCAAGAAAGCAAATTAATTCTGTGACCTCAGGTAAATTACAGACTTTTTGCATCAAGTCTTTCACATTTTAAAAGTGAAAATGATGAAATAGATTACTTCTTGGATCCCTTATAGCTCAAAGATCTTTCATTAATGTATATGGCATATAAATGTGTTTTATTTAAGGCATATGAAGTTTTTACCATTTCACACAGTTTTATCAAAAAATGCTTATTGATACAAACTGAGAATGGAGAAGGCGATGGCACTCCACTCCAGTACTCTTGCCTGGAAAATCCCATGGATGGAGGAGCCTGGTAGGCTGCAGTTCATGAGGTCGCTAATAGTCGGACACAACAGTGACTTCACTTTCACTTTTCAGCTTCAAGCAATGGAGAAGGAAACAGCAACCCACTTCAGTCAGTGTTCTTGCCTGGAGAATCCCAGGGACAGGGGAGCCTGGTGGGCTGTCATCTATGGGGTTGCACAGTTGGACATGACTGAAGCAACTTGGCAGCAGCAGCAACAGCAGCAGCATGAACTGAGAATCATGAACAAAATCTATGAAGACAGGCATAGTATATGACCCCAATGAGTTTACAGTTTGACTAAGAAGACAAAGTAGTATGAAGGAAAAAATGCAAATGAACCTGATCAATGGTATGATGAGAGTATATGATGCCATGGTGTGTGCCCTCTGGGGGAGGACCTGACTGGGTTGTGAGAGACAAATATGACTTTTTTGAAACAAAATGTAGATTAAGCCATTAGTGTAAGTAAGAGGACAAACTAACCAGGCAAAGAAGATGGGCAACTTTTTGAAGCTGGGAAGAATTAAGGAATAATATTAAGGAATCTTAGAGGTAAAAGATAATAAGAGTTAAGTATATTCGGAGCACAGAGAACAAAAGAGAGACTCCAAATGAAATGGAAACGGTAGAGTGGGGCAAGGTAGTAGAAAGTCTGAAACAGCACATGAATTTTGAGTTTTGACCAAAGGCCATTGTGGAATGATTGAAGAATTTAAAATAAAAATGTAAAAATCAGTTTTCCAGTTAAAGATCACTGGGGCGGTAACTTGGAGAATGAATTAAAGAGGAAGAAGACTCAGGGTTTAAAAAGGTTTCACTGACTCTCAGTAATCAACATGAGAGATGCCCATGGCTGCTTTAGGACAGGAAGTATAAATGGAGTCTGTTGTTCAGTAGCTCAGTTGTGTCCAATTCTTTGCGACCCCATGGACTGCAGCACATCAGGCTTCCCTATCCTTCACCATCTCCCAGAGTTTGCTCACACTCGTGTCCATTGATTCGGTGATGCCATCCAACCATCTCATCCTCTGTCATCCCCCTCTCCTCCTGCCTTCAGTCTTTCCCAGCATCAGGGTCTGTTCTAAGGAGTCAGCTCTTCACATCAGGTGGCCCAAGTATTGGAGCTTCAGCTTCAGCATCAGCATCAGTGAATATTCAGGATTGATTTCCTTTAGGATTGACTGATTTGATCTCCTTGCTGTCCAAGGAACTCTCAATAATCTTCTCCAGCACCACAGTTTGAAGGCATCAATTCTTTGACACACACACAGCCTTTTTTATTGTCCAGCTCTCACATCCATACATGACTACTGGTAAAACCACAGCTTTGACTATATGGACCTGTAAGGTTCTTTAGGGTTATTTGAGGAAAAATGTATTTGGGGGATGAGGTTTGTTTTGTTTTGTACATGTGAATTATAGAAGTAGAAAGTGGAGTGAGGTGCCATTTCCTTCTCTAGTGGATGTTCCCGACCCAGGGATCTAACCCGGGTCTCTTGTACTGCAGGCAAATTCTTTACCAATGAGCCATTTGGGAGGGAATCTTGCTAATTTAGGTTTTATATAGGTAACCAAAAGGCTTACCTTTTCTTGAAAATGAAAGATGTGACCCTTGGCTGTGTATGAACTTTAGAAAGAACACATTGGCACTCATACAAAGATAATATGTTTGTACAGGAAAAAATAAAGTCCAGCTCTTCTTTGTGCAGTAACAGTTACAAAATTCCTCAATGACTGTAAAGTGATGTTTGTCGACATTTCTTTGATATCCTTTTTGCTTGCAATCATTTCCCCATTTCAACATTGGTGTCTATGTTTAAAGCCTATTGAGACAAAAAAGAAAATTTACAATCAAATCCAGTTTTATATGTCCAAACTTACTTTGTCTTAAATTATTTGAACAAAAATAGGACCAAACTATGCCTCTGAACATGTTGTTTTGTTTTCTGTGTTTTTAAGTTTGCTTTAGAGCTTTATAAATTACTCTTTAAGAGGATTCTAATTGTGTGAAGATTTCTTAAGTTTTCTGCATATTTTAAAATTTAATTTTTATTTTATATTGGAGTATAGTTGATTTATAGTGTTCTGTTTCAGGTGAATAGCAAAGTGACTCAGTAGTATATATACATATATCCATTCTTTTCAGATTTTTTCCCCATATACGATATTACAGAATATTGAGTAGAGTTCTTGTGCTAAAAGTAGGTCCTTGTTGATTATTTTATATGTAATAACGTGTGAATGTTAATCTCAAACTCCTAATTTATCCCTCCTTCCTACCTTTTACCTTGGGTAACCGTTATTTTGTTTCTGAAGTCTGTGAGTGTATTTCTGTTGTGTAAATAAGTTCATTTCCATCATCATTTTTAGATTCCACATAGAAGTGATACCATGTGATATTTGTCTTTCTGTGACTTATTTCACATGGTGAGATAATCTCTAGGTTCATTCACATTACTGCAAATGTCATTTCTTACTTTTTGTGACTAATACTCTGTTGTATATATATATGCCAGTTCTCTGCTGATAGACATTTAGGTTCCTTCCAATTCTTGGCTATTGTAAATAGTGCTGCACTGAACACTGGGGTGTATGCATCTTTTTGAATTGCAGGTTTTCTCAGGATATTTGCCAAGGAGTGGGATTTCTGAATCTTACAGTCGCTCTATTTTTAGTGTTTTAAGGAACCTCCATTCTGTTCTTCACAGTGGCTGTACCAATTTACATTCCATCAACACTGTAAAGGGTTCCCACTTTTCTCCATACCCCCTCTAGCATTTATTGTTTGTAGACTTTAGGATGATGGCCATTCATCCTAATGAATGTGTGATGATGTGTGAGGTGATATCTCACTGTAGTTTGATTTGCATTTCTCTAATAATTAGCAAAGTTGAGGATATTTTCATGTATTCTTTGGCCATCTATATGTCTTCTTCAGAGAAATGACTATTCAGATCTTCTATCCATTTTTTTGATTTTTTTTTTATACTTAAGCTGTATGAGCCATTTGTGTATTTTGTAAAGTAATCCCTTGTCAGTTGCTTCCTTTGCAAGTATTTTCTATCATTCTGTGGGCTGTCTTTTAATTTTCTTTATGGTTTTCTTTGCTGTGCGAGAACTTTTAATTAGATCCCATTTATTTTTGTTTTTATTTTCATTACCCTATGAATTGGATATTACTGCAATTTATGTCAGTGTTCTGTCAATGTTTAACGTGAAGATTTCTTACTAGCTAATTCTTTAGTCAATTTCTTATCCTCAATAGGGTTTGGAAAAATTGTGAATACTTAACACAATTGTACCCATTGCTTCATAGTAGACCCTAGCTTGAATGTACTAGCAACTAGTTCCACACAACATGATCTTTTAATTATCTATAAAAACTATAGAATGTGCCAGTGTTCAAACTGAAGATATTTTAATAGGTCAATATGAATGTGAAAATATTCTTAATAATTTATCAGATTAGATATAGTAAACAAAACAACCATTGTTCAAATTGTATATACATATATACTTAGGTCAGAGAAGGCGATGGCACCCAACTCCAGCACTCTTGCCTGGAAAATCCCATGGACAGAGGAGCCTGGTGGGCTGCAGTCCATGAGGTCGCTAAGAGTCGGACACAACTGAGCGACTTCACTTTCACTTTTCACTTTCATGCATTGGAGAAGGAAATGGCAACCCACTCCAGTGTTCTTGCCCAGAGAATCCCAGGGACAGGGGAGCCTGGTGGGCTGCTGTCTGTGGGGTCACGCAGAGTCGGACATGACAGCAACCTATACTTAGGTACGGTAAGCAGTTTGGTAGAAAGAATGAAGTCTAAATACATAAAGTTGTTAAGAGCACCTCTTTCGAGGTGGAACTAATAGTAAAGAACTGGTCTGCCAATGCAGGAGACACAAGAGACAAGGATTCGATCCCTGGGTTAGGAAGATCCCCGGAGGAGGGCATGGCAACCCACTCCAGTATTCTTGCCTGGAGATTCCCATGGACAGAGAAGCCTGGAGGGCTATAGTCCATAGGGTCACAAAGAGTTGGACACAACTGAAGTGACTTAACATGCACACACGCATGATCAAAAAAGCCCCCATACAAAGAGACATACAAACAGTATTGCAAAATATGAGCTTGCAAATTCTTGTGTAATTTTACATCTCTTGTGCTAGCGATATATATCAGAGAAGATTAAAGTACTCTCATGAGGATACAGAGTGCTCTTCACAAACTTGTGTTTAGGCTCTGATCAAAAAAAAGTGTGTATATTCTCTTATGTCGATTACTTTAGTAACAATTGCAGATATATTGTTGACTCTCTTTTACAATACATAAGATTTTTTGTTTTAAAACTTATTTTTAATTAGAGGATAATTGCTTTACTATATTGTGTTGGTTTCTGCCACAGAGAACAAAGTTTTGAGAACATGACTGTCTTAAATTTCATAGAGTCAATTTTGGATTCTGGAAGGTGCAGATGGGTAAAGATCTTGGAAGAGATTATATAGAAGGCACTCTGAAGGCTCTACATGAAATAAATATCATAGGGCCCACATGAAGATATGTATGTGGGACTAGAGGCACAAAAGTACTGGTTATGGACCAGCCAGGAGACCAACAAGTAAGACTTGATATCCACATGTTAGTTTGGAATCAAATAAGCGACAGATTGAATGATGCCCGTCCACATTGGAGAGGGCAGTCTTTACTAAGTTCTCCAATTCAGAGGCTAACCTCATCAAGATAGCCCTTTACATTCACTCCCAGAAATAGTGTTTAACCTGGGAGCTCCAGGGCCCAGTTAAGTTGGTGCATAACATTGACCACCAGATTTAAAAGCCAATTTGGAGAATACTGTAGGCAACAGTGGTGTAAACATAAATACGATTCATGACAATAAGAGCAAGATACATTGAATAATACAAGGCATATATTGAGTTAGAATATACCTACTGAATGATCTATTGAGTTTTGTGATTTTTGTTGTTTTCATTGTTGAAGGACTTAGTGATAGAACTTTTACAGGGTCACTGTTTAGTTTCAAGATTCCAAAGCCTATAATCTGAGCAAGGAAAGCAGGAGAGCAGGAATCTGTGGCTTAAGGGAGAGCATGGGTGTCTGTGGGAGGGGTCAGGCAGCTTTAGTCACCTTTGTGCTCTTCCCCATAGGATTCTGTGTTTCCGCATCCTCCTCCTTGAAACCACATATTGTAATTTCTCTTAATCTCTGCTTCATTATTATTGTCTGCTATGTGCTGGCTGGTGAGATGAATTAGGTGTGTCTATTCAGAACTGAAGAGTCACAGAGGATTGAAGAGGACCAGGGTTCAATCCCTGTGTTGGGAAGATCCCCTGGAGAAGGCAATGGGTACCCACTCCCATATTCTTGCCTGGAGAATCCCATGGACAGAGGAGCCTGGTGGACTACAGTCCATAGGGTCGCAAGAGTCAGTCACACTGAGCGACCAACACTTCCACATGAGGAAAAATAAGAATTGCGTGCTTGTCTGGGTCCCCTTCTTAACGTGATTGTTCCTGGGTTTGTTCAGCTAACTTGGATACTCTTTTTGCAGTGGTCATGCTAAACAATCTGTTGTAGTTTGCAAGCTTAGAATTCTTTGAACCTGACTGAGGAGATCCATGTAGGCACAGGGGCATCAAAGACAAAGCATAATGATGCAGAGTACTCTATGTACACTGTTTGCTGGCAAATTTAGTCAAATGGTATCTGTTGGCTCCAAATATTCCTGTGGTTAAACTGTTATTCTGGAAAAGCTGCTTCCCATCCCCAGCACCACCACCCCCACCTGTGGCATATATAGGAAAATACTTTCATGCATTTGCTTAAAGACTAAAAATAATGTAGGGTGAAAAAGGTGTCTTTAATGGTACCATCAGTGTGTTCTGATAGATGAAGAGTCATAACCATTTATTCACTTATGAAAAAATGCATTATTTAATGCTAATTCAATCAAAATGTTATTATGAGAGTCTCAAATAAATGTCCCAATAGCTCAGTTTATACAATGTGGAAGATAAAAATGTCCACTTTGCAGGGTTAATACAAGGACTAATATTAAAAATGCACGTACACCACTATGAATGTCATCTGGCACAGAGCACACACTTTAAAATATTGTTATATGATTATTTTTTTAACACATTTGGATATTTCAGTACTGCAGAATTTATTAAATCTATGCTTTCTGAAATTTTTTTACTGTGACCTTCATTAAAAAATATTTTTAAAATTGAGATTCAGTATACACACACATGTTGGTAAAGAATCCACCACCTGGATTTGATCCCTAGGTTGGGAAGATACCCTGAACGAGGGCATGGCAACTTATTCTAGAAATCTTGCCTGGAGAATCCCCGTGGACAGAGGAGCATGGCAGGCTACAGTCCATGGGGTCACAAAGAGTTGGACATGACTGAGCAACTAATCACACACACAGATATATATACAACTTTAAAATTTTGAGAAATAATACCTTTGTTATATGTGATACACTCTGATATTTTTCCTTTTTTCCTTTTCTATTCTATTATCTTCTACTCTATTCTGTTCTATTTACTTTTTAAAAAGGATTGATACTGATCCACCTTTTGGTTGTCAGCATTTGGGAAAAAAACTGTGTGGCCATTTTTTTCCATTTAATAAAATCTGAATCATGTTAAATACTCAAGACCTGTTAGTAAGAGTCACAGAGTTTAAGTGAAATAGAAATATTTGTCATTAGTGTACCTGTTGCACTTGTAGAGATTTGCCACTAGACTGAAAAATAGTGATCATCTGACCTCTATAATATGGGTTGAGGGACAGGTGTGTTTTTTCTTACTCCTTAGAAAAAGAATTTCACATAAGACATGTTTAAAATTGTTTCCTGATGTGTATATAAAGAGCTTCTGTCAATTGCTCTGTCTAGAAAGTTTCCCTTTTAGTACATGAGTAATCTGCTAAAGGGGCAGAATGACAGTAAATTCATACCTTATGCTTAGGGCTTAAATGAGCAGAGAGTCTTATTTATGACAAAGAGATGAGCAATCAGTTCCTTTATTTTTAAGCTGTTGGTCACCACTGTAACATGGCATGTTTTATAAGCTAAGCTGAAAGAGGCATTTAGAGAGGAAAGAATTATAAGAATAAACTTGAACCCTGTAATGTAGGTTCATCTTTTTTTCTTTTCTTTTCTTTCTTTGGCCTATTTTGTAGTTTCTTCTAGTCCTTCCTTGATTTGAGGAAGAGAAGTGAAATGTAAAATACCAGTCTCAGGAGTTGAGTTTTGCATGACTTCACCTGGCTGTTAACTGGTTCAGCAGCAGTGTGCTATGCAGAACTGCTAATTGATGAGCCATAGCATTGGAGCTATAGGTAGATTATTGCATCTGTGTTTGAAAGAGTTAAGAGAGATTATCTGACCTATCAATCACTCTTTACATATACATGGACACACAAAGATGGGCATGTAGAGATATACTTTGGAAGTTCAAAGGAAGGGGAAACTTGACACTTAATTCCTGGACTTAGAATGTCACATTGGAAGGAATTTAAGTTTATCTGGTTCTCGGATTACTGTCTGCTCTATGTTCTGAAGTATGCCCTTTTAAGAAATCTTTTTAGAAAATTGATGGTTTTTGAATGGGAAACAGAACAGCTTGATTCCTATAATAACTTACAACCAGTCACTTATTACCTGATACTTGGACATGAGACTTGATGTTAGGTTTAAAGAGAAGACTGTTATAAGTAAATAAATGCAGTCTGAATTTGTGGCAGCAAATTTGACATTCTGCCTAGGTTACTAGGGCATCAGGTTCATCTGGATCATGGATGCCTAAGATCTGGCCAGTAACTGTGCCCATTTGAAGTGAAAATGACTTCTAATATTTGAAGGTGAGGGGGATACTTAAAACCTAGTACCTAGATTAATAATTATATTTATGCTATATCAAATTGTTGACTATTTTCAAAAAGCAAATGACTATAGTAGAGGTTAGGTAATGTCTGTATGATCTGCACACTCCAAAGCAAAATGGCATTTTATATGATAAGAGGAAAAAAGTTATCTGTTCCTTTCACTGGTTTATTATTACTTATTTATGACTTAGAAGCCCAAGCACAAACCAGTAGTGAATAATATTTAGTTTCTGTAGTCAACTGTGGACAGGAATATTAGAGTTTAATATATAGGATCAGCCCTTCACCCGTGAGGTCATTTTGTATGATGCTGTCATCATTCTTTTTGGGTAAATTCACTCTTTATAGCAGCCCCAGTAAATAGCTGCAATATAATCTGGAAACATGAGGTCTTCCCTGGTAGCTCAGTGAGAAAAGAAACTGCCTGACAGTGCAGGAAACACAGGTTCAATCCCTGGATTGGGAAGATCCCTGGAGAAGGAAATGGCAACCCACTCCAGTATGCTTGCCTGGGAAACCCTGTGGGCAGAGGAGGCTGGTGGGCTATCGTCCATGGGGTCAGATATGACTCAGCGACTAAATAACAGCAGTCTGGAGACAGACACCATAAACACAAGTTCTATAGTTTTTTTCCCTTCATATTATGTGGTTTCTTGCAAGAAGGTTGCTTTTCAGCATTTCTCTTCATGTGTTACTTGTAAGAAGATTTCAGCTGAGCATTTTTATTTGTTTCTGGGGACAAAAAGAGAAATCCAAATAAGTGAGCCCCTGAAAGATAGTCTTAAGGTTTTTGTTGATAAGAACACAAAGATGGTAAGTAAGTATTTTTTTACCTCAACTGGGATATTCCCATATTAATTGGAATTTGACCACATCTCTCTTGTTCAGAATGGTTACCCAAACAATGAAATTGAGCACAGATGAATTGTCTGTTATTGGGATCACAGACTTATATCAGTTCTCACTGAGGTACAACCAGTTAGCCTTTTTTTTCCTTAAAAAGATTACCACATTTAGTACCGCTACATTGTTCCATGTCTTATAGCTTCATATGTATTATTTCACATAATCCTAATAGTCTCATCTGGTAGCTAATTAAAATGCCACTTGCCTGATGAGGAAATTGAGGATATTAAAGCGTGAAAGTACAAGTGTGAATTTATATGTAGAGGAGGAGAAACATAGGAATGAAGAGATTGATTGGTTTTATAAGAAATAATTGTCTGATTGAAGATTGAAGTGATATTTCAAAACCTTCATTTGGATCTGAGAATGTCACATTCACCTGGAGGAATTGACACAACTCGTCAGTAGGACAGAGATTTGAACTCTGGGCTGTGTGGCTCAGGAGTAGGCAGTTTCTGCTCTTCTGTAAAATCGTTCATGTATATAACATGGAGTAGAGGACAGAACCATGGGTGCAAATTCCGGAGGCACAAAATCATCGAAACTTTCTTGTCTGTGTGTTCAATTAAATACTTTGAACTCAGTTGCTTATCTGATTTATTTGTATTCCTTCAACTTTCTAAGACTTTTCAGCAGTCCTTGGAAAGTAAATAAGACAGCATTAGAAATATTCCTGAAGCTTTTTCTTCAAGAAAAGTACCCGAAGATTTTTTGCTGAATTAAAACTCTTTTATACACATGTTATTTAGATACATCTTAAAGTCATTTAATACATAAGTCTTTTTTGCTGCCTTCAAACAATCTGAGCTATACATTATATTTATCATATTGGTAACAATCACAATCATCATTTGAATAGCAAAAATATGAGGTAATTAGATCCTAGAACTTACTTATTTCAGCTATCTATTGTTCTGTTCTCATTTTTTATATAACTTGCATAATACTGTGATCATCTAAAGCAGATGATAGTCTTTAAATAGGGACTTATAATGTAGACCTTTTTAAAAATCAATTTATATTTCTTTCAATTGGAGGATAATTGCTTTACAATATTGTGGTGGTTTTTGCCATACATCAACATGAATCAGCCACGGGTACACTGGTTTTTTTCTTTTTGAAATCTTAGGTCAAATAATAAAGCACTTATCCTCCTCAGAACATTATGCAAACTTAATCAATCATGCTTTCTTGAGAAGTAGGTCAGCATACAGATTCTCTCTGCCTTAGAACTAAAGATGTACTTTGTAATTCTGCAGGCAAGAATTTAGCAGGGGCTATCCACTCTGGATTTTATGGCTTCCCTCAAATGATTCTAGCTTCCACTCCCTTGGGACTTCATGGTTAAAGTTTTCTTGCATATTATTTTAGGTGAAAACTTATACTACCTCTTGTTGAATTTCATATCTGAGACTTAGCCTTGATGAGTCGATGGAACAAAATCAAAGTTATTGAGAAGCTAATTCCTGTTCCCCAAGTGATCTGAAGGAAATATGAGTTATAGGAAGTAATGTATTTGAAACTAGAAAAGTCACTGAACAATAACTGGCAAAGTATTTTTTCTTTTTTCTCTGTGTGTGCATGCATATAAAACATATTTAACTGATCCTTGGTACACTGATTCTAGAGGCTTATTCCATGGTCCACCAGCATCAGTGTGAACTGGGAATTTGTAAGACATTTGTAAGAAATGCAAATTCTTGGACCTCACCCCAGACCTACTGTGGCAGAAACTTTTGGGGTACGGCTGTGCGGTCTTTGTTTTAGTAAGCTTCCATGGGATTCTGATGCTTGTTAAGGCTTTGAAACTACCACTTTAATGCATACAACAGATCCCTCAATTTTCTTGAATAATTGAATAAGTGTTTTCAGTAAACTAACACTGTAAAGCAGTTGTACTGGATATTCACAAGCTTTTTAACTACAGTGGCATTAAAGAAGTTCTAGATAGCATGAATAGTTTACTTGCTCTTTTGAGAATTAGCAGTCAGTCAGATGGGCGGTATGAAATTGTGTATAGGTAGGAAAGCCTATTTGCATCAATCCTGTACAGAATTTGAGTACCTTCAGCTTCTCTCCCA
The DNA here is from genome assembly GCA_006410875.1 of Neotragus pygmaeus. NCBI lineage: Eukaryota > Metazoa > Chordata > Mammalia > Artiodactyla > Bovidae > Neotragus > Neotragus pygmaeus. Next base: position 105,726 of record SJYV01047165.1, read on the forward strand.
GGGGAGGGCTTTAACTGGCAGGAAATGCTACATTTCTTGTCAAACTTGCTATGTGGCTTCCTAGTCATGTTACCTTCTAAAAAATCTTTCATTTTTCTGTTTATAAAGGACCATTTTTTTGTTGCAATGTCCAAGTACTGGTTCCTTCCAGAAATTTAATGTAATATTATCAAAGCTAAGTTAAATTACTTATTATATGTCTGTAAAAGCCTTACTATATTAAAAACATATATACAGGTGCAGACTGAAATATAGACCAAAGGAAACAGCAGCTGAAGATAGGTAGAGAAGAGATTCCTTCAGGTTCCTTCCATCCTAGCTATGAGTTATGGCCATAAAATCAAATCTGAGTCACAAGGGATTCAACTGCCTGTAACTCACTTACCAGGCCAAATCATGAGACTGATAAGTCAGAAAGCACAGCAGCCGTGACACTCAGGTGGTATGTAAATCATGTCAGCAGATTTTTATTATCTCAGCCTGATCTGGCTGTTGTAGGGTATTTGTGAGTATAAATTCATGTGGTTAAGAGAATCAATCATTTATGAGGTTTCACTGGGTGTGCCTACTGTGCACAAGACACTCCGTGGAATATAAAGATGCATGTCACATTGAACTTGTCCTGCTTGAGCAGAGAGCCTACAAAAAGTAGGAAATTAAATATTCTGAGTAAATGATTCAGAAACCCTCCAGCTTTGTCTTCTTCATAGACTAGCTTGGGTTTTACTAGTGATTTTCACGAAAGCAGGGGTCTTATCTTACTCATTTTTACTTGTCCAGGGCTTAATACAGAGTTTAGCGCACAATCATTTCCAAGTAAATCAAGGTTATTAAATTTCTTTCTTTTCTGAATTTTCCTTATAATAATTTTCTCAACCACTCACGTAGTATCCTGCAAGTATTGCTTAGATTTCTGTTGTGTTTCCTATGTTGATCTACTTCATTTGCCCACATATTATACAATGTCTAGACATGCATCAGTCACATTAAATGAAATTCCATATACCTAAATGCCTCAAGATTATGCTTAGTTGATCCACAGTGACTATTTGTTCATGACTGTGGACATAGCATATTGAGGTACAGCATATTAGACCACAATACAAGAGATGACAGTATAACACTGCCAACTGAGTGAGTGGTCTGAAATTTGAATTCAGAGGAAATATCAATCCCTGGGCTAGAGTAAAAGGAGAAAACGTTAATGGTACAACAGTTTGGAGCTAAGGTGGGATTTAAAGGTATTCTACTCAAAAGTCTCCATGTTACAGCTGAGAGAATCTAGCTACTGAAAAAGTAAATGATATATTTTAAAGGTCCTATGGTTTTCTGTTTATTTGTACTTTGTTATCTTGAGTTGTTGGTAAGATCTTATTAGTTATTGATTTTATTATAAGTTTTGTGCACCCTCAGTAGAATGTAATACAGTTGTACCAAATATATTAGAAAGCAAAGAGTAAGCATTTATAACTTCTGTCTATGATTGCTTATTTTATTTTTAGACCTATGGAAACACTTTCAAACCTGTGAGAAGCATGAGCAAAATCCATTGAATTTTTCTAAATTAAATATGTTTTAATAGCATCTATAATTATAGAATATTGCTGATTTGTGACAAGTATTTCAACATGAGTTGAAGGAATAAGTATAAATGTTTAACCCTGAACACTAAATTATGATATTGTCCCTGTATTATCTTTATAGTATGTAAAGTATCAGTTTAACTAGTTTTAATTCTAGGCTTTGAGCCAGGCATTTTGAAAATTAATAAATTGTGATTAGGCAAAGAAATTGGAATTCACTTCCAGGTTAAAAGGAATGAGGAGAAAAAGAATTTAAAGTGGGGAAACTTGCTAGACATGTTTGAGGGACCTCTTGACATCCCTCAGTCTGATTCAGCTATGTGCTATTTTCATAGGTTTAAGAAATTATGGAGAAGAAAAAAGATAAAATGCATATTCAAGCTTATGACAGTCTGTTAGAAAATAAATGAGAAAACAGAAAGTGATCCTTGAATAAAATATTTTATTTGTATGAGCATCTTTCACTTTCAAGAGTTATTTTGGCCCAAGCCAAATGACTTTCAAAGGAATATCAAATAAGCATTGAAAAATGCAGACATGGAAATGAGAATATACTAGAGAAAGCTGAAGGCTTTAGAACAGATTCCTTTGGGTCTCTCAGCTTCTGGTTTCAGTGTGCATTTTATATTAATTAAAAATAAAAATAAGATTTCTCTACCGCAGGGGAAGATCTTAGTCTCTCTGATGGTTTTGCCTGCCAGGCACACACATCTGTGGTTTGGAAGAGATTATAATGATAGAATGTATTGATTCTAGCTAACAAATAGCAAAACAAAAAATCATTTGGGGCTCCCCTTAATAATAAATGCCCAGACTTTTCTGAACTCAACAGAATTAGATGAACTGGTTCAGGAAGCAACCAAAGTACTTGGTGTATGAGACAGGGTGTGGTGGTAAACAGAAGGTCTGTAAAAAATTAATAGCTCCGTAACAGAGAAGCAAAACCAGAAGGCCAAAGAACTTTTGCAAAGACAAACACTGTGCTTACCTTCCCATTGTGCTTCACTGAGATTTACAGCTGCTTGGGCATGAATTCAAAGAAAAGCAGTGGAAGGAATCAGAAATATTCATGGTGTCATGGCTAGAGACAGGAATTCAGAGGTCTGTTTTAAAGTGGTTGTTCTGCCTCATGGACAGAGAGGATGATCTCATTTCCTAAACTCAGTGTGACCCCGTTAGTTCTAATGGCTAAATCATTTTGAAAATTCATTCCATTTTATATTTAAGCCAGTTTCATGTTCTATGGAGAAAGGTTTCTCAACTTCACTTTTGTCTTCCTCTTCAGCTCATGTTTTAAAAAATAAAGACTATGACATCAAGGAAACTCTCTTCTTGATTCTACAAAGAATCAAGCAAAGAATAAGAATAGGCTGAGAAACCCTGAATCAGAGTTGAGTGGATTCCTTAGTATCTGTTCTCTTCAGATAAGGACAAGAAGATGACTGATCACTCATTTATCAATAAGTCATTGGTTCTTTAGGCTCTGATAAATGTATCTTAATGATTTTCTGTTAAGCTTAGGCCTCATCTTTGAAAGTGATTAGAACACATTTCTTCTGTTTTGTATTATTTAACCTGGTTTAAAGATAGAGCTTGTTTTAAGAAGCAAATGTGTTCCTGCCAAGTAGCTGATGTTTTTGTTTTCAAATGATATCCTTTTAAGATCTTTAGACAATTTTCAAAACTCAAGTGATGGAAACTTTTAAAAAGAAAGATAAATCTAAATTTATAGGATTTAAATGGATGTTAATATACTACTGAACACAAGTGAAACACATGTCCTGTCTTAATAGACGTGTCTTGTGAATAAAAGATTGTATAGGTGCTAAGATATAAAGGATATTTGCTGACTAATGGCATTTTCTTTATTTTGTGAGGGATTTTAGCCTCTGAAATTCCATTGTGTTCTTTCCCACTTGCAAGTCTAATGTGCAGTCCCTGCTTTGAAAAGTCATTTGCATTTCAATGAAAGTAACAGTTTGATAAATATTTAGTGTGCATTCATACTCAAGACCATAGCCTTTAGATTGACACTGGAGCATTATACATGTAGCTAACTATTACAAAGAGAAAGATGTGTACAGCTCACAGTGTGGTACCTTTTTAGTAGCACATTTTAATATATATAAGGTGGCTGACAATATTACATTTATGTGTGATGTACATGGGATAACAAACCTTATATAAATTTTCAAGTGTAAAATTACAGTAATTCTGAGAATTTTGTATGAAACTGATCAATGTGGCTTCAAAGTATATTAAGAAGTATAAGAAGTATAACCTGGATTATTTATATAGCATGGAGACTGTATAATAGAAATATTATTCTTGATAACTGTGTGCATTTATATGTTATACCATATTATGTGCTCATTTTATTCAAACAGTCTATATTATGGACTATCGAGAAGCCTTATGTGATAGGTTTTCTTAGAGACACTGAATAACGGTAAAATTGGAATACAGAAGATGAGGTTTTTGAACCATGAAAGACAATGAGTTATTTTGGTAATCCCTAATATGTTCAGATTAATTTATAGAAACTAATTTGTGATGGATTCTGTTATTCCAAAAACATTTTCCCATAAAAAGGGAATCCTTTGCCCATTGAACCAAGTTAGTTTAAATGTGCTTAAAATATAGTGCACATCTTGTTATAAAACCTGAATTTAAAAAAACATATAAAAGTTAAAAATCCTCCTGCTTCCCCTGTTTGAGGGCATATCTCCTTATGTCCTTTTTTTTTTTTTTTAAAGGAATTTTTAAAAAGTGGGAGTACAGTGTAAACCCTAGTGCAATAGTCTGATTGAAAGGGAAATGAGGAGGAAATGAAAGTCCCAAGTGCCTGTGAAAAGAAACTAGGACTCCTGGAATCACTGTAACACTGAATCAAATCCAATGATCCTGAGTCATCACCTTCTGGAAGCAGACCTTGTAGCTAGGCCTGGCTCATTTAAATTTGGAAACACTTTTATATCAGATTACCAAACTGTATAATAGATACTCTAAAGCTTTGTATATATTTCCCCACCTCAGTAGGTTAACCATGTTTTTAGAATGTTTAATTATTTCTCTTAATCCTGTTAAGCAAATATAATCATGATGAGGCTTCATATTTTCCTTAGGAAGCCATCCCTATAGGTTTGAGTCAATTTCCCGTTATTTGATAATATTATCTCAAATTGTCAGTGTAACAATGACAAATACTTTTAAATTACATACACTAACCCAACAGTGCCTTTATTCTTCCCCTCTGCATGGGGAATTAATCACTTCCTTAAATCAGTCATAGTACTTTGAATGTATTTTTTAAAGTCACTTAGTTGTGAAGTGTCAATTAATGCTTAGTATTTCAAATATGGTGCAGCCATTAAACTTATCTTGGGTGAAGCACCCATTGACAGTGTGTTTTCTCTTTGGAGAGCCATTTCAAATGAGGCATGTTAAATTATTTTATTTTCTTTATGGTGTCCCATAATATAGTTCCCAAACCACCACTTAATAGGGGAAATTATGCCCCCCAAAGGTCTCAAAAGCTGTAGAGCAATTGTTTCTTAACCTTTTCTTGGTCATGAACCATGAATAGACTATAAGCTAAGCATATTCTCCTCAGGAAGTGAGTGAGAGGAGAAGCAGCACATCCATGAATTCACATATAATTCCTAGACCCCTGGCTAGCCTCAGGTTAGAAATCCCAGTCTGGGGAACTGGATTGGTGTAAATGTTTCCCAAGTGTTGTAAAAACTGCTCTTTATGAAGTCCTTCCACAGCTTCTGTTTGACCCCAGCACTGTTGACAAATGGAGAAGGAAGCGCATAAGGATTCAAAAGCTATGTGAAAGTGTTGGCCTTTGGGAGGAGAAAATTTTGTCTGTTGAAACAGAAGGGAAGGTAAGAGAAAGAAAGCAGTTCCATAAAGTAATAGTAATAACAATAACAAAAATAATAATGATACAGTAATAGTTATTATTTATTTAAGCCTATCATGTGGCAGACTCCATTATAAAGCACTTTACATGCATAATTTAATTTGATCCTTGCAACAACTCAATAAAATAGAGACTATTAAAATTTCAATTTTGCAGATGAAGGAATTGAGGAACTGTTTTTCAGAGGATAACTAGCAGGTCAATGCCACCGTTAATGAAGTGTTGTAGAAGACCCCGGCTCCAAAGCTCAGAATCTTAATCGCTATGCAATATTTAAAACAATGGCAGCTTTGTTGGTTTGGTTGCAGAAAGTTGAAACTCATGCTGATGTTCTTTCTGATCTGAAGTGTGAGATAAGTTTATATCTGGGAACTAAGGGGTAAGTTTGGTTTGGGAATATTTAAAATGCTTTTATTTTTTGATAGAATATGTGTCTCAGAATTGACTAGGGAAAGTGATATGATTTGCAGAATTTATATGAAGATAAGGATCATGCATTTATAATGAAAATCATGTGGCTGATGAATAGATTTTTTTTTTCCAGTAATTTTGGGAAACTTCGATATAGGTATGGAGAAAGTGAAAGTCACTCAGTCATGCCCAACTCTTTGCGACCCCTGTGTAGCCTGCTACGCTCCTTTGTGCATGGAATTCTCCAGGCAAGAATGCTGAAGTGAGTAGCCATTAGCTTTTTCAAGGGCTATTCTCAACCTAGGGATCGAATCCAGGTCTCCTGTATTGCAGGCAGATTCATCTTCTGAGCCACCTGGGAAGAGAAAGCGTGCAACAAAAGGATTTTAGGGTATTGGTAGGACCACTGATGAAATTATAGGGTACTGTGTCAAAAACAAATAAGGGAAAATGTGAGAAAATCCAAGAAGTAATATACTCATGATGCCAGTGAAGTTGAAAAAAACATGTTGTAGTGGGAATAGTTGAATAATCTAGTTGGAAGATAAAAAAAATGTTCAGAAAGCATAATCTAGCAATAGAATTGATGATTTTATATAAGGAATGCTTTTTTACTACAGTGAGACTTTGGGGTGATTGGATGAAGGAGATGAAATTCTTTTAGGTGCAAGTGACAAAAAGTATACCTCAACTGATTTAAGCAAAATTAGCACAGGTGTGGAGAGTGAGAAAACTATACACAGTAGGCTATAGGTAGAACCAGCCACGTGTAACCTTTTGAGGCTCCGAATACCACTGAGATGCCCAGGGATCCCTATCTCCTCCCTGCTTTGCCATCAAAGAAATTCAGTCAGAAAGAAACTGTACCAAAACAGATATCCTATTGATTGCCTGTAATCCATAGTCCCTACGAGGTTAAGTCATTTAAATCATATCTTGTGCATGAGTGAGAAGAAGATCTTGTAATTTTGTTAGCAGCAAGACATATTTGGATATACTAAGGTATGCTGTTATCTGTCCACTATTAACTTACTATGTTTTTAAAATACTGTATTTCTTTTTTTTTTTTTTACTTTTGTCTTTTTTTTTTTTTAATTTAACTTTACAATACTCTATTGGGTTTGCCATACATCGACATGAATCCACCACAGGTGTACACAAGCTCCCAATCCCGAATCCCCCTCCCACCTCCCACCCCACAACGTCTCTCTGGATCATCCCCGTACACCAGCCCCAAGCATCCTGCATCCTGTATCAAACATAGACTGGTGATTCGTTTCTTACATAATAGTATATATGCTTCAATGCCATTCTCCCAGATCATCCCGCCCTCTCCTACTCCCTCTGAGGCCAAAAGTCCATTGTCTATGTCTGTGTCCTTTTGTTGTCNAGGGCTGATCTTCAGAATGGACTGGTTGGATCTCCTTGCAGTCCAAGGGACTCTCAAGAGTCTTCTCCAACACCACAGTTCAAAAGCATCAATTCTTCGGCACTCAGCCTTCTTCACAGTCCAACTCTCACATCCATACATGACTACTGGAAAACCCATAGCCTTGACTGGACGGACCTTAGTCGGCAAAGTAATGTCTCTGCTTTTCAATATACTATCTTGTTAGAAATGCTGAATATTGTTCCTACCCAAAACTTGGCAAGTCAGAATCTGCATTTTGACGAAGTAGCTCATTGGCACAGTCACTTTTTTGAAACACTACACTAGGGAAAAAGAAAAACACAATAGTTTCTGTGTAACAGTTCCTGTCATTTTCCAAGTAGAGTGTAACTGAGGAAGATATTAAGGGAATTTGAAATACTTTTCTTCATTTTCTAGTTTTTAGTATCCTTCTAGTGAAGGCTTCCCAGGTGGCTCAGTGGTAAAAAGAAATCCGCCTGCCAATGCAGGAGACGCAGGAGACATGCGTTCAGTCCCTGGGTTGGGAAAATGCCCTGGAGGAGGAAACGGCAACCCATTCCGGTATTCGTGCCTGGAGAATCCTATGAACAGAGGAGCCTGGCAGGCTACAATCCATGTGGTTGTAAAAGAATCGGACACAAATACTGCCAGAGCATGCATAACACACGCACATACCCACATAGAGTGAACTGTAGTGATCTGTATGGCTTAGAAAACACTGTTCAGAACATTCAAAGGATGAAACAGATTGCTGAACTAAGAAGGAAAATAAAAATTCACATCCGTGAGTCTTCAGATGATTTACATGCATCTTCAAAGAAAGATCTGCGTTATTAACAATCTGTATGCATTGTATATGAAATCCTGATAAGATATTTACTACCTGCTGCTTGCCTTGTCTGATTCATCTAGATATGCAGCATCCTTCTTAAAGAAAAGAACCCAAACATTGCATTTATTATCATTGCATTTGAGTGGTGTGCACATGTTGAAACATACAAGTGGAGTCCTAAAATATTTTATTGAGTGTTCAAATTTTAAAGCAAACATCACTATTTTAAATCATGCATGTCCCCTTTTTAAGTAGTAAGAATAACAAAAATAATTTTTAAATATCACGATATGAAAGCCATGTTTCTTTTTGTGTTATTGTAGAATACAACTAATAATCAAACTAAAGTTTGCATCACTAGAGAGGACAGTGCAAACAACCTAGGCATAGGGAGTGAGTAGCCTATCCCTTCTCCAGCGGATCTTCCCGACCCAGAAACCGAACCGTGGTCTCCTGCATTGCAGGCAGATTCTTTACCAACTGAGCTATAGGGAAGCCCATAAATTTACATAGAGTTGTTTTAATGTTGCCATTTTTTTTCCAGTGTGAAGCTAGAATTACTTGTAGATGAAGTCTGTTCTTTTTCCCTGGGTTATGAAGCAATCATGAATACAGAAATACTTTATTAGGTAGATAAGGTCGTGAGAGCAAACAGGCATGAAATCCAGGGCACAATAGTCTCAACGGGAGATTGCCATTAAGATCAAAGTAAATTATTACATTTCCTAGAAATGTTTGTGAGAGATAATTTAGTCTCTCACCTGCTTTCAGGAAGAACCACATGTAAACAGGCAAAACATGAAAACACTCCAGCTACAGTTTTAGCAATACGATGATTTTTAGGAGAGGCTTTCTATGTGAAATTCTTGCCACTTGGTTATACATTGAACTGTTGATTTTTTCTACTGAAGCAAATATATGTACTATTAATTTGCATTAGCAATCTGTGTTAGACTAGAATTTTTTTTCTTTTAAGTGGATTTGTTTTTTCAGTTGAGAAAAATAGAATTACATAAAACCCAACTACTTTCCAAAAGTTGTAAGAAATTTCCAATAACATATGGTTGGTTTGTATTTGAAATGAGTGCCCTTTACTATGTTTTGCACTACTGTTGTAGAAACAAGACTATATTATTGAATCAGTTTCCCTTTAATTATCCCATGAGTTGAAAAGTCTGCCAGAAATTGATCCAGCAAGTACTACATGATCTACAATCAGGAGAACATGATCTACAATCAGGAGAACGTCTGTAAAAGTGTTCACATCTTTTAGCACATTGCCTTTCATGTACTGGAGGAGGAAATGGCAACCCACTCCAGTGTTCTTGCCTGGAGAATCCCAGGGATGGTGGGAGCCTGGTGGGCTGCCATCTATGGGGTCGCACAGAGTCGGACATGACTGAAGCGACCTAGCAGCAGCAGCAGCAGCAGCACATCGTAGTCCTTGTGGTTTTCAGAAGATAATTATTAAAATAGTGAAACTTCGATAATTATAATTTTTAAAAATATGGACTTCTCAGTATGGCTCTACTAGTAAAGAATCCACCTGCCAGTGCAGGTGCCTCCAAAGATGCAAGTTTGATTCCTGGGTCAGGAAGATCACCTGGAGAAGGAAATGGCAACCCACTCCAGTTTTCTTGCTTGGAGAATCCCATGGACAGAGGAGCCTGCAGGCTGCAGTCCATGGGGTCACAAATGTCAGACATGACTGAGCAAGTGGGTACAGCACAGCAAAATACATAGAACCTTATATAATTTTAAACAAATAAATACTATGTCCATATACTTTTAAGAATATTCTTCTTACACACTGTTCTAATTCAGCTTCTAAGTAAGCGAGCAAATTTTGTTTAAGATTTTGTTTAGAGCCACCAGAGATGTATTGGGACAAAGTAACTGTCTGGGTGTACATTTTCAGTGCCCTTTTTTGTATAGTTCAATATAAATTATAATCACTTTTATAACATACTTTGTTTACATGAGATCCAAGAAATCATTTATGTGAGACTGTCACACTTAAGTTACACAGGTGGAGAAATGCTGTCATCAAGCAGCAAAACTAGCATGTTTGGAAATTAAATGTGAGTTTGAAGGACAATTTTTAAAATGTTACATGCAACATTTATTTATTTAGAATACTTTTTTATCACCATAACTAACTTTGAAGGTAACACACTTGCTCAAATTTAAAGAATTCTTTCTGCACTGTTCCTGATTTACTTATAATTCATATATTATTTTTATGCATGATTTAAGTGTGCTGAACTCAGTAATTGTAGTCATAAAATCAGAGAATTTGCAAACTGATGAGAAAATTAAAGACCAGTGATAATAAATAGCTAGACATCTGAAATATACAAAGTTTACATTAGTAATTTTTACTAGGAAGACATTTCTAGTAGGATTTCTCTTTTCTCTTTCCCAAGAAAAAGGCATTAAAAGGATCATCTAAATAGAGCAGTATTATTACATTATGGGTTTAATTTTACTTAAAGTGTATTCAAGTACTTCATTTTCTCTATGGCAAAAGGACATTTAAAAAAAAGATGTGTTTTAAAGAGTGAGACTGCATAAAAGTAATTAAATAATTACATCTTCAGCTACATGGATGGACCTAGAGATTATCAAATTAAGTGAAAGTCAGAGAAAGAAAAATATATGATATTACTTATATGTGGAATCTAAAAAATGTTACAAATAAACTTATTTAAAAAACAGAAAGAGACTTAGATAATAAACTTATGGTTGCAAAAGGGGAAAGATGAGAGGAAGTATAAATTAGGAGTTTGGCATTAACATATACATTCACTACTATGTATATAATAACATATGCTGCTGCTGCTGCTAAGTCGCTTCAGTCGTGTCCAACTCTGTGCGACCCCATAGACGGCAGCCCACCAGGCTCCCCCGTGACTGGGATTCTCCAGGCAAGAACACTGGAGTGGGTTGCCATTTCCTTCTCCAAAGCAGGAAAGTGAAAAGTGAAAGTGAAGTCGCTCAGTCTTATCCGACTCTTAGCGACCCCATGGACTACAGCCCACCAGGCTCCTCCGTCCATAGGATTTTCCAGACAAGAGTACCGGAGTGGGGTGCCATTGCCTTCTCCGATACTAACATATAGATACAGTAAAATAGGTAATTGACAAAGACCTTCTGTAAAGCACAGGGAACTATGCTCAGTATTCTGTAATAACCTATATGGGAAAACAGCTTGAAAAAGAATGGATACATGTGTGTGTGTGTATGTATATATATATATAACTCAATCACTTTGCTATACACCTGAAATCAACATAGTGTTATAAATAATGTAAAATAAAACTTAAATGAAAAAAAAAAGAGGCTGCAGTGCTTAGATAGAATATGAAATTCCATCCCTCAAGGTCAGCCTCAAACTAACCTGAAGTCACACTGTCTTATCAGTATGACAGAAGTTCATTTATTTTCTTGCTGCAAATTTGCTGTATTGGGCTTTTCTGTCTCTTAATTAGTTATCTGCCTCTTAGCAATGTTAAGGAACCTTGACATTGTAAATGCAAAAGCAAAACAATCAGTCACATTTCAAGGCACCTATGTATAGATATTTTTATTTTTTTAGTCCCTTTATATAAGAAATAAACTTGAGTTACATAGCTGACTCAAAACCTGGTCTGATTCTCTAATTTTAGGTACCTATTTAAAGTGATTACAGCTGTTAGTTTCTATAATTAACGTTTCTCTCTCTTCACATTACTATTTCTGAAACTAGCGAATTCCTTAATCTTTGTACTTCCTTTCAATGTTGGATGATTTCCAAGCTGAAGTGTTGTTTTGAACCTAAATAAAATCAGTTCAGAACAGCTCTATGATACATTGAGAAATAAAGGCGTCTTTGGAGAGAGAACTTCAAGTGCAAATTAACTTGAAATAATTTAAACTAAGTGTGGAATAATTTGCAGTCCTTCTTCTGTGCAGCTATGGGAACTGCTTGTATAGGCCTGGCTGGGGGAGTTACCCAACTACTTGGAATTTTGTCACATCTGTCAGCTGTAGCTAAATGGAAAATATAATAAAAGCTAACATTACATAGATTTGGAAGTTTCCCTTGAGGGTCTTGTCTCCTTGCAGCGGTGAATAAATTATGTGAGAGCTGAAATGAAATACAGTATTGTTGATTTGCAATTTGAAAGATTGAAAAAGAAATCATTTCTTGGATTCACTGTGTAAATTATTCACAGTCAGAAGCTCCTATCTATTATGATCACATCTTCTAATCCCCAAATCAACCCAGGATTATCTAGGAAGGTTTTGGTTTTCTTTTGGTTTGTAAATTTTTTATGAAAATATTTTACAGAGAAATAATTATTAGATCCTATTTGGATATATACAGTCAGCAAATTTCCATTTTTTGAAAAAAAAAAAAAAGTTACATGAAATCAGACATGCCAGCAGACCTTACAATATTGTCAGACACCATCAAATCTAATTTAATATGATTATGCAGTTAAGAAAAACAGTAGCTTTCCAGATCAAGTGGTGGCACTCGTACAATTAATATGTTAGTTGAAACCACAGGTTTCAGCAGTAGTATATTAGAAATTGGCACTGTGAAGTGATTATTTACATGCATTTAATTGGTATTAATTTTACTGGAGAAACTTTGTGATTTTCAATTCCTAGGAAGGCTCTTAAGTATAGAAACTAGATGATCTTCACTTTGGTCTTTTTATTATACATGTTACTACATTCCTACAGAGATCTTTAACTAGATAGGAAATTGATAACAAAAACTTTCTGCATCATCTTGAAGAGTTCTTGTGAAGGTTAATGAGAAGACATTTGAAAGCTATTTATAAACTGTAAAGGATCAATAATGATTATTATTATCTTTTGGGGTTCAATAAGCAGCTGAAGAAAAAGAATTGTGCACATCTCTTACTTGTGTATTCACATAAAATGTTTAATACATTACATAATCTCAAGCTTTGCCTTGATCATGCAGAAATATTTACTACACATTAAATTTATACCAAATACCACATGAGCTGTAAAACTGTGAATCATAAGCATCCTGAAGGGGGTTTTGTCCAAAAATATGGCAACATATAACAAACATAAAAAGAAAACTGTTAGCTGAATTATGGGAAAATAATATTTTGTTTATATTATATTAAATAATATTTTGGACAGGGATGCCTGGTGTGCTGCATTCATGGGGTCGCAAAGAGTTGGACATGNAGGGGGTTTTGTCCAAAAATATGGCAACATATAACAAACATAAAAAGAAAACTGTTAGCTGAATTATGGGAAAATAATATTTTGTTTATATTATATTAAATAATATTTTGGACAGGGATGCCTGGTGTGCTGCATTCATGGGGTCGCAAAGAGTTGGACATGACTGAGCGACTGAACTGAACTGAATATTTTGTTCTTCCTGAAGGAACCTGTGGGGACTTTTGCACTTAAGTTAGACCTTAAAGAATTAATGAGCAGTCAACGGTCTGAGTAAAGTGGGGATGTTATTGTAGGTATAGGGAATGTCCTGGGATGCAGGATGCAGAAAGGTTTTGGAAGAGTCAAGGCAAAAGATAGATTGGTCAATGACAATACAGTTAGACCCAAGAATAGGAAACATTGAACTATTATATATTAGAATCCTGGAAACTGCAATATTTATTTGGAGTTTTTGTTTAGGTGGTGGTGTGTCCAACTCTTACAACCTCATGTCGGGCCCCAGGTGGGCTACAATAACAACTCCAAATAAATATTGCAATTTCCAGTGTTTTAATGTATAATAGTATATTTGACTTTAAAGTTCATAAATCTTCCATCATAGAATTGTTTTCCTGTTCATCTCATACTGATCATAATATACTTTAAAGGAGATACTGGCAAAACAGAGAATATATCAAGAGCAGTCAGGATAATGAATCATCTTAGAAAATATGACAACGTAAAGATGATTAACCTAGAAGTAGTCATTGATTCATTTATTCAATTAACATTTACTGAGTGCCAAATGTGTGCCAGACTCTCTGCTAGATGTTATAGTTCTAGGAAATTATGAAGATATCGTCTGTATCCTCAATAGACTGTTAGTGAGAGAAAAAAAAGAAAATACTGATTACCATGTAGTGCTAACTACATGCATAAGGTACTATGGAAAGATAAAACCAAGTACCCAATTTGTCTCAAACATGATAGAGCAGAATGGCCTGACCAGGGCGATTTTAACTGAACTCATATTACAGGACCCAAGAGAGTCAGGCTGTCAAATGAGACGGGAAAGATATTGAGAGAGGAGTTATTTGATAGATAATATGGGAAATTAACTGTTGGTGTGACAGTACAAAGTAAATGGAAACAGATTCAGAAAAGCAAGCTAATAGTTTGAACTTCATTTTGAATATGGTGATACTCCAAAGGCATTTCTTTTTTTAATTAGAGGAATAACCACACAAATCCATGTTTTGGAGACACTTTATGACTTCACTGCAAAGAATACACTGAAGGTGAGCATAACCGCGAACAACGGGACCTGAAGACTATTGGATGGTCTGCAGTCTTGACAAAAGGCTGAACTAAGTTTCAGTGCAGTTTGGTACATGTTGAGCAGATATAGATGTGAAGTAATGCAAGGAGTTTAGGAAGGCTATAGTTTCTAGCCTGTGTCATTGATGAATACTGGGGTCTATTACTAAACCAGAGACTATGGAAAGAAATAGAACCTGGTTTGGTAGAGAAGATGATAAATTCAGCCTCAGTTCAGACATGTTTTGAACTTCTGTGTGAGACAAAGATGATATTCCATGCTCATGAAATTGGAATAATTAATGTTAAATTATCCGNGGGTCTATTACTAAACCAGAGACTATGGAAAGAAATAGAACCTGGTTTGGTAGGGAAGATGATAAATTCAGCCTCAGTTCAGACATGTTTTGAACTTCTGTGTGAGACAAAGGTGATATTCCATGCTCATGAAATTGGAATAATTAATGTTAAATTATCTGTACTACTCAAAGCAATATACAGATTAATGAAGTCCCTATAAAATTTCCAGTGGCATTTTTCACAGAAATAGAACAATTCAAAAATTTGTATGGAATCGCAAAAGCCCCCATGTAGCCAAAGCAATATTGAGAAAGAATAATGGAAATATCACATTCCTTGATTTCAAACTGTATTACAGTTCTATAATAACCTAAGTAGTATGATATTGGCATGAAAGTAAACACATAGAATACAGAGCCCAGAAATAAACCTATGAATATACGGTCAATTAATTTGCAAAACAGAAATCAAGAATATAAGAAGGGGAAAAGACAGTCTCTCCAATAAATGTTGCTGAGAACTGACCAGCCACATGTGAAATAATGAAACTGGACAACTATCTTACACCGTACACAAAAGTTAATTCAAAAGGGATTAAAGATATGAAAATAAGGCCCCAAACTGTAAAACTCTGAGAAAAGATTATAGACAGTAAGCTCCTTGACAGGTATTGGTGATGAGTTTTTAAATCTGACACCAAAAGAAAAAGAACAAAAGAAAAAATTAAAAAATGGGGCTGTATCAAACTAGAAAGCTTCTGTGCAGCAAGGAAAATCATCGACAAAATGACACAACCTATGGAAAATGGGAGAAAAATTTGCAAATCGTATATCTAATAAGGGGTTAATATATAAAACATATAAAGAACTCATATAATTTAATAGTAAAGCAGCAATCTCAGTTAAAAATTAGCAGAAGATCTAAATACTTTTTTTCAGAGAAGACATAAAGAAGGCCAGCAGGTACATGAAAAAGTGTTCAACACCAGTAATCATCAGGGAAGCCAAATCATAATAAGGTATATCACCTCACACCTGTAAGAATGGCTATTATCAATAAAGTATTACAAGTGTTAGTGAGGATGTGAAGGAAAGGAAGCCCTGGTACCCTGTTGATGGGAACCTAAACTGATGTAGCTGGAAACAACAAGGAAGCTCCTCAAAATTTAAAAATATAACTACCATGTGATTCAGTAATCCCACTACTGGGTATATAGCTACAGGAAATGAAAACAAGATATTTGAGATATCGATATCCCCCATATTCATTGCAGCATTATCTACAATAGTTTACACATTGAAACAACCTAAGTATCCACTGATGGATGGATAGATAATAATATTGTAGTGTGTATGTATATACACACTAAAATATTATTCAGCTAAAAATGAGTGAAATCTTGCTATTTTCAGCATCATTCAGGTTCCTTCAGGGCATTATACTTATTAAAATAAGTCAGAGAAAGACAAATATGATATGATCTCTCTCACATGTGGAGTATAAGATAAAAAAGGTTAAAGATACAGAGAAGAGATTGGTAGTTGTCAGAGGCAGAATATGGGAGTTAGGAAAAAAGAGTGAAGGAAGGCAAAAGTAAAATATGTGATTTAACATTTTTAGAATAATTACAGTTTTCAACTTATGACAAAATCTGTTTAACAAAATAGAATGAGTCTAGTAAGCTGTCATGAAACATGGCCAAAAGCATTAACTAAATGTAGTGTGGCTTCACGTTCCCTTTTCACTTTCATGCATTGGAGAATGAAATGGCAACCCACTCCAGTGTTCTTGCCTGGAGAATCCCAGGGATGGGGGAGCCTGGTGGGCTGCCATCTATGGGGTCGCACAGAGTCGGACACGACTGAAGCGACTTAGCAGCAGCAGCAGCAGTGTGAGCTCATTAATATATATATACTTGTTCCCATGCAAATAAATAGTTTTAAAAGATACATACCATTGTTAACTATGGTCACCTCTTAGAACAAGTAAATGCATTTTTAAAAACAAAAAAATTCATTTCTTTATATTAGGTTTATATTCCAGAATGCATCACATCACCACAATACATCAGTTCAATTCAGTTCAGTTGCTCAGTTGTGTCTGACTCTTTGCGACCCCATGAACCACAGCACGCCAGGCCTCCCTGTCCATCACCAACTCCCAGAGTCCACCCAAACCCATGTCCATTGAGCTGGTGATGCCATCCAACCATCTAATCCTCTGTCATCCCCTTTCCCTCCTGCCTTCAATCTTTTCCAGCATCAGGGTCTTTTCCAATGAGTCAGCTCTTTGCATGAGGTGGCCAAAGTATTGGAGTTTCAGCTTCAACATCAGTCCTTCCAATGAACACTCAGGACTGACCTCCTTTAGGCAAACTAAAATTTTTGCCAAATAGTCCTCTAGAAGTAGGCTTTGAACTCCCACTCATACTCCATTATTGATAGGACATTCTCTCCATATTATATTTCTGCTGATATATATTCAATTATCGCGCTTCTTATCAAGTTCCTTTAGGTATGTGAGTTTGCAAACCCTTATCTACTAGATCAAGAAATCCCTGTTTGACATTCAGAGCAGTTATGCTTATGGAGCCACAAAGATAGAAGTTTAATCTTCTTTCCAGTGGCAACTCTTTAAAACAATATGTTATTTCTTGATAATTTCATCCTTATTTATCGATTTAATTACCAACATGTTGCCAACTCATTATTTTCAACTGCCTACCAAACACTTCTCAATCTTTGTCTCTTTTGCTAGATAAATAAAGGAATTTATATTTCTAAGAATGAAATATAACAGTTTAATGCATTTAGGTTGAAAAATTGGAGTAGAAAGCTTATTGCATATTTCAGTTCAAATATTGTGGCTATGTTCAGAGTAACACTGCTTAAATAGAAACCCACTTGGGCCTTTTCTGCTTGCTATAGACTGTGTTTAACAAACTTCCTGAGCAGTGAGATGAACAAGCCCCACACTTGTGAAAGCTTTACCACCTCATATTCAGCAGTTGGGCTCATAGTCAGCTGCTCTGTCTGCAAAGCAGCATCTGTCATTTCAACTCTTTCATTGGTATTCTGCCCTGTATCTGAAAATGCTCAGTATTCAGCATAACGAGAAAACTCCACAATGGAGATATAGTAGAGCTTGAAATTTTGATTTGGAATAGACATAAAAATGCAGGATATTATCTCTGAATCTAATTCTTTGCCAGTGAACATTGGTCCAACTCTGGTTTCTGGTAGCCTGGGAAGAGCCTAGAGTTGGTCTACTTTTCGCCTTTACTTAAAATGTATGGAGGTATATGTGAATCCCAAACTCCCTAACTATCCCTCTCCCATCCCCACAGGTAACCATAAGTTCCTTTTCTAAGTCTGCGAGTCTGTTTCTGTTTCATAAATAAGTTTATTTGTGTTATTTCTTTTTAGATTCTACCTATAAGTGATATCACATACACAATGCTATATATAAAATGGATAGCCAACAGGGACCTACTGTACACCACAGGGAACTGTGCTCAGTGTTATGTGGCAGTCTGGAAGAGAGAGGAGTCTGAGGAAGTCAGTTCAGTTCAGTCACTCAGTCGTGTCCGACTCTTTGTGACCCTATGAATTGTAGCACGCCAGGCCTCCCTGTTCATCACCATCTCCCTGAGTTCACTCAGACTCATGTCCATCGAGTCTGTGTTGCCATCCAGCCATCTCATCCTCGGTCGTCCCCTTCTCCTCCTGCCCCCAATCACTCCCAGCTTCAGTCTTTTCTAATGAGTCAACTCTTCGAATGAGGTAGCCAAAGTACTGGAGTTTCAGCTTTAGCATCATTCCTTCCAAAGAAATCCCAGGGCTGATCTCCTTCAGAATGGACTGGTTGGATCTCCTTGCAGTCCAAGGGACTTTCAAGAGTCTTCTCCAACACCACAGTTCAAAAGCATCAATTCTTCGGCACTTAACCTTCTTCACAGTCCAACTCTCACATCCATACATGAC